>VZRH01005489.1:157902-229588 GCA_013397555.1 Urocynchramus pylzowi | reverse complement strand
GCTGAGGATGAGGAGAGGAGAGGAGAGGAGAGGAGAGGCGCTTGAGGCCAACAGAGCATGTTCATTCTCTCTGAAGTCTATTTCTCCCCTTTCTCCAATATTGCACACCTGTCTGACTTTGGGAAAAGAGGCACAAGACGACTCAGACACAGGCTTTATGTGTGGGAGAGTTATGGAGAGGTGGAGCAGCAAAGAAGTTTTGAAGCTCATATAAAGCTCATGAAACATACTTATGCATGTGATATCTCAGAGCTGGAGCTCTGAGACTAAAGAGTAGGGGAGAGATGTTTCATTGTCTGCCATGGGTCATGCAGGAATTAAAATATGTCACAATTCCTGCTGAAGTGATCTTGCTCTTTAGTATGCTGGAGCTCCATTTAGTCAGTGTCTACAGAAAATAAGACGTCTGAGTTGGATCTTCTAGCTGGTTTTATTCCTGGACAGAAGGAGCATTGTGTCTTTGAAGCCATGTTATCTGGGTTGTGAACATGAGAGAATTTCCATTGTCTTTTTCCCCGACCATTTTTTAGATTTTTTTTCAACAGCTGATAGCTGCTATTCAGACTGTTCCAAAATCAGCAGAGTAAAGCAGAGCTGGTGTTGTTAATTTTTACTGCCCACAATTCTTGTCTTCACTCTAACAGAAGTACCCAGAACATCTGTTCTCACTGTGCTTGCTGGTGGGCAGAGCTCAAGATGCCATGAAAATCCTGTCTGTCTGCAGATGGAGGACAGCACTGCATTACCTCACATGTGGAAGCAAAGCAGTCAGGGCTTCATTGCTTTTGCATGAAAATTTTGCTTTTCTGGTAGATGTGGTCATCTCTCTGTTAAGGACTGAGTTCAGGCCTGCTGTTTCTGTTTGTGTTGGCTTACATAAGCAACAGCTCAAAAAATCTGCAATTTAAACCAGAGGACACCTAGGAAAGAAGCTGCATTGTACTTCATCAGTGCCTTACAACATTAAGGCACCTGAGTAAATCTCAAGAAATGAATTGACAGATTGACAAATCCCATTTTTTAATCCAGTTGCTCTTTCATTTTGATGATCAGATAAAGCCACTGATCCTTAAATGAGTCAAAACCTTCAAATCACTGTCTTGGACGGTAAATACCTTGTCATAGTTTCCAAAACCAATTATAAACTACAACTTTAAAAGCTCTTTTAATTATTTTTTGAAAAAAACCCTCAGATAAATGAACTTTCAGCAGGTTAGATGCTTCCTTCTGAAACTTGCTGTATATGAACTGAGACAAATACAAAAGGAGAATCTGGTGACTCCCATATGGTGTTTCAGGCTATTTTCTGGTTGGCAAGCTGAGTGTACCAGTCCTAAAAATGTTAATAAGCCTTTTGTAAATGAGTTTTAACTTGTTAATTAAGAATTTCTAGCTATGGTTATGACCTGCAGGGAAATGTTTAATTGGCTGATTTCCCTAGCTGGTTCAGTGTCTTCTTACTAGAAAGAAGGAAGAATGTATATTTATGGGACTTGACTGCCTCAGACCTGGCATAAGCCAGGACTCCTGTATTCAACACTGCTGCAGGAATTTTATGGTGACCTCTTTAAGGAAGGTCTTCACATTGTAGGCTAGCAGAGCATTGCTTGCCTGCCTCAGTTTGCCCTGGGAGATGAATACAGATAGTGGGGTGGCAACAGAAACATGCTTTTCTCTGGTGGAGCGTGATCACAGATTTCCTACAGGTGAAGTCCCTATGCCTGAGGATATTCAAAAGCAATCTCATCATGGTACTGGTCATCCAGCTCTAGGTGGCCTTTTTTGAGCAGGGGAAATTGGACCAGGTGACCTCATGAGGTCTCTGCAAACCTGAGCCAGGTGGTGATCCTTCTTAGCCAGCAAAAGGAGGGGAGGGATGCTCCCTGTCTGAGTCAGCAGCTGGCAGAGGGGCAGCAGGACAGAGAGGAATGAGCCATTTGCAACCATCAGCCTGTTCTTGGAGGAGGCTTAGCCAAGGTATGAAAGACGACACTTGATGTTCCCAAATGAGATGAAGAGTTTGTGCTTGTAACCAAAACATGGGCCTGGTTCCATTGTCAAACAGAAATGTTTTCATGTGACTTGAACTGGCTTTCCAGCGTCCAAACAATGTTCCCTTGCTATCTGCTAGAAAGCCATCAAATTACTGGATGCTGTGCTAAATTCCATTTGTTTCTTTGTAGTTAAGTACTAACTCATTAAGAACTCATTCAGTGCTTCTTACAATGACACCTGCTTTCTCTGCTGCAGAAATGGAGCCACTTTTGGAGACAGCAGCATGCTGTGGGTGTGGTGGCAAAGCAGGGAGAAGGTGCTGTGTGGGCAGGATCATTGCTATCACTTCCAGTTAGATGGGATTGGACTTTTCTAGTCAAGTGGAGAACACTTTGATACCTCACACAGACAGGCTTTCTGCAGTACAGAAAACAACCAGAAGAATATTTCTATTAAATTAATTTAGGACCTCCTTCCAGTTACATATTAAAGACACTGATTTGTCACTGTGCTGGGCCTTCTTTTTGAAATGTTTGGTTGTAGCTGAAAACATATTTTAGCAAGTTGCAGTCAAAATCTGGAAATCCAGCCACGTCTGTGTACAGCCATTACTGAGTTTAATGAGAACTGTATGCAAGGAATGGCACCCCATTTGTCTTCATCTAATCATACATTAAATCCTTCATTGCTAAAATAATCTCAGAAAATTTGGGGCGAATCCCTGATTAAAAGTAACTGCCTCGTAGTAGTGACCATCTGGAAATGCCTCTTGCAGAATAGCTGTGAAGGGTGAAGGACCCCTCCTTCTCCATTCCCATTTAAAACTTCCTAAGTAGAGTGTTTCGTTTGAGAGAGCAGCCACATGGTGGTTACCACTGTTGCAAACCACTTCACTGATTCAAATGCTTTAGATGAGCAGACAGTGTGAAGAAGTGCACAGAAAATGACTGAGGTATATATGTGCAGGAAAGCCTTTAAAGTAAACACTTATGGAAGGGTGAACAATATTCTGCTTATTAATGTAGATTGGAATTTCCTGCTAGCTGAGAATAATGCAAAGGTCACTCACCAGCTGCAAGCAAACAGCATGTGGTTGGTTCTAAAATTAGTTAATCTCTAGCATTTCCATTTCTTTTCCCTGCATTTCTTGTTCTCTACCTTAAGCCTGGGAATCCAATTAAAGATACTGTAAGCTTGAAATAAATATTTTTTTATTTGTTCTCTGTAAACTTCTGTTAACTGCTGCAGTTGAGATAACTAGGTGTCCGTTGCCTATCTTTATGGTCAGAGTATTATTATGTCCCTAAAACTTTCCAGAGGTTCAGTTACCGGATCTTAGCTGTTTGAAGTTATCTGCTGGAGTCTGCTAGCAACAGTGTTATCTGCAACTATTTTAAACTGACTTTAAAAATTCAGGCTCAGAGATAATTCAGGAAGAATCTGAATAATGGCCTCATAAAACACTGACTTTCTTTTTGCTGATTAGCTGGTGTTATGATGCAGCACCATGGCTATGATGGGAAAATTGCTGGAGCTTTGGATGAAAAGGAGGACAGCAGCACTGCAGGCATAAAATGACCCAGTGTTTCGTGACATACAAGGCAACACTAACTACTGAAGAACTGACTCCAAAGACAATCTGCTCCGGCTTTAGGGAATCTTGCAGAGACGTTTTAACCTAACAGCTGTATAAAATAAACAACTTCAGAGCAGAAGTACCTATCTTAGGACGTGTGGCTGATTCTTTGCCTCCAGAGGTGATTTGTGTGGCAGAGATGGTGATCTTTAGAAATGTTATAGCTAGCAAATTTCACAGAAGAAACTTGTTAGGTTCAAGTGAGTTTAAGCACTGAGAGCCAACATTGTGCTGTCTGATTGTAATAAACCAAGTCTTCTCTGCAAAATATTACTGGGGAGATGCTAATTAGTCATTTAGATGATGGATGAATAGTCACTCAGTTGCTGTTCTTTGTATGACTATTGTGTAGCTATAGCCTGGGGTGAGCTTTAGGCTCCTCTGTTCTGCAGGTGGATCTCAGTGCTTTGCACTCACTACTGGTAGTGAGCAGAGCAGAGCTGAGCGAGAGCAGGTATGAGAACAGCAAGGCATAATTTCATCACACAGCTAGTTCATGTTATAACAAGGGAGTACTTTATCACAGATAAAAGACTTATTTCTTAAAGCCCTGGTGAGTGTGTTCTGGAATGCCCTGCATCCAGGGAGCGCTGTGGACATGGACACCACAGGAGAGAGAGCTGACAGCTCTGCTCCATGCAGAATCTCTGGCCATCTTTGCTCTTTCTCCAGCTTCTCCATCTGCTGTGGCCTATTTAGTGGGGCAGGCACTAATATGTTTGATAGCTTGTCTTAATTCCCTTGCTTATGATGAAACTTGTAAGAATTTTAATCTCTGGTTAAACTTTCCTAATTAACAGTGACAGTTTATGAAATTGTTCAACTCCTAGCTTGCTTTATTAGGCTATAGCTAATATTTTATCAGGTTGTGAAGTCAGAATTTTTCTTTCTTATTTTTAATAAATTTTTTAATACAGTTTTAGGATTCAGAATTTCTCACTTTTTTTTTAATTTTTTGGTTTTTTTGTAAGGTCAAGGTAGGCAGTTTCCATGATCTCTGCAATATTCTGTTGGTTTAAGCAGGCAACCTAATGGGAATAATACAAAAGATGTTAAATGCAAAGATATCTTTTAAATGTTGATTTTACAGAGATGTTCATATTGTTATTTATGGAGAGAGAAGAGCTTAAACTTAGGTATTACATTCTCTTCTTACTCATTGTTTTGGCAGGGGTGAGAGCCCTAAACAAGGCTATGTGGGCTGCAGAAGTGCATTAAATGAAAGAAAAGGTTTGTCTTCAGGTTTCTTTAGTGCAGTGGAGACAGGGAATGGTCTGCAGTCTTGTGTCTTAAGAGTGGAAGCTCTGTACTGATAAAATCACAATACAGAAAAAATAGCCATCAGCAATGTATCTACTTATACAGAATGCCAAAAAATAGCATGAAAAGGGAAGGAATGCCCCCCCTTCCCCAAGCCATGTCCTCATGCTGACTGAGCCTGTGTGCAGCCTTACCAGGATGTCCCATGCAGTGCTGGCATGCAGAGCTGCATCTGTGGTGGATGGGAAGTCAGGGTTTGCAGCAGTGCAGCAGGAGGATTCAGCAGCCATACACAGAACTACTCAGAAGAGATGGTGTCTGATCTTGTGCTTATGTCCAGCTCTCTTTTTTTAAGTAGACTTCTGACCTCCTTTTTTTGACTGTTCACAGGATATTTGTGACAAATGTCCTTAAAGAGAATTTATCTGTATCATTCATGTCATCAGGATGATTGAAGCAACATCCAGATAATGCTAGAAAGAGGGAAAGAGGGAGAGAGTCTTTAGAAGACTTGATATTTGGTGTTTATTTGTATATTCTGCAGTGGCAGTTATAACCTTGTGTGTTTTACAGAAGAAAAGAGCTTGCAATGATACAGGGCAGAAAACAAAGCAATCAGAATATTTGCTGCTCAGCACTGCTCCTTAATATCCATTTTAGGGACAGAAGTAGGAAAGGATTAACTCTTAAATTCCTGGAAGTAAGAGAAAATTCATCTTTTAATTCCTTTTCATCAATTTTTTGTTTATTTATGACCATTCCACTAACCTTGGAACAACTGACTCTGGGCTTTTTAAATTTAAGGTGCTGTTTTCTGTGTCTAACATAATTTTCATAGTCCTCCTACCAGGAGACAAATTAGGGAGCTGGAGAACTTGTGAGACACTAGAAAACATTTGTTTCTGGTTCAGCAAAGATAATAAACAAGAGCCATTAGAATACTCTTTGGACAGAAAACCGCAGATTTTCGTAAACACTGAATTCTGCCATACCAGAGCCCATATTAGAAAAAAAATGGTTATGAATCATGCCTTCTGCTAATTTTGCTCTTGATATCACCAAGCTAGCTGCAAAGGAACAGTGCTGGCTGTCCCCTGTCACGATGAACTTCTTGTTTCACTTGCTGGTGTAGTTTGGAGGGTCTGCAGGATGGCCTGCCTTGTTCCCATCACTGCACACTGCTCCCAGTGACTGCCTAGAAGAGGTTGGGTTGCTGCCAGCAGCACTGGAGGGTCTGCAGTGTCTGTATTAACTGGGGTCATGGAGAGTTTGGAGAAGCATCTCTAGCTGTTCCAGTGGGTATTAGCTACCAGGTTACACTGGGATGGTGGCTGCCAATGCACAGCATTTTTCTGACATGAACAGATAAACTGTTCTCATCTCATGTGTGGGGACATGGGGACCAATTGCCATTATTGCCTTGTGTTTAATGGGCCTTCTGGGAATCAAGTGCAGATATTCCTTGTCTATCTTTCTACTAGAAGACACTTTGCTTATGAACATACAGATGCTCTGCATCTCAGATTTATCTAGACTCCTCTCCCCTTTTTCTTATTGTATCTATGAGTCATTCTGTGGTTGTCATAATTTATTTTTACAACATGCTGAAAGGTATATTGGGAAACTTATAAACATGCTGGGGAGAAGCCACCTGAAATAGCAAATGTATCTAATTATAAAATTAAAGCTGCCTTTCTAAGCTATTTGGTTCTTTAATATACCGTGAACAACCCAAAAATGTACTTGGCTACAATTAGACTTCCAGATACAATAAGTGAATTGTAAATGGAAGCCACCCCGTGGAAAATTACATCATTAGCCTGGAGCAATAGCCCTGATCTTTGCAGTTTATGGTGCTGCACAGCCTGTAAATCCGTAACTCGGTGTGAGTCCATGAAGTTAAGAGGACAGTTTCATAAAAGCAGAACAGTTCAGGTTGTTTTTTTTAAATTGAAGTAATTATTACATGCTTTCATGTTTATTATTTTTTAACATTTCCAGACTTTTCCACATTAGTCTGGTTTCGAGGGAAAGTAATTTATCTATGCCTTACCAATATCTATTAGGCAGTGTTCCTGAAAGGATTTAATTAGTCTTGGCCATGCTTTTGGTATCTGCAAGGCAAAAAAAAAAAAAAAATCATTAGATTTCTGTGCAGGAAAGAAAAATAGTTATTATAATTTAGAACTTGAGTGTTCTGCAATTGTACTTGGATTTTAAGCCTTTTCCTTATGCAGAGCAGCATCCTTATGGTCCAGGTTTGCTGCTTTATGAAAATGCTTTGCTGACTGCACTAATTAAAGACTGGGGCACACTTTCAGCCATCAGTGGTTCATCACAGTGTTCATGCAGAAACAGGAGTGGCAAAGTCACGGCTGACTCAGGAGAAAAGGAGCAGGTAGGGGTCAGGACCACGTGCATCCAGGCAAAGAGAGCAGAAAATGTCTCTTTAGAGTCTCTTTAGACTCACTGTCCAAATCTGTCATGTCCTGGCTGCTGTAAGGAAGTCATCACACTGGCTGAGGTTGACATCTGGCGCCAGCGGTCTGAGTACAGACTGTTCACCTGCTCGCTGCACTGGGAGCTAGGGGCATTTCAGATGCCAATGGAGATGGTTTGAGTGGGGTCTTCAGGAATTACGTTAGTACACATTTTTAAAACTAACACCTTGTCCTCGTACAAGATTTGAATGGGTGCCAGTTTGCATGAGTTTGCATGCCTAGTCATTAAAATAAACAGAAACAATAGAGGAACTTTCACTTGGCTAAAAGAAAACCTCTAGGTCAGTGCTTCTTTTGCTGGAAGGAGGTTGAAGAACCTTAGGCTTTGTTTTGCTTATGTCCACCTCTGTTGGCAGGGTGTTCTGTACCAAATGGATTTGTAGTTTGTTTGGGAGGTATACTTAGCACACAGGGACCAATACCCTAATACAAGTCTCAAATGATTCATTACTGGATAGAATGTGTATGAACTGAAATTCCTAGGGTTATGAAATTTAGAAGAATAATGGTGAGGTTTGGGTTAAAGTGATGTGCTTTCCTGTTCTCTCCAGAGAAAAAACAGGAGTTTGCCAGTGGCATCTCCCTCCTTGTATCATTTTGAAATGCGATAAAAAGGAAGAGAGTCTCTTTAACTGTCTTCTGAAACACACAATTCTTTTAGATTTGGCTTTCTTTTTAATTCATGGAGAACAGCTGTGGCATTGTTACTCCAACAACCTAAGTGAATCTCTTAACAGATGGTTCTCACACTGGCTGGGATGAAAGCAGCTTCCTCCATCCTGATGGGGCTTTTTGCAGTTCTTAGATCCTGGTATCTTGAGAGGGTTTAAGTAAGACTGCTGTTTTCATTCCAGTGTAAGTATAGTGTCTCTCCAGTAATTCTGCAGTGAAATGTTGCCCCTCCCCCCTTAAAATATTTTCTTCTGGAAACAAAGGGAACAATAGTAATGACTTGCATTTCTTAATTTTTACTGCTGGTGCAACACACTCAGCTAGAAAGATCTGAATGGGAATATGAAGTTCCTCCAGCTAGAAACAATTGTACAAGGGAGTTACTGAGTGCATTTGTGTGAAAGACACTTGGTCTGGCCCTTGAAATTTTCTTCCCTCTGTTTCCCCGACTGACGAAGGTTTATCAGAAAGAAGAGCAGATGTTTGGACCATGTAATTGTTTGCATATAAAATACAAAGCTTGCTCAGGTAACATTGACACTCCTGCTTCTGAAGCAGGGATAAGTCTGCACATGGCAGAGCCATGTAGCATCTTACACACCTCACAGACTTAAACAGATGTAGGAGTCTCTTGCTTACAAAGTCTGTTTTTTTCACCTGTGGTGTTTTTTGTGACAGTCATCTTGAATGTGATATGAGATGCTCTAGCTCCCTCCCTTTGCTGTGCCAGCAGCATCTGTGAATCAGCACAGCCCAGCTGCAGTGGCTTCATAAAGCTGGGTCCTGGATTTAAGGGCCAGTCAATGCAATTGAGGTCCCAGCAGTAAGCACTGAGATGCTTGTGTATCCAAGGAGTGATGTGATCCCAACTTTATTCTTTCCCTCCAGGGAGTGCAGCTGCTGCTTAGGTGCTCTGGGCAGGTGAGCACCACAACTTTGAGGAGGTAATCAGATGATAAAGCAGCCTATGCTTCCAGAAAAGCCATATCCCTCTTCTTTCAAGAAAAAAGCAGCATGCTAGCTGAACTGTGCCATTGATGGAGGAAATGCAAAAACATTATGCAAGCAAATGTCACAATTTGTGGGTGAATGTCGGACTTGTCTGCCTGGCAGTTGGGTGTGGTGGAAGGGGGAATGCTTTGTGTTAGCAGTAATAGTCTCACCTGAATAGCTGAGGGCTGGACTCAAGTCACTGTCATAGACTATGTTCACCTGCTTCTATTAGTTCATACTCTCTGTGGGGATGTGTCTGAAAAGTGATTTTCCAAACTCTTCTTTTTGTCCATGACCTGCAGATAGGAGTCTTAAGGGGTCACACTGATAGAAGGAGCAGGAGTTCCTCCTGCCAGGGGCTCAGTAAGAAGGCTGCATTGTTAGTGGGCTGCATTCTTCTCTCTTAAGACACCTTCACTGTGATAATTGCCTCCTGAAAACTATATTGCTGGTGTAAGACCTAAGCTAGTTCTGGAAGCCTTTGGGAAATTATATTCATTTCAGAAGAAATGTACAGCCTCAGGAAAAGCTGTGCAGCAGTTGCTGGATATATCAGGGAGTAGAGACAGTGAGGAGTTAAACTGAAGTGAAGGAAGGATGCAGCTTCAGCATCTGTGCTCTCCACACAGCCATGCTTTTGTGAGATACATCTTGGCTCTGCACAAACCACAATACAAGCTCCTCTTCTACTTGGTGTACTTTTTGTGTCTGGAGTTAAAACATGGTGTGCTAATGCAACTGGATACCTGTGTGATGGAAATACAAAATGATAACCAAAATGTTTAGGTGAGTGTTGGGGTACAAGTTGTAAATGAAGATGTTTGGCATTAATTAATGTGTCATTAAGATGCCACGCATTTTTTCTTTGTGCAGGGGTCACTGTCAGCAGCTCAGGGTTATTATAGGCATGATGGCAGGACAGAGCTACCTTTTTAATTTGCCTTATTAAAAGCTGAGAACTAGGAGCTCAAACTGGAGTTCAGCCATACAGGTGGTTTTGGAAGCTTCAAAAGCAGTCAGTCACAAATTCCCTAAACCCTGCCCTGTTAAATAATGTTGGGGGAGTAGTATCTGAAAAGCCCTTGGAGGAGTTGAGGTAAATGGCTCTAAACTGTACTGTTTGTGCTATTTAATATTAATTTCTGATCAAATCAATTCTGGTGTGATTTTATGTACTGTAGGAGTAGTACAACTAAAAGTACTGAAGTAGGAAATTTGAGTGAATTACATGTCTCTGTGTAAGCCCAGGTGTATGCTCAGTGCTGCCTATTGCTCTGCTTCAGATGTTTGCAACTACTGCAGTAGTGGGAAGCATAAAAAACAGAGACAGGGTAGATGCACACCACTATCCTGTGATTAAACATAACACAATCACAGTGTCATTCTTCTCATCTGATATTTATTCTAGTGGCTGTACAAAATGAATCATAAAATAAGTTGAGTTGGAACAAAACAAGAGGCTTCATTGAATCTAACTCCTGCCTTTCACAGGACATCCCAAAAGTCACACCATGTGCCTTAGAGCACTATCCAAACACTTCTTGAACTCAGGCTTGGGGCCATGACCACTTCTCTGGGGAGCCTTTTCCAGTGCTCAGCCACCTTCTGAGTGAAAATTTTTTTCCTGATATCCAACCATGACACAGCTTCAGGCCATTCACTCAGGTGTTGTCACTGAGCACAACAGAGAAGAGACCAGTGTCTGCCCTCTGCTTCCCCTCATGAGGAAATTGTAGAGTATGATGAGCTCTCCCCTCTCAGTCTCCTCTTCTCTAGGCTGAGCAGCCCAATTGACCTCAGCCACTCCTCATAAAGCTTTCCCCTCCAGACTTTCACCATCCTCATGGCCCTCCTTTGGGTGCTTTCTGATAGCTAAATGCCTTTTCTATATGGAACACAGATTACAATTAAACTGTTGATCTCCCTGGTATAGGTGAGCCACTTGAAGTGTTTGGGTATTTTCTGGCCAAGACCCTGTTTCATTTTCTGTGAGCCTGTTCTGTTGGGCTCAGGCTCCCTGTGTGCTGTCTCAGGATCACCCCACATCACGTCACTCAATTAAAGGCAGTGGTTCTGTAGGCCATTTGCACCAGCTCTTGTGATGATGCCCGATTTTGAGTTATCATAGATGGCCCTATAACTTAGATTGAAAACATTGCTTTGGAGGTAAAGTAGATACAAGATGGATTTTTACTTCAACAATTGCAGAAACAGAGAAAAGTTTAAGTGCAAGTGTATCTGCTTTAAAGTAAATTGAAAGCCTTCATGTTTCAGTTTAGAGCATGTTACAGGTAGAGGCTGGCTACTTCATGGGAAGTATGGTGTCTCATTTAGGAATTATTATCTCAACTGGAGATCCTCTTTGACACTAACAGGCTCCCATTAGTGAGTGAAAATAAAACGTCTGGAAATAAGGAGAGAAAAATGGTAAGAGCAAAAGAAGGTATGTGAAAGAGCAGTAAAGAGCAAGCAAACCTAAAATCATGCCCTGAGGTAGCTGCTCTCAGCTTTTACAGGCTGATCGTTATGATGTGTGTCATTGGCACATCGTGTGATTGTACATCACCATGGCTCTGCTGCCTCTTTTGAGTGTCATTACAATGCACTTAGGTATCTTGTATTTCTACAACATGAGCGTCAGCTTAGATAGATTTGTATGCAGTTAAGTATGCTGAAGATGTGCACAGGGGTTAGGCTGTATGTAGATGAGCTATTTCAAATGTGAATTTCATCTAAAGCATGGGAAGCTCTCTCTGAGCTGTGGTGCTGGAGGCAGGGTCCTAATGAGACTGCTTTACAATACAGCTCTAACTGACACGTTAGGAAGCGGGTTGGAAAGACAGTCAATCTTTCAAGGCTTAAGCAGCACTTTCTGAAAGTGCCTTCAATTAACAGCTAATGACAAACTTTCTTTAGTGATTCTCTGGTTATGTTGTATAGCCAGATAATGAGAATGATCACCCAGAGATACTTCGATTTATTTACCATTTTTTATTTCATTGGGAGGCTGATGAATATTTGATCCAGTAATGATCCTATTTATGCCTCCATAAGTCAAGTGCCTGAGTTCAGCTTCAATCCATCATTGCTCTGAAGATTTACATTTCAGATAGATTTTTCCAGCAGCACAGATATTGCAAACCTTAAATTAATGCACAAAGCTGCTTCTACCCTGCAGAAGATAAAACTATTAGTAAGGAAAACAATATCTCTTTTGGATGCCTGTCTTCCTAATGATAATGGAATTTAAAATATCTACAAAGGACAGTTTCAGCTAAATATCTTATGTCCACCTCTATTTGAAAAGAGGATAATGAGCCGAAATGTGCCTACCTGCAGTGTTAATTGAAAGCTGTATAGACATACAGATAGAACCAGGCTCAGGGGACCTTTCTTATAGAAATTTTATGTGAACCATCTCTCCTGTATCTGAATCTGTTGTCTAAGCTGTCCTTATTAAGCTAAAAGGCTTCAGTGATAGTGAAAGGTCTTCCTAATGCTTTCACTTGTATTAATTCTATTGGCAGCTTAGAAACTGAATTGAAGCCCCAGAAGTTCCCATTCTTATGTTTCATTGTTTCTTTCTCTAGTCTCTGTTTTTCTGTATGTCCTGGGGGGACATATATACAGGACACTATACATGCTGTGCACAGCTCAGCTGAGATGGTACCTTAAGAGAAAAAAATGCACATTTTTAATTTGCTTTTTAAGATCACTTGTTGCTCTTCCCCTTTTTAGTTCCAAGCTCCTTATATGAGTGAGATTCATCAGAAGAAGAAATTGTCAGAAGTGACAGATTGGTAGTGAGGTGGCTCTTCACATTGACCAGGGACATGTGACATAATTGGAACATCAGCTCTCTCTGTGCATTTCAGTGGTTTGGATAATAATAGGAGAGGGTAAGTTCCTGAGAAAATTACTGAGTGAAGAGCATGAAGACATTCACAAGCTGATTCTGGAAAAACAATTTGCTGGAAAAGGGAGATAATGGGATGAAGATGCAAGCCTGTATACCGACACCAACATCTAAAAATTCTGATGAATAGTCTGGCATGTGAGACTGGTCATTTATGTAACTTTCTTCTTCATTTAAAATGCTTGCAGAAAAGGACCATATTTCAGGACTGTAACATAGTACTGGAACTGCAGCTTCTGACCACTGTTTTTTCCCCTGCAGTGTATTTTGGGGTGTAACATTGGTCCTCACTGCTTTCTGGTGCATGCTCTCTCAGGTGTTCGGTAGAACTGCCTATATGAAGATGGTTTTGTTGCAGGGGACAGAACCCTGGAGAAGGACCCAATTCTCCTGCTCTTGTCCTTAGCAGCTTCACTTTTATGGATCTCAGTTTTCCCAAATACTGAGGGGGAAATGATTCAGACTTTTCCTGCAAAAACACTATGGAAGATTAAAAGGAAGGTAGAAAAGCTGAGACATAGGGGGAAAAAAACTTAGCATCACTGCAGGGAACAGGAATGAAGCCAGCTGTGCAGTGTGGTGATAACGACATAAAGGCAAACAAAAGTTCAGGGAGATTGAAATGCAGGCAAAAAACTGTGAAGTCATCCTAAATCAGTAGTATGTTGCCTGGGACATGGTGTGTGTTTCTGCTCAGCCATCCTAAAAACAATATTTTAGAATCGGGAAGAGTTTGAGCATCTCTAATAAGAAAGAAAGAAATGGTGAAAATACTGAGATTGTTTTTTCTTGAAGCAGCCCATCAGAGGCATGCTTCCTTGTAGGGAAGAAAGCAGTCAATGAGGTGGGAAAAAAAAAAACAAAGGGTTGGTAGATACTTGAACTCCTGCTTCAAAACACAAGGTGTTAAGGACTTAGTGAGTCTGAATGACACTGATCCCAAAGCTGAGTCAGTGGGGTGAAAGGCAAGAGGCTGAGTTGCAAACCATCTCTACAGATTGTGGATTCACTGGTACAAGACTCAGATTTCTGGATGCAGGGATCTAAACCAAAGTAGAAATAAACAGTGTGAGAAGGAATAGGCATTCTTTTCCCATCAGCTCTGGCAGGCCTCTAAATACTAGTTCTGGAAAGGGAACTTCTCCAAGTGCCAGGTCATCCCAGGGCATGCACCCTTGTTTGGGATGAGAGCAAGTCTTTGGTAAAATCAAGGTAAGGGTTAGGGCTGATGCTCTCATTTCCTGTAGTACTTCCTTGCTTCAATAGCTCTTACTTCGCTGAGAGCTATTCTTCCACTCTCACAGTTTTTGGTGGAGGATGGCTGCACAGGCATCAGGGTGATGCCAGCAGGAAAGCTTGCAAATAGGCTTTCAAGACAGAGAGAAGGACAGATTGGTAGAGAGATGACTCTTTACATTGACCAGGGATGTGTGACGTAATTGAAACTCTGTCTGTCTCCCTGAATTGCAGTAGTTTGAATGATAATGGGAAAAGAGTAAGTTCATGAGAAAATTACCTGAGCAAAGAGCATGAAGACATCAACAAGCTAATTCTGGAAAAACAGTTCAGGTACAGAAAGACATGTCAGAGCCACACACACCCAAGATGAAAAAAGGGCAGAAGAACAAAACTCCCCTGATGGCCTAGAAAGACATTTTATGGACTGTTCTGTGCCATTTAGCATGACAAGTAGCATCTGAGCACTTCACAAAGTCCTTGTTCATCTCTGCAGCCCTGCTGCTAGGTGAAGCGATGTATTAGAAATGCCAGAAATTACCAGATGCCCCTTGTCTTTTCCAAATACCTTCCCTGTCTCATGATCTTGTGACTGCACAGGTAAGGGCTTGAGACAGATGGACTAAGGCCAGAAATTCATTTGGGGTTTTCAGTGTAGGATACCTATTGCCTGAGTCTTTTCCACCCCCCCCTCCACCCCCCCACTTCTGATTCACATATTTTCACCTGCAGCAAGTACAACTCCCACTCAATTTTTGTATCATTCGTAAGCACCCATCACACTTCAGGGCTCTGATCCAGTGTTCCAGCAAAGTATGGAGACCCCATTAGTGACCCTTTATGGGAAATCTGTTTTTAGAGATTTGTCACATTTCTTGTAAGAGCATACAAGTCCCAATTCTCTAGGACAGCTCTGCAATGTATAATCACAAAATCATCTTTCTCATTTTCCCTACATCACTTGCAGCTTCTGCAAGAAACCACAGACTTGGGCTTCTGTTCTTTCGTTGTGTAACCCTGATTCATCTCCAGCATAGGTCCATGCTGCACTACCAAGGGAAAGGGCTTACATGGGTATGTCATTACAGGCTGTGTTGTAGCACATAGGCTGCAGAGGCTCAAATTAGCTGCAGTAGCTGTATTTGAGAGCTTGGAAAACTATCCCTGCTATTTTCTTCAAATGTCAGTTCCCTGCAGTTTTAAAACAGAAAAATGTACTGTAAGAAAACCCCAATGTGGCCTGTCACAGCATCACCAGCATGTCTCTGGGCTCTGTCTGAGCACACTGCTACATGCCACCAGCCTTAGCTGTATTCAGGTCACAGTCAATGAATTCATTGTCAGAAGGCTTCTGGAGCTTCACTCAAAGGTAGCCTGGGATCACTTAGAGAAGTAACAGCAGTGGTCAGTTGTGTTTCAGGTCTGTGAGCCTTGGCAGAGCACTGCCTGGGAGAGTACACCATATCACTGATGTCTGACAGGACAGCTGTGACCTCCAGTGCTTCTAACCATGAGTGCCTTTTGCTGTCCCTGTTGTGTCTCTTCCTTCTCTTCTTGGACCTGTTCTTCTAGGAACATAATTCAACTGTTCTTCTTTCCCCTCCTGGCTGTCAGGCTATCCATACAGTCTCTTTCTTCCATCATGTTCCCCAGACAGCTCTAGTCCTACTGCCAGATCCTGATTTTCCTTCCTGCTCACCTCCTGCCGGTCCCCCTGCCCTCATCAGCCTCAGCTTCAGGCTGTACCTGCAGGGAGAGATATCCCTTGGAGGGGAGGGCTCAGGTGACCAAATGTGTTCCCAGCACCCCACCTCAACAAAAGAAAAAGAGAAAAGTTGGGATTTTTTTATAACTATATACAAATATGGAACATATTTCAAATTAGGCTAAGAGAAAAAGTGCAAAATTTCACCCCAAAATGTAGCCATTTGGCATCTGAAAAAAACCTCTCAAAATACAAAGATTTGGGTGTAACACTTAAAAAACAAAGCAGGCAAGCTCCTGCCATGGCTCACAGCAGTCTGCCTTCCAGTAAAGCCTTTGGGAGGGCCAGCACAGGGTTTTGGGGCTGGTCTGTGTATCAGCAGCAGAAGGAACAGCAGCCCAGAGAGACCTGATGTGCATGTGCCTGAGCCTGTCCCAGGGAGCATTGATGGTGTGTTCACCTTTTCATCTCCATTCCCAGTTCATAGAGGGATCTGGTTGGGATTTTCGTGCATGCAATAAGCTCCCTCGACCTCCTGTTCCCACATCATGCAGTGCATCCTCCCATGCTCCACAATCTGCTGCAGCTCCTCAAAGGGTGCTGGGGACAGATGGCTTGATTTCAGCTGATAAAGGGGGTGCCTTGAAAGAAGCAAGGCAGAAGCTGTCTGGCCTGGTATCTCTTTCTGGTGCTGTCAACGGGAGGTGAAGGAGACAAGCAGGAACTGGATGGACACCAGCTCCATTCCAGGGAGCATGCAAGGGAAACAGATTCCTTTAAAAAGCTCTTCTGCTATTGCCAAATGGTGTCTGCTTGCCTTTATTTCAGAGACCTTCTGCCAGGCGCAGATTACCTCAGTACTCTCTGGTTTTCACTCTGCCCGCTGTGCTACATGAAAGATGTAGCTAAAATATCTTCAGACCATCTCAAGGGACGGCTGGTGATGTGGCTGACTTTTCATGTGCTGCTGACTTTTAAACTCAGTGTGGTAAACTGCTAACCAGCCTTGTCACTTGCTGTCCACAGTGTCAGGCAGCGCTGCAGCTGTTGGACACCTTGCTGAGCCCAGCCCCTGTGTGCAGCACAGAGCTGGCAGGCTCTCCAGGACCTTTGCAGTGCACTAACTGCAACCCTGCAGTAACCAAGGGAATTGGGAGCAAGCTCAGTAAATAGTGGGAATGATAAAAGCCATCACTACTGGTAATAAAAATGGATGTTTTTCTTCAGGAACCACAATTTTGCATTTTTTCCAGCACTGGGAGGGGAGGAAATATCCCTGCCCTTTGGAGACAGAATAATTTATAAGCTGCTTTTATAAAAATCAGTGATTTCCCTTTAAGTCAGCTTCTGTGCCTTTGTCTCAGCTTCCCTGATTAGTCACATAATGAGGATATTTCTAATACAAGTGTGTCAGGGGAGAAGGGAGCCAAACATTGCTTTATCAGAAGAGAATCTGTATCCCTCCGGATGCTAATTAGTCATGGAGATACAGGAGTGTGGGGCGGGGGCGAGGCAAGCTCTTATTTTAGAAGCTGAAATGATTTGTGCCCTCAGAATTTCTCAGGCAGGGCTGGAAAGCCATGCCAAGGTAGGGAGCGCCATGAGATCTCCCCTGGCTTTCACATCCCTGCCCCTCAGATGTGTTTGCTGTGCTGCTGCTCCTGCTGCTGTTTTTTCTGTCACAAGCTTGGCTAAACAGAAACTCTCTCCTTATAAATATGGAAATCTGATGGTTGAGCTTTCTGTCTCCTGGGACAAGTTGAAAGTGCAGTGCTTAAGAGAAAAGGGCTGCTGAACTCTGAGCTTGGTGGCTTTGTTCTCTCTACTGAGTGCAGAGAAACTGGCAATTTTTTATTACTGGGATCCAGCTTTGCAGTATGGACACGTGAACTCTCAGGACTTCGTCCTGGGAAAGCTGTGAGTCCAGCAACAGCATGGGCTGTGTCAGAGTGTCTGCTCTGTCCAGGCCAAGCTGATGTCCACCACTGAGATCCCCACCTGTCTTCAGTGTGGCAGATGTGCTTGGTGCATGAGCCCTGGGCAGCTGCATATCTTTGGGGTTGTGTTGGAAGTGTGTGATTGTTATATTTGTTAAAGAGCTTTGAATGCCAGTAGGCATCCCTTATGGTTCCTGATAAGTTTCTTGAATCATAGAACATTCTGAGTCTATGATCCACAGGGATCAGAGTCCAACTCCTGAATTTGCTCAAGACACCCCCAGAAGTTACACCATGTGCCTGAGAGCATTGTCCACATGCTTCTTGAACTCTCGCAGGCTTGGTGCCATATTTGCTTCCCTAGAGAGCCTCCATTCGAGAGTGGTGGGGCCCCACAGTGCTTCTTCAAGGCTTTCTTTGTATGCTGCTTATAACCTGTCTCCTTTCCTGGGTTGAGACTACAGTCAGAGAGCCTGCAGAGCCAGACATCCTTGCTCTCTGGAAGAAGGGAGATTTACTGGGTGCAGGAGACAGGGAGGATGAAAAATTATTCTTGGAGAAGAAGTGAACAGAAGAAGCAATCAAACAGCTCAGAAAAGGATCTAAGGGATTAGATTAAAGGTGTCAGGGGTATTCTAGAAGCAAAAAGCAAGACCTCATTCATCACACTTGTACAGAAGTTGAACATGTAAAAATCAGCTGCCTTACAAAAACAAAACCCAAACCAACTGGAAAAGAACAGGTGACCCCAGATTTATGCTTGTGATAGCTGTGACATTGAACCACTGATTAGAGCTCTTGGTCTGTTGAAAGGTGTGGATGTGGAGCCATCCCAGCTTTTCCGGCTATTGTTCTTACAGCCAGAGACTGTAAAAGCTTAATAACATCTTGCTTGCCATGCTGGATCCAATCAATGGCCTGTGGCAGCAATTATCCAGTCTCCAGGACATTGGTGGGAGCTAATGTCACTGCAACAGGGTTCTCCTAGTGTCATTTGTATTGCACCAGGTCTTTTTTTGTCAGAATATATCACTTCTGCAATATCTGCTAGAACCAGCCAAACTTTCTAGTTTCATTCAGCCAAACTTTGATTTTGTCTTTCCAGTACAGCTGGGGCAGCCTACCTGTGCATGGAGGGGATCCAAAAGCCACTCTGTATAGGCTGACAACCATGGCATTTCAGTAGTGATGGCTTCACTTGTCTTGCGCTTCCTCAGCCAGTTTCTCTAGGTGTTAGAGTTGTCCATGGGAAGGAAGCACAATTCCCCTTCACTACACAGGAGAGTCTGTGAAAATCTTCATTTGAGGTGGAAAACAGCTCTCTCTTTGAAAACAGGCTGTTCCTGTTGGTGAGGCTCTGTTAAAGACTTGAAGAAGTAAAGATGGGACACAGACCTGAAATAAGCTCTTGACAATAACTGATGGCATGAATACAGTCACTACAAGAACCTGCCATGGTCCCTTGCAGACTGCCCTGTGCAGTTTTCCATAGGATTCAACTGCAGCGTAACAGCCAAGGGCCTGGGCTCCTGTTCCTGTCTTTGTTCTCCAAACACACTGTGACCTTGGCTCTGACACATTGCTCAATTTTTTAATCATTTTAAGGGTATCTCCCCTCAAGAGTTGAGGTTTAAAGAGCAGTTGTAAAGTTGTATGGGGTTTTTTATGATCCTGGTTTGGCCAGATGCCAGTTGCTAAACTGACTCTTACAACAGCTACCGAGGAATCTGTGATGCTTTTGTGCCTTGAGTACTCATGTTGCACCTCATAGCTGTGGCTGTATAATCAGAGGCACAAAAGGAAAGGTGTAATATCTTCATATATATATCCTTTACAAGGAAGGAATTATTTTGATACTGAATCATCCTGAAAACATACCTCAGTTAATAGCTGGTTTTAAATAGCTATTGCATGCCACTTGGTAAGTGCTGCAGGCAGTGGGGAGTGCAATGTGGCATTTCTCTAATTTGCAATGTTAATGATCCAATTTAAGTCATGTAAAGCTAGCACAAGATACCAAACTTATAAATGCATGTGATAATAGAGATGGCTTATGTGTGTGAAAGAGCCTGGAGGGAAATATGGTGTTAAATATACTCTATCATGATTGAAAGGAAAGGGCCAGGGGCTGCTTGTGCTTCTGGTTTCTCAGAGGGAAATCTAACAGAAATCATGTAATTACTCCCGTTTTTCTTGTTTGTCCCTCAAATGCTTTCCCAAAGTATTTGGTCTAGTTACTGCATTGGTGCTTCCTCTGCTACTGTAGGCTCCCAGGATTAGTCATACACCATCATCTAAAAAAAAAAGTTTCTTCCCTGTACTGCAAATGTCATTTTTGATTAGGAAAACAGATCACTGAAACATCTTGTTCCCTTTCCACAGCTTATGCCTTTCTGTTTGCTGCGTTTTGTTCAGCCTGGATGTGACAGTCGGGCAGACTCTTTGTGGCCAGGGTTCCAAGGGAGAGTTTCAGCACAAGCACTGCAGCACCCACCGTGTGACTGGCACTTCTCTTCTGCTCCCATTTGAAGCAAAGCAATGGTCTGAACTCCTGGCTACCTCTCAGTGAGTTGGGCTACCCCAACTGCAGGTGTACACAGCAAAAAGTCATTTTAGTGACATGCTGGTTCCGTTTAATTAATAAGACTAAAGATTTTAATCTTGCAGCAATATTAATACTTCTGGCTTCTCAGTTGCTGAAATAAAATGGTTTCAAACACCAATTTGTCTTACAATTATAAGCTGATCCGGTTCAAAATCTGGATCTTGTAGTGGATATTGCAGGCCTAATTTGTTAAACAAGATCTGTTCAGTAGTTGCTCAGCAAAGAAAAATAGCAATGTTGTAAGTGGTGCATTGGCAGAGCTTTAGAAAGTCAATAAACAGTTGTTGTTTATTACTTTGTTGAAATGCAGTCAGTAGCTATCAGAATGTATTTCAGTACATCAGTCACTGTGTCGCCAAAATGTCATTTATTTTGACTTTGGTACAGGGAGGGTGGGGATGCTGAGATGAACAGTTACTGCTCTGGATGTGACAGAGTGCACATGTTGATGAAAAGTGACAATCATATCTTCCCAGGGGCCTTCTGCTGTGGACCCCATGTGAATCTGGAGTTCCTTCAACATGTGAGACTTAGGAAAAAGATTGTTTTCTTAGCTCTCCCAGAGAGAAGGTGGAGGTCAGCCATGGTCCTTGGCAGTGGGTAGGGGAACTTGGAGAACATCTCTTCCAGGGTAGACTGGTGTTCTGACTAAGTCTGGCATAGAAGGAAGTTCTTCTTCTAAGACAGATGGGGAAAGGGACCTAAAAAGACCAGGGATCTTCACAGTTTGCACCAGATCAGGATCAGTCAGCCTGAAAACTAGATCAGCTCTCTTGACTTCCTGTGTGACATCAGTTTCTAACCTGAGTTTGCAGCAACAATGCCACAACTTCATCAGGCAAATGTGTATCTCCTTAGCCTTATCTCTGCAGTTTTCTATGATACTTCCTTGTAATCCTGCTGCAATTTAAGATAATCATTTCTTATTCTCGTGATCAGAAACATGAAAAAAAATGCTCCTCTTTTTCTCCCTGGTGGCCCTTTCTGTAACTGAAGACAGCTGTAATATCCCTTTCTTCTCTGTGCAACCCCATTCTTTTGGTGTTCTGGGGTGGTTGTAGATTCTAGCTTTTATCCATAGAACTGATGAGGGGATTACATCTTTCTTGAAAAAATGGACTCCAAACTGAAGCCCATTAAGTGGGCTGAAGTCCACTGAAGAAATCAGTTAGGCTGAAGCCTGAGGAAAAAATCATGTGAGTCTTTTGTGAGGCTTTCTGGTTCCATTCCTGCTGTACATGGCCCTGTGACTCTTTCCTTTCTCTTGCCAAACATGCCATTATTGCTGACCATTTTTTGTGTATACACTGGGTTTGGATTCATCCCCATATAAATCTGATCCCCTGTAAATTTAAGCCTTTCCTTTATGCTGTTTCTTACATAGACATCAAACTATGCACATCTTGGTTTTCAACGTTTTTGTTCCTGGTGGGTTTTTTTGGCATTTTATGTTCATAGATACTTTATGTCTATATTGCAGTGTTATGTAGAGGCTACAGAGGTCTGCTGTCCAGCACAGTATAAGATTTTACATACCTACCTGTGCACGTCAGAGTCCCCTTCCCAGAAGCTTTCTATAGCCAGATTTCTCAGGAATACCTGGCACGGTAGAGCTTGAGGCAGAGGGAATCTGCCAAAAACACAGCACTTTCTGTTCCCTGGGGCACAGACTGAAGGTATAAATATTTATTAGCAGCACAATGTTCTAGCCCAAGAGTCTGACTGACAACATTGGAATCACAGAAACTTCTCGTTGACCCAAATGTATCCCTTGTATTCAGGGTGTGTGGTTTCTCACTTGTTTTTATGCTCAATAACTCAGTCCCCCATGCACAGAACATCTATCCATTTTTCAGACTCATTGTTTGATGTAGGAAAGAAACAAAACATTTGGACTTGTCCTTTCCTGTTAGCATTTGTGTGCAGTATGTAGTCCACATGGGCAGCTCCAGAAAGCAGATGTCTGCTGAGCTGCAAGCATTCGCTGTAAGCTGTCACACATGTGTTGGTACTGAGACTTCCAGCATCTTTTAAGTAGGACAGAAGACAGCAAGTACGTCATTGATGGGTACTGCAGAGAGACCAGTTAGCTGGATGATATTCTTGATCAGTTGGCTCATACTGGTACAACTGATGGTGGTCAGATAGAAGCCTGTGAACTATGGAGAGCAGTGATGGTCAAGCCCTGTATACTGGGTCTTTCCTTGAGATTAGAGGATGAGGGAAATTGTGCCCCTCTGCTTTTATCCAGAACAAGCAGCAGAGCTGCATTGGTGATCAGTTTCCCACAGACAGCAAAGTGGAGAACATTTTCATAAGAGCTGTAAATATGACTGATTTTGAGTATGGGAAGGAGGGGCAGCTAAAGACTTCTCAAGTTACACATATGTTTTCGAGGTGCAGCTGAAGACACAAAGAAATTGTGCCCATTCCCTTCCACATGCACTGGGGTCCCTGAGGATTTGCAGAGTGGAAAATGGGGCCTTGTTAAGCTTGCAAGGGGTCAGGAGTGCTGACTGTGAAGGAAGGCAAAGAAAGCAGTGTCTTCCCACGTGCTATGATGGTTAATTTGTGCCAAACACCCAGCTCCATCATTTGGGGCTATTCCCCACCCCATAGTCAGTGTGGGTTATTGGGAGGGGTAGATAATAAGAGTAGGAGGCTATTGAGTTGATGCTTTCTTAAGTACTGCAAAATGGAAAGTGATTTAAAAGAGAAAAAATAAAAAAGCCTGCTAAGCATGCCATCTTCCTTAAACCCCAGATTTCAGTTTAAACTGTTTTCACCTTCTCTCTGTGCTCCTGCATACTGATGATTCACAGCACTCCTGCTCCACAAAGGTTCGCTGGAACTAATTTCTGATGTTCAGAAATGGCACATGGTACACACACTGTGGGACATGGCTGCTCCTAGCAGGAGGGCAGTTTTCAAGATCCTTTGTGTCGAGCCTATAGAAACAAACAATCTAGTAAGAAAACTCCCCACCGTTCAAGTGCTGTGATTGTGCATGCCCAATTAAGCTGTGAGCATGTGGGGAGAAAACTTTGATTAAACTCTGGCCCCAGCCAAATGTTCATGCCGTGCCCTGATTGAATGTATATTTTCCTTAGGAATGAAGACATAAAGAAGCCTCAGGAACAAAAAAAAAATCCCTTAAGTATATTAAATATCTTTAGCCATCTACAACCCCTGTAGGCACTTCTCAGCACTTGCCTTTTGTTTGGGAGTGTTGCGTTGTCTTCAGTGAGCAAAAAAGAAGTAACGTCATCTGTCCTGGGACCAGTCACACCATGTAACTGAGATTTTGATGCTGGGGGCAGAGCTGAGTGTATTGGTGTAGGGAGGCTTGTGAAAAAGAAAAAAATTGCCAAGTAAATTCCAGTAGCAAAAGCTTGTGTTGAATCTCAGTGTGCTCTTAGGCATTCACAAGCAAAAGGCTAATCAGTCAAGTAAATGTTTCTCTGGACAGTTGAGCTGTAGAGAGAGAACTGCATCCATTCAGTATGCACAGAAGCAGAGTGTGTTTGTGCAGACAGCTCCAGCCGTGCTGGCGTGGGAATGCTGCTGTTTTCACAGTGGGCATTGTTTCTATGGAGTCCTGTGAATTGCTGCAGAATGTCTGTGAAGTGATGGATGGGAAATATGATAGTTCTTGCTACTCCTGGGCCAGGGATAGATACCTGCTGGTACTGGGGACACTGTCCCTGGCCCAGCTGGGTTTCCTCTCAAATCCATTTTACTCTCTGGGGGGAGTGGGCCTGGCCCATGCATAGAGTGATGGTCACCCACAGTGATGGTGATAGTTTGTTGATCCCTCTGTTCGAGCTGTGGATCTCTTGTGCAGCTGTAATGTGCTGCTGGGGCTGAAAAGCGTCATGCCAAACCTTTGGGAAGAATTTCTAGGGCTGACTCTGCTACCATGTTCTGCATTGTTTCCACCTCCAGTGTCAGAAGCTCTACCAGCTGCCCGGCCTTCTCTCTAGACTGTGGGGAGTGGGAAACAGTTCTCCAAGGACAGATTCGTGTCCTTTTAAAATGAGTGTCTTAGACAGAATGGGAATAATCACTCTTTGAAAGTGATTATTTAGTTTTCATCTTAGTTTTCATCTGGAGGCCTAAGAAGCATTTTCTGTGTGTTTGGTCTAGAGCCCATTTATGAGATTTCTCCAGCTGAGTCCACTAGTCCAGGCCCAGAGTTCAAATTTTCAAAGGCACCTCAGAACATTTCTCACCTCCCTCTGTTGATGCAAATGGATGTCTCATGTCACAGTCAGGTTGCCTACAAAGAAAAAGCTACTGTCAGCACATCAGTTTGCCACAGAAGGAAAGGGCTGGTTTGGATTTAGAGTTTTAGCATGATTTTAACAGTGTGAAGCTGGGCTAGTCCAGGAATGGCCAGACCTCTTCTCTGCCCTGTGGGTGTCTGGCTTTGAGCTCAGTGTACTCTCTGCTGGACAGCACAGGAGATGGTATCATCACATTATGTCAGTTCCCATAATATGTCTACTTCCATGCCTTCCTGCAGCCAGCAGATTGGGGCTCCAAGGACTTCCTTATTGTGTTCAGTAGCAACTAGGAAGCACGCAGGTCTTGGAGTCATGTTCCTTAAAAATGGCTGTATCCTGCCTTTTCCCAGATTGGCAGAGAAAAGGTACTCAGCCAGGAAGCCTGGACTCAAATGGTGCCATTTAGCACCATTTGGACATCCCTCTTGGAGAGATTCTAGCTTGTCTGACAGACAGACATGTCCTTTGTGTTATCCAGATGTGTAGAAGCCCAGAGATAAGGGAGCTGATGTGAATGTCTCAAACACTGATGGCTGGATGGCTTTGGAGCCAACCAAGGATTGTTGGTAGTAACAGCCAAGGATTGTTAGCAATAACACACTGGGAGAATGAACAGAATGTGGCTGGAGAAGGGGCCACATGGAGGTAGAGCAGCACTTTTCTGGGACAAACATCCTTATCCTGGTTCCCGGAGATCAGCATAACACAACACAGCACAAGTGTAGGAATGAGGTCAAGAAGCAGGCATGTAGGAGGATATGGAGACCACCAAATACCCTGAAGCCTCCAACCCATTTCCATAGTAACTAAATTACACAGAAAGGGAGAAATTTACCTCCCATGCAGGGAAACTCATCTAAAAAAAAGTACCCCTACAAAGCCCAGGACCCTGTGTGTGCACCCCAGGACCATGCACACCCCATCATCTGCATCAGCAGTGAAGCCTGGACTGCTGATCTCTCTCTCTCTCTTTCTTCCTTTTTTTCTTTCTACCCCTCTTTAATTCATCTCTTTCTCCCTTCCCTTTCACCTCCCTCCTTTATTTTAAACCCACTGCTGGGTGCTTAATAGGAGGCTAAGAGCTAATGTACCAATTTCCATGACAAGTGTGTAATCTACTAACAGAACTTTGTAAGATTTTGTGGACGCTCTGACTTTCGACATTCCTTTTGTCCACAAGCATCTATAAATCTTGGGTGCTCCCTTCCCCTGAAGGGTGAGAGGCCACACCCTGATGATTCTTTCCTGCAGCTTGGATTCTGATCTATTCCCTTCATCTGGGCATGTTTGAGACCAGATTCATGTTCCAAGGATACTGCATGAACTGATCTATGATTTATGCCTAAATGTTCTCCTGGAGGCTGGTTTTTGGTTTGCAACCTGCTCTTACCTTTTTACCTAGTCACTAAACTGCTACATTAGAGGAAAAGTGCAGCAGTGACTTAGAGGAAAGCAGAAGAAATTGTCTTTTGTTCAGCATTGTCCTTGAATGTGAGGTCTTGTACGCACCATCCATTTTAAATACTATCAAAGTCTACTGGATAGTGCAAAGGAGCAGGATTTTCATAAAATGTTATAACCCAACATATGTTATTTAACCAGTTTCCACCAAGCTAGAGCCTAATTCAAAAATTACATTCTATCTCCTAAGCACAGTGAATTAAAAAGAGCTAATGTGCATTGAGTGGCTCAACAAGTGATTTCTTTTTTTACTGAGAGTGAAGAGTGATGTTACCTTGCTTTGAAACTCAGTTACTCTGCTTTGCGTACAGGTGTCAGTGCCAAATGATGAGTTGCATTTTACATGAAATTGTGTACAAAATAAAAACTCCAGAAACTGAGAGAGCGACAATATCAATTCAATAGTTTGGAATAGTATTCTAGTATTTAATTTATGATGCCTTGTTCCATTTCTCACAAGTGATGGTTTATTCATGTATTGGGCCTGATGCTGAATGTTTGCTTTGCCTGTGCAGCTCTACCTGTGATATACCCAAATTTACATACACATATGTCTATGTGCATGTTCAATTTAATTTCTGTTTTCTAGGTGGGAGTAAGAACATGTTTGAAAACTAGTTTGAATTTTCACTGTGGTGCTAAGTGGAGAGATTTCCAAGAGGCTTGCAGTTTGCTGTGAAAGGACTTCATGTACTTTTATCAGTAGTAGAACTGTCTGAGATGGTAGTTTGTTTCTCCCTCAAGTTCTTTGATGTGCTGTACCATAGAGTTCAATACATGTTGTCTGCCAGTAGGCAGGAGCAGAATCTGTTTGGGGAGATTGGTTTTTCAGGGGGAAAATTTTAGTGATAGTGAAAGGTAATGTGCTGACAGATCTTTCCTGTCAGCTATGAAATAGCTCCCAAGAGGGAGGAGAAATTGAATTCTCCTACCCGTGTAGTCCTCAGTCCTTTCAAGCTGGACTTCCACACAGACTTGGTCTCAAACTTTTTAGTTTTAAGTTTGAAGTTGAGTGGTCTACTTGGAATTCATCTGAAACTGTAAATATGTTTCATACAACACCCCAAGGAGTCATCACGTGAAAATTATTTGGGACTACTGCCAGCCCAGGCTGAATTTGAACTAGTGACCCACCATCCACATTATGTTCCCAATATCATCCATCATGTAAGCCTGATGTTGAAATTTGTCATTTCCAGAGGTACTTTTAACATAATAAATGTGCTTCCAAAGTTCTGTGTTTTGCCCCTGGGTACCAGTGTTCAAAACACTGGCATGTTCTTTGCTCCCTCTGAATGTGAAGGGGGTGGAATCACTTAACAGCCACTCAGAGAAGAAACTGCAGAACTATCAGCTAAACCATTCTGTTTTGTTTCTGTTCTTTCTTAACAGGATCCAACAGCTGCAGCTATTTCGGACAGAGATTGTGATACGAGAGAGGGAGAGACTGTAGCCATGAACTATAAGCCATCTCCACTTCAAGTGAAATTAGGTGAGTCTTTGCTGCTGGAGAGTGAAAAGGCTGAATCCAAGGCCTGAAAGACAGGATCATATGCAGATCTCCATGCGTGTGGCTGAGCATGCCATTAAGGCTGAAGCAACTCACAGAGAAGTTTTATCATTGTGATTCTGCTGCTGTGATTCAGGGAACTGACCTACAAACATGTAAAGCCCCTGTATCCATAGATGTGGTAAAGAAAGGAAGCAATGCCTTAAAAGCAAGGCATAGTTCTTTTAAACCTACAGGTTTTTTATTAAGCTGAGATCAAGGCTTGACCAGATAAAGAATGAAGATAATATGGAGGGACTGTAAAAAGAAGAGAAGTCAGAGTAGTTGCAACAAAAGGGAAAGAGGATCAGGAATTTGAGACACTACCAGAAAAAGAGCTGCATTACTGTGAGATGAAGGACTTTTCAGTCTGCAAAGGTTCCCACACAAATACTCATGCTATTTCTGAGCAATGTTTTTTAATTCTGAAAGCAGAATCATCCTGTTACCACAAGACACTGCTTCCTTTCAAGGGGTAGTGCTTGTAAGAGCAATCCACACATGCCTGTCCTGCCTCCAAAACCTGAGCAGCTATTTAGCCACACAGCTTCAAGAACCTGATGACAGACAAGCCAAAGGAACAGTGTGCTTTTTGCTAAAAAAATGTAAATTAAATGTGGAAAATTTCCCAGTTGGAGCAGGAAGGAGTCCCCTGGCTGTCCTTCAGATCAGAACAAGTGACGTTGAGAGGATGCTGCTGATTGAGGGTGGTTGTGCAAGTCATGAATACTCTGAAACAGTGGCTGCTTTTCAGGAAAAGGCAGGGAGCAGCAGTGTGTTTTAATGACAGCACAATTCATAGTTTGGTAAAAGATTATTACTGCCAGCATGCCATATGCCACCAGGATTCTTTTCACTGCCAAGAGAGTGCTTTAATTTTACTAGACAGATAATTACTACTGCAGTAGTTGTTTTGGATAATTTAACACCAGGAAACAGGTTAGAGAGCAATTGATGCTATTATTGGTAAGTCTGTGATATTCTTGACTTTCAAGGCAATAAAAATATCCTCCTCAGATTCACTAACTTGACAGGAAATGGTACTTTTTTAGACTTGACTGGTATTTCATGAGACCATTCTAGGAGATCAGATCATTGAAAATAAGTTTGGATTCAGGGTAAACAAGTTCAGTTCATACAAATTAAATGGAAAAGTAATTTGAGGTAGATCCTTAACCAATCTGAGTATTATCAATAAAGCTGGTAGAATGAGAAACTTGGGAAGTCAAAACTCATCAGATAGGGTTGAAGGAGAAAGTACCAGAAGAAAGGACATTACTAATGGAGTTCTCCAACAGTCACTTTGTGTATATGTGCATTAATGGCTTTTACATAAAAAACAGGAGTCCGCAAAGAAAATTTAGTAGAGCATATTTGGGAGGAATAAGTACAATAAAGACTCAGAAATGGCATAGAGGAAAAAACCATGAAAACTGGAATAATAGAAATGAGAAAAATAAGACAGGAGAAACTCACTATTCTGTAAGCTGAAATTTATCAACTGGACATGACTACATCAGTTAATTGTAAGGTTACTATTGTTGAAATGGAGTAATACATGAAAACAGGCCACAGTCACACTTCTGAAGAACTTACCAGCTTTTTTCTGGGAATCAGATAGAGGAGAATGATAAGTCTTTCTGCCAGAACTTCTGTTTTTCCACACGGGAAACATTCTCTTTCATTTCACTCAGCCAATGCTGTGTGGAATAAAGAGTCAAAGGGAGGTACTGGAAGTGTTTGAACAGTTTTTGTAGTAGAGGCACACTGTTGCCAGGACCTCCTTTTCCACTGGTGCTTCCACCAAGTGAATTCAATGCTGACTGCAGTATGCTTATGAAGATAATAGTGGGTGGAACCTACTTGCTGAAGAGGAATTGCCCTGCAAGGCTGACAAACGTCTTCCTGCCTTGTCTCCAGAGGGAAGTCTGCTCCAACATATCTCTGAGGAAACAGTGTTCCTCTTTAATGAAGTGAACACATACCTAGTGGCATTTGGATCAGCACTCTACTCTTAGCCATACCCAAATGAGCTCTAGGTTATCTGAGGCAAAATGAGACTAACAGTATTGTCTGTAGCTAGTGTAACATGCCTTTAATCCACACCAGCTCCTGCTGCTCTTATTCTGAAAATCTGCCCAGCCTCTTCGATTTTCTTGAAGCTTAATTACTGCTTCTCCCAGCTCTGGCCGGCATTCCTCTGACTAGATTTTTTTGTCCCTTCTGCATTAAACTTGACAGGGTTATTTTTTATCTCTTCAAGGCTAGAAAAAGTTAAGGTGGTACATAAATTTTTAATAGCTTATCTGGCAAAGCCATTGTTTGGGATGGTAGCATCTAGGGCTTAATCCTATTGCAGGTTTTCCATATGGATGGTGGCATTTTTCATTGTGAAATCAGAATCAATTGTTCAAATGTCAAATGTTCTGATGGAAAGTTGATAAATGTCATTTTTCAGTTTGTGAAGATTCATGTGTAAATCTGTCGTATGTGCTTGCTGGAAGCTTGGTTCAAGTGAGCTCAATTAAATACCAACCCAGCATGAATGCAGCTTTTGCTTCCAGACGCTGCAGTGATTGAAGTGTGACAGAAAGAGCATGAAAACTGCACATACTGCACACAGATTTATCCTGCTGCCTGAGTGGTCTTTTCCTTGGTTGTTTCCTCTCCTCTAACTAAATACATTTGGATACATGTTTGCTTGAGCAGGGTCAGTTAGATACAAGAAAAACTTCGCAGATGTCTTGTATTTCTAGTGACTTCCTAAAGGTTGTACCTGGTTCGTAAGTGGAACAGTGCTTGATGCTAGGGCCACATCAAGAAAACAACCTCACAGCAAGGAGAAATAAGATCTCCGAGTTCACACTCTTCATAGTTTTCAACCTTTATTGATACTGTATCCATATTAATTATGTATTTGTCACTTTTCTAGCACTCCCACTTGGTCTTTCTCTCCGGAGCTGCAATGCTCAGCCTTGCTTCTTTCTTTCTTTCAGATCATTGATAAGGAGATTCCTGACAGCAAGGGTTGGGGGCTGGGTGTACATTAGTGCTTAGGAGATGTCTCCAGCACATCCTTATTAGGAGCCATATCCAGATGGAGCACATACCACAAGCCTTTTGAAAACAGAAGAGAGTTATGATAAGGAGAGAGAGAGGAACAGAATAATCCCCAAGTGTAAATCTCAGGGCACCACATCCACTGGAAGACACCAGATCCTCCTAGCATTCCCAGGAGATGAGATATTATTTTAATGAAGCTTATGCCATCTGCTTTTCAATTTTGCATTTTAAATTTCCCTTCTCTGGTCTGAAATCCCTACCCAGACAGTCTGTGTCTGTCTTTCCTAGCAGTCATGAGATTAGTTTGTGTTAAAACAGAATGGGCAGTGTGGAAATTGGTTGGAGTGCTGTAAAACAGGCTACAGGTAGGATGAGGGGTTGTGGCAGAGGCATCTTCATCAACACATCCACCTCACTGAGAGCCTAGCAGTAAACGTCCTGCATGCCTGTCTGCACATGAACATGTGGGAGAGAGGCAGAGACACTCACAGCAGCCTTCAGCTCTCCAAGGTGCCTGTGGCGTGGCACCTTGGAGATGTAAGCAGTACCTCTCCTTGGATTAGATAAGGAATAAGGCACTGTTTTTGGAAGGTTCTTCAAAGGGTCCATAAAAGTATGTGAAAACTGAATGTCTAAGCTAAAGAAACTGACTCACACCTCAAGGAAGTTACTGGAATGCTATTCACTTAGACCAAGCAGAACTGGTAGGGTTAAAAAGCATCAAAAACACCATCACAAGGACATAGAGAATGGTATTCCCTCATGTGTCTGACTTGGACAAAACTAATTCGTGACTGAGCCCCATCTTGGTGGAGATTGAAGTGAACAGAGGATATAATCCATCAGGGGACAGCGGCTGATGACATGTCTGTGTTGTTAGCTCCTGCCTTCCAGCCTGCTGTAATGTATTCATGGCAGATATTGAATTGCTCTGTGATCAGAGAGGAATAGTACCAGGAATATCAGTCAGAACTACAAGGCCCTCAGGGTTCAACTAAACAAAATTGGTGCATTTCTGGCTGTAACTTTACAGAAGGTCTCTGATCCCAGTAAACAACAGACTGCCCGACGTGGCTTCTGAGATTGATCTTTCAATTGGTGTAGGTGTTTTACCCCTTCCCCCAGGGTGGGATGTGTGTTCAGAGCTTGTCTTAAAATTCTCCATCGAAGAGCCACAAAGCACACAGCAGAGCAACCTATCCCAGTGCTCAGAGATCCCCTTCCAGGACTACTTTTGCCTCAGGTCAAGATGCAGAACTGGGAAGAGCAGTCACAAACAGAGCCAGCAGCAAGCATCTTGTGTAGGCTGAAAGGCTCTGTATCTGCCCCATCCGTGGCTCCTTTTCTGCATCATCACTTCCCAGTCTGCTCCAAAACTTGTGACTTCTGAAGCTTTTCATACAGAAAACAGAATAATAAAGGGGAAGTTGAAGTAGACTGGACAGATCAATGCCATTAGTGTATAATTTTGTCAGTATTTCAAGTACTGTACTATTCCCAGTTGCTCTTCTGTAACAAGGTGATTAATGCTAATTAGGTACAGCAGCTGTTGTTTCTGGGAAGATGCTCTGTAGGTAAATTAGGGAAACATTTTATAAAAAGGCTCTAACTCTTAAGCTAGGTCCCCAGGTTCCAGCTCTGTTGACAGAACTGCAGATTTTCATATCCATAACCGTTTGCATGGCGACCTCAAGTGACATCATTACCTTAAGTGCAAAAAGCCATTTTGCTCCCCTGGGAGCACCCATTTCCTTGAACACAGTCTGTGCACTGTGCAGGGGGAAGGGCAGGGTGGAAGCCAGAGAGCAGGAGCAATACAGCACTGCTGTCGATTTTCTTCATGAAGACAGAAGTGCAGCCCACCACTCGGAAGTCTCATGGAGCTTGGGAGGAATTTATTTAAACATTTTTTCATCTCTTATTACTCTTTCCATTTATAAGAGAAATGGTATACACAGATTTATAGTAGCATCCTTCCTGTAAGATATTTCCAGGCTCTTTTTGGAAAGGATGAGAGAGTGAACAGCTGCATCACATTAAGGCTAGTAGGGCTGTCTGCAAACAGAGCTGCAAAGATGAGGGCAGAAAACCAGTTCTGACAGGCATATTATTGCAGATTAGTTAGAAGAGAAGTAGAGGGGCAGAAATAAAGAGGTGCCTGAGACAGGCTTGGGCAAGGAGTAAAGCCATTCAGACAGACTGGAACGAAGCAATCACTGGATTTCAGCAGAGAGATCCAGGCAAGAGGGAATGTGTGAGGGAGTGAGACAGAGGGAAGGGAGGTTCCAGTCAGCAAATCCCAGGAGCAGAGCACGAGCACATGAATATGGGAATGATGTGGCATGATGTTCACCAAATGACCTGGCTTTTTGTATCACTGTAATTTTGCTTGATTTGCTATGCCACTGCACCAGGGCTTTGCTGGCCTTGCCCAGCCCTCCACAATATGTGCACCTCTCCCATGACACAATCCTGGGTACCAACACACCTCACGAGCCAAAAGACTCACACCCACTCACATCTTGTGTTTCACACACCACTCTTGGCTAATACTCCTTCCGGTAAAAAGTCGTGAAGAAGGAAGCTGTAATGTAACTGGATAATTTTGGGGTGTTACCTGGCTGTTGTTTAGCCAATCCATATTTTTATGCTGTCTGCAGTCTGATAGTCTAGGAAGGAGAGCTAATCCTGAAGATATTATTTTATTTTGTATTGAGAATAGGCCAAAGCATCCAGAGTCTGAATGGGGGTTTTATGCCTGAAGGAGAAGCCCAGAACTGCAAATTACAGGTTCTCTTCTATGTCTGATCCACCACAGTCAAATTACCTCAAATATGAGAAGCAGCTCAGAAGGTTGTGAGGAAAACCAAACTGAGCAAATTATTGAGATTCTCTGATAGAAAGGAGAAAAAAAATCAGTAAGAGAAGTAAGTAGTGATGACAGTAAAAAGTACCTGGTCTAGCAAAGCCTAACCCCAGCAGGCAGCACCACACAGTGGTCTGTTCAGAGGTTCATTACACAAGGACATGTTACTCTCATCACTATTTCCTGTGAAGCATGTAGAGAACTGGTTTAAAAGAAAGAGATCCCCAAAGGTGATTTACAGCTTGTTCCTGACATTAAAAAGATTAACAGCAACTGAGATGATACGGCTGCCTGCTCAGATGTTGGTATCTTCAAAAAAATCAACTCAGAAACGGGCAGTAGTATTCTGGCTATATTCTGACTCCTCAAAGTCCTATGTCCTTAAATGTAGGTTCCACCTGTTCCACCACAGTGTAACATTTCCTCAGTTCTGCATTACCCAGGTGTTACTATTTTTGTAGTTCCTTCTGATGCCTCCAAAGGTAGATGAGTTCCTGCCTAGCATTTGAGGGAAGCAAGTATAGCCCAGTTTAATTAATGTAAATTGGCTCCAGAACAGACCACAGCATCTACAGACAGTGTTGGGTGATGCATTTATTTAATGTGCTTGATTTATTAATGATGAGCTTTAAACTGTGCTTGATGGTTAATTGAATTTGTTCTGATTTTCAAGTGATATGGGCTCCCATTTTGTCTTCTCTGTGCTGCACTCTCAGCTCTTAACAGGGAAAGGTTACTGTCTGCTTATTGAATGTGGGGACTAAAATGCTCCATCAGCAGATCAAGCTCCATGAAATAGAGATAACGTACACTTCTCAAAGGGAAGGAGCATGTCCTGGTATAGTAAGTTCACTGCAATTCTTGGTTTTTAGCTGCTATGCTTATGCACAGAGGATGTGTTCATAGCAATCTGAAAACTTGATGTTGCTTCTCTGAGATATTAAAGGATTCTTTGGAGACTCAGAATTCATAAAAATACAGAAACCTTGGTGTGCCACAGCAGGAGAGCAGAATAGACAAGGATCTCATCCATATCGTGTGTCCTGTCAGTAGTAGAGTCCTTGTTAGGTGAGGGTACCATGGTGGTCCTGGATACAGACCTCACCTGAGCATGCGCAGAGGTACACCCAAGGAACCCTTCTTCTGTGACCCAAGTCTTTGTTCCAGGCAGAGCAGACAATGTTACATCCAGCTGTGCAGAGCAGAGGCCCATTTTTCCAGACCCAGCCAGTGGTAAAGCCAAAGCACCACCTGCAAGGCCCAGCTCTAATGTGGCGGGCAGGGAGATGTGCCACAAGAAATTTTTGTTGCAGCAGCAACAAAGGACAGTTTTTGACCAGTCAGCAACAGCCACGTTTCATCATGTCCATCAATTTTGGTCCAGAGATCTAGGGAGAAGAAATTCCCAAAGGCAGGAGGCAGCACAGAAGAAACCACTCTGTATTTCTTCATGGAAGGAGAGCTGGTTGAGGACATGGAGTAGCAGGGGCCTGTGCTGGACACATGTTTTCTGGGTTAGCAGACTGGTAGAGGCAACTCAACAGCTTCAGCTGTTGTCAGCCAGATTCAGCCTCTTACACCAGCCAACACCACTGCTTTATGGAGAAGCTTTAGGAGTGGGAATTAAGCTGTAGTGAGGATAGCAGGACTAATTGTGCAAAAAGGCCTCTTAACCTTCAATGTCCTGACTGGGACTAAGAGGAGGTTTTGCCTATTCCCTGACAATCACTTCACTCCTGACAGGAACAGGGCAGTGACCTCTCCAGGAAAGACCACAGCCTTCCTGCTCTGCCATGTGTAGAAAGTCATTTGGCACCTGTCTGCTTCTTTCAAACCTCAGTCTTTTGGCACAGCTCTTTCCTTGTTCTGCTTGGCAGTCATGCTCTATAAAGCAGGGCACACTGAAGGAAAGTAAACCTATTTTTACAGATGCCATATATTTACCACTATAAAATTTTATTTAAGAAAAAAGTCACAGCAGTAGGGACAGTCTGATCCCATTTCTGCAGTTGTTAAACACAACTATCATTCAAAAAGCTTTAAGTGGTGTCTGCATCCTAGCTGAATAGCTTGTGCTGAGGGTATGCTTTTCTGCATCACTCATGGAAATGAGACTTTGCAGCCTGGTACTGTGCAAAACAGCTGTGGTCTCCTTTTTGAAACATCTTCCAGAAGGAAAAGCAGGAATTGTTGATCAAATTTTAAAATGTTTGAGCATTGTCCAAACCCTCTTTCTAAACAGACCCATAGGAAAACATGCCCCATAGACAATATGCTTTCTCCAGGTCCAGTTACAAGTGGAAAGGCAGGGTAACACATACATTCTTGGCAGATAGATCCAAGTCTTTGTCAAATAATCATCTCCAGCCTGTGTAATAATCGTGATCTGTTTGTGTCTGCCTCCTACTAGTAGTAGACTACTCTTCTCTCCACACTGCTTTGCAAATTGTTCCTCTCCCAGGCTTCCTCCCACTTTCTGTATCAGTGAAATCATACATTCTCACTTTTAGAGACTGCACAGCTGAGCCATTTTTCTCAGTGACTCTTGCATTCCTTCCTCATCATGTCCCTTTCACCTGTGAACTCTGCCCAAATTTTATTTTCCTTAGCTCTCTGCCTTTTTTATCTCACTTGCTGCTTACCATGAGAGGAGCTTGAATTGATTCAGCCGAAGTCTTTGTGAATGTTCCAACCCTTTGTCTCGTAAAGTAACACTGTTTATAGCACAATAAAATAAAATAAATCCTCTACAGGGCTTTAAGATAACTCTACTGTAAACCCAAAACTATCTCGTTTTTTGCTATAACTTAGGGTTTTTTCTGCCTTCTGCTCTTAATGGAAGGCAATCCCCACTTTTTCCACAGAACCCACATACCCTCTTTTTTTGATCACAGCTGTGAAATTGGTACAATCAAGTCAGCAGGTGTTAATATGTTCTGGAGGAATGGTGCACTTCTGTCTAGCTCACTAGTCTGAAGCTCATGAGTTTTAAACTGCTTTCTGCCATGAGTAAACTGTGAGCTGGCTGTGAGAAGAAGGTTTAATCACCAGGTGTTTCAGAGCTATGGGCTGCTGGCAGCCCCTTTGCTGCAGTTCAGCTCCCAAGTCTCAGAGTGCCAGAAAACAGCCCCTCTCTGTTCCCCATCACTACCCAGCCTGAAACTAAGAGCTGTTTTTCAAAAAAAGAGAAAGATTTTCTATGAATTACTTTAAATACTGGTTCTAGGACTAGAAAATTGGGAGAACAGATGAAGAGTACAATAATAAATGACACTGCTGAAAGTGTGTCTTAAACAGGGCAAGCATACTAAATATTAAAAGTGATGCTGTCAAGCATGGGTGGTTTGAGTCCATGATGGAGGCTGCCTTTAAAATTTGGATTTCCAGGTTTGCTTACATTTTTTAAAAGAAAAGTATCCTTGGCTTAGACTCCCTAGTAAATCATAGCACTATTTTTTTTTTTTAAGTTGACTAAAAGAACATATAACTGATAGTTCCAGAATTCTTCACGAATTCATGTCTAATTCACAAGGTGGTTTTGACCGTAAAAGATCTGGGAGACTCAAGTCACAAAGCAGCTATGCCTTTTTTAGCTACTGACTTTCAGCCAGAACATGAAAGACTCAAGTTCAGTTTCTTTTTCTGCTTGAATGCTTCAGCTCTCAGGTTGAAGTATGGCTTTATGCAGCTTCTGATCTGTGGGGCAGGGGTTGAAGCAAAATGTGAAAGCAAAACTTTGGCATAGTTATTTCTGTGCAGGCAGATGTCATGTTTTTAATTCCTCCAAGCTCACATAGCTGACTCACATCTGCACATGTGTGCAGAAAAGCTACAATACACCACAGTCCTTGAATTTGACTTTGGGTCCTTTGGGTTTCCTGTCCTTCATTGGAAGGGGATGATCAATGAAGGGAGATGATCTTAGCTTCTTTGTTGGCAATATGCTTCTTTCTATATGCAATTAAACATTCCTGGGTACTGGGGAGTTCCCATCTCCCTGGAAATTTGAGTCATGACCAAAGAAGGCTGTGGCTGCTCTGGGTGTCGTTGACAAAGTGAGTTGAACCCTCTACTGCACATTCATCTGACCTAGAACTAGGCTGTAATCTCTGCTTCAAAGCAGGGCAGATAGAGAGTAGGAAAAGGGCAGGGCTAAAGGGAGCAAAACACGGTGCCAGTTGTCTGCATTTACCTGGTTATGACCATCAGATGGGGCATGACCAGGACAATCTTGAGAGTTCTGAGGAGAAGCTTCATGTGAAACTCCTCTGTGCTATTGAGGAATGATAGCATCATGCCTGAGCTGGCAGTAAATTGTCTGGACCATCAGTGGGTACTTCATTCCCAGCCTGTTACTTTTGTCACCTTACAGAAATCTTTTTTCACCATGAGGACAGTCAAGCATGGAAAATATTTCCTGGAGAGATCGTGCCATCTTCAACCCTGAAGGATTTGAAAATCTGACTGAATAAAGCTCTGAGCAGCCCAATTCTGATCCCATAGCTGATGCTACTTTGAGCAGGACTAGAAACCTGTGATCGTGCTTCTGATTAGGACTCCAGGTTGTTTTTTTAAGATGTCATATAGTTTTTGCTCATTACAAAACAAAACAAAACAAACCAACCAACCAACCAACACAAACAAACAAAAAAAACCAACACACATTCTGTCTAGTTAGACTTTTGGATTCCCAGCATAACCACAGCTGGATTTGCAGAGGTAGACATAGGTGACTTGCATGAACTGGTATAAAGCAGTCCTCTGTTATGTCCCCTGGTAAACAAGAAAAACCCAATTGCTGCTTGATTTTCACTTCATTATAAATGTTCTTTTTAAGTTTTAATTACTGCTTTTTCTTTTTTCCTCTTTAATTCACCAAACCTTCTTAATTGATTTTAGAAACATGTAAAAACTAATTTTCTCTTTTGCTTGTATCTCTTACTGGCTCTAGGGCAGAGTCAGGGAGATTGGTTTCCTAACTTGCATTCCTCAATACTGAATGATTTTGTAATATGAGCAAGCAGCTGATTTCTTTTACCTACTGTGACCTAGCAAAACATTGGGGCATTAGCACAGGGCACTAACAGAGTGTACAAAACAGAACCAAATTAAAGTGCATGAGCATATGTTTGTATGAGGTGACAATCAAGCAGCTACCAAGGTGGCTGTGCAACACCAAATTTCTTAGACCAATTTGAGCTCTTCTTGGTGTTGGTCATGTCTCAACTAGCCTTTGGGAAAGACATTTTTGGCTTAGATTGGCAAAGGGATTATTTTCGTCTGTGATTTGGATTTTTATGGGGATTTGCAGAAAGAGATCGTGACCCAGAGGCTGGTTGTCGCACACCCTACCTGCTTCATGCCACAAATAATGTAAGAAAACACAGAAGAAAACAAAAGCAAATGAGTCATCCCATCCCACATTTCTTCCTTTATGAATTCCCTGCTTCTTTTCCTGTAGAATGAGGGAATAGATTTGAATCAAAGAAGATTAAAATCCATCCTGGAGGGTGAGGTTGACTATTTTAATGTGAAAGGCATTGTTTTGATCTTCTTAAGAAGATTTTAGGGCAGGAGTGGAGGCTGTGGGCAGGTGTTCAAGACTGTTAAATGTGTAGAGGTTGCCTTGGGGAAAAGTGAATGTTGGTCTGCAGCAAACTGATGTCCAGAAAAAATAAATACTCCCTCATGATCCGAGAGTTCAGAACAAAGCGAATTGTTCAAACAAAACATCTAACAAGGTTACAGAACAATATGAAAACTTTTCAAAGGCAGGATGTAACAAAAGAGCAACTTGTCAGACCTCACAGACCAGCTCTATAATCCGGAGGCAGGCTCACAGAATTGCAAAAAAATTAAACAGAGAATATTTGAGGTCCTAAAAATGAAAACTCAGGAGTACATGATTTGTAAATGGATATTACCGAACAAAAGATTATTCAGGACAGTCCTTCAAAGCCTCTGGTGTCTGCTACATACAGATCCCTCTGCCAGTCCAGCAGTGTTGAAGTCACCCAATTGTTTTCAAGTGGTCCCCAGAGACTACCAGAAAATGCCCCTTGGGCACTATTTACCCAAGCACTGACTTGTGCTCTTTTCTTTCACTTTTCCTTCACATCCCCATCTCCTTGCACTTTTGTTAGATGTGATTGACCTTCATACCCTGATCATACCCTGTATGATCAGGGTATGAAGCCAGCAGTAAATCCTAAGTACTATTTTTCACTATTTTTTTAAGGTCAGCCAAAGTAAGCAGAGTGCATTTAACACTGCAAGTAAAGTACAAAAACCACAGTCACTTTCCTTGCCACCGAGGCCTTTCCAGTGAGCACAGTGTGTTAGACTTAACCCCCAAATTTATCTCTCCATGTTACTGGAATTTGCCATTGCAAAGCACCCTCTCCAGAACAGACAAAGCAGGGACATTTTGTTGGAGGTCTTGTTTATTCAAATTCACTGCTTTTAAGCATGAAGTAAATAAAATTCAGAGAAGAAAATACTTTCTGGCTCCGGTTTCCAGTACAGTTCTCTCCAGAGGGATGTAGAAGTGCAATGGCTCTCTGTGGCTTTTTCACCAGACATTGCTGCAGGCGTGATACTGCCAGAGCTGTTCTGACAGCTTTGTCATAGTGTGGTCAGGGAGGAGATGCAGCTTGCTTTCCTTTATATTTTAGTGGACCCGGGAGACCTGGCAGGAAGAAACCTTGTTTCTGTCATTGGGCTGAGTCAATATGACTTTAGGTGCCCAGGGAACAGATGCAGAAGATAGAAAATTGCTACTTTGAGTTCTTTTTGTGTTTGTTCTAATTTTTATCCATATGAGTTCCAAGTCAGGACGTGTCTTCTCAATCAGATGCCTTTGCTGGATTATTTATTGAGTGATCAGAAAATTATGATCCTTACTCTCCTTCTCCCAGTGCACACACTGCCCAAGGAGAAGCTCTGTTAAAGACAGTTTTTCAGATCCCAGTGCCCTCAGATTTTGACTCAAGTGTCATCCCTGGAAAGGACAAGGCTGTCAGTCCCTGGGCTTCCTCCATATCTCTGCTGAAGAGAAGTTAAAGGTTTTTTATTCCCTGAAGCCTTGTATTACCCTTCTATTCACCTTACAAATGCAGCTGTTAGAAGCCTCAAAAACCTGTTGAAAGTAGAGAATATTTTCTGCCCTGCTTTCCCTCTGCTCACAGCTTTTCATTTTTCAGCAGTGACTGTGCCAGCATCAGTGGGGTGGAGAGGCTGTCCAGAAAGCTGAGTGTTAATGCTGTTTCTGTCTGGGTCTTGGCAAAAACCAGGCTCCTTCCAGCACAGTGTGAGAGAAAGAGATTCCAAACTTGAGTCACTGAACATGCATGTGTCTGTGTGTACACACCACAGCTCCTCCATCTTCCCTGCATTTGAACTGTTTCCCTCAGGGGACCCAGTGCCTCATTCCCAATCTCTCCTGCAGACATCCCAATTCACAGTGAGTTTCTGATGTCACTTCACAGTGAAGTTGTCGTAAGGACAGATAAACCTGACACCTTTGTTTGCTGTCCCCAGGGTAATTTGAGACACAGTATGACCTAAAAGTTCCTGGTGCTTGTGAGAAGAGAAATAATGAGGCAGAAAAAGACAAGAGTTGACAGTGTTAACCTGCATGCAGTTGATTGGCAATGGAAACCTGTGTTCTTGATTCAAATCAGATTATGAATGGAAAATTAGATTCTTTTACAAGAATGCATAGCAAAAAGAAACACAGAGCAAGCTTGCATCTTTGCAAAGACTCTGAAATCTCAGCATGCCTTGGGATTACATCTCCCTGCTGTCATGTCTTTTGCTTTACATTGGAGTCTGCAGGATTTTGTTCCTTGCACATTCTGCCTGCTCCATCAGCAACCAGCCAGGATCTTCCCACTGTCATTTCCTCTTCCCTTCACCTGTCTGTCCACCCAGCAGCACAATCTGACTGAAGAGAAGGCAAGTAATTTCTTATAAAGCCACTAATAAGGTCCCTTAAAAAGTCCTTTTTATATCTTGACCCTCTTCACTCCCCTTTTCATCATTAAATTAAATCCACTTTCACTGTGCATAGGTCTCTGTATATACAAAAGTTTAAAGCCTGTTGTATATCTTAATTGTTGAAAGAAAATTCAAACTGAAATTGTAATTAAAAGGAACTGTGCATCACTGAAACACCCACCATTCTAGCTGCCTGTAGTCCTTAACACAGTCTCTCTTTTGTCTTAATTTCCTCAGGCAAGCAACTGTGTCTTCTATACACACTCCTTAGTCCCTTAGTTCTACTGCAATAAAGCCTTGCTTGCTGACACCCTCAGGCTGTTTCTCTCCTCTTTTCTTCTTCTCTTACAACTCTCCTGTTCCTTTCATCTTACCACAGTTCCAGTCAGGCAGCCAAACAGATAGCTGTACAACAATCAACCTTACGTTTGTATGCAGTTGGCAATTTTAGCTCTCAAATGTGCCAAGTGAAGCTGAACGTGTGCTCACTGTGGCCCAACATATACCTGGCCCAGGTATGCAAGGGGCACAAAAATTACAATAATTCTTGTATTGCTTTTGCCTGTCTCCTTCCTTTTCTTTTAGAAATGCTTTAGAAAATCCTTAGCTAATAGTCTTTTGATAAACAAATCCAAGCTGGGATTTTTTTCCTTCCTTCAGTGCATACAGCTGGCCATTCGGGAGAGAGGTAAAAATGTTGGTCTGCCAGAATTTCTGCCTCAGTGGTTCATTTAGGAGAGAGGGTCAGATAGCGGGGACGTGGCAGCTGCAGCATTGCCAGCAGTCTCATTTAGTGCTACGGTGTTGAGAGCAGGCAGCTGGGAGGCAGAATCAGGAACCTCCCCTGCCAGCTGTTTGAAGGAGGTGGGCCCATTTGCCAATCAAAAGGCATGAATCTTTGCAAGATCAGTAGTGTGTGGCATGACAGAAGGGGGCTCACATTCAGTCTTGCAAACACCTGCCTCCCCTTTGCCTAAATTCCCAGTTACAGCCCCCCAAAAGCAATGTTAAACCTTGCTCAAGCCAGCAGTGCTTTAGCACCCATCCTTTCTGCTTTGAGGCTGCCTGTGGTGAGCTGTTCTGGGGTGGCAGTGCCATAGCCTCAGCCCTGAAGAGACATGCCAGCAGCTGGAAGCTTGTGGTTACAAAGCTCTTCTGAGCACTATTGCCCCACCAAAAAAGGGTAACAAAATCATGAAATGCATCAGCATTAAAATACTAAACTGTGACATAAACTCATCATGTTGGACATCTGTGTTAAAAATTGTCATCATCTTTCCCAGCCCATTACTGTTTCTTTCAGCATGAGTCAGGCTTTCCCTGAGCCCCTTTGAGCTCTCCAAGCCACTTTGACTGAGGCTTCAGCTCAGCAGTGCACATGTCTGATTTCCAGCTGTAGCGCTCTGCAATAGGGGTGACATCTGTCATCCCCTAGCCCTGCTTCCCCTCCTGCAGCTCTTAAAGCAGCTACAGCCAGAATTTTGTCTTTCATCTTGTCTTTCAAGACTCTTTCTCAGGGATTTCAGCAGGGACATGAGTTTTCTCTGGCAAGTCCTGTTTCCCTCTGCTACTTAGAAGCATGGCTGTGTTTTGTCACCAATCCTTTTGAGAGGCATAAGGAGAAGGCAGCTGCCAAACCCTCAGCCCTGCACCTGTAACATGAGGACATTAAGGAACATGAAACAGTTGATTGCCATCCCCTTTGCCATCCTCTGCTGTCTAACACCAATAGATACCAGCCCTGCCTCAGAAAGGAAACAGAGGATCCCTTGTGGATGAGGAAAGATGTAATAATTTATTATTGTTTGGGACTAATCCCTGAGCCCAATCCTGATTTCACTACCAAAGCAGGGGCCAGCCTGGAGGAGGAAGGTGGCAGCACCCTGCCCTCTCAGCCAAGGCACCCTACAGGGAGCAGGTTGCAGCACCCACTGAGCCCCATCCGTCAGAGCATAAACCACAGAACAAAGCCAGAGATTAAGCAATGAGCTTTCTCTAAACTCTGTCTAAAGAAAGAGAAAGAGGAAAGGGGTTCCCACTCCTCTCTGAGGTGAGCCACCCACCGCAAGCAAAATACCAAAATGACAGGCCAGGCCCTTTGAAACTGTACTTGTAAGGTCTCCAGCTGCCCTAGATAAACCCTGCCTGCCTCTTTACCTTCTGGCAAGACTTCAGAAGAGAGGAGAAGAGAGGAGCAGGAGCCTTTGAGTTGCCCCAGGTGTAACAACCAGGCCACAATACTGAGCTGTCCCCAAGGCCAACCATGCCCCAGTGATCTGGCAGCAGCTCCAGATGCCCCCCATGCAGCTTTTGCAGGTATTTATGAAGCAGTAAAAAGAAATGTCAGGGCATGCAAAACACAAGGGCTCTCCATCCCTGCTCCGAGACAATGGAGTCCACTATCCCTCTGAAACAGAATTCCGGCCAACCTAATTAATGAAAGCTTTATCAGCAGATTGGTTAATCATAAACTTCTTGAATAATTAATTGAGCTCTGAGGCCGTGTGACAAATTTCCAGACTGTGGTAGCCCCTTGGATGAGGGATCAGGGCAGTAATCCTGTTAGGGGAGCAGGTTGCTGTGTGGGACAGCTCTCCAGCTGAGCCAAGTAGCCAGGACTGCAGCTCACAAATTGAATAGCAGGAAGAGGCACCCTGAGCTGTGCATATCCTGTTCTCCTGTAGAGTTTCATAGTAAACAGGCAATTCATCCAGTGAAACAAGGCCTGAAAGTCCCCTTCTGAGGAGCAGAGTAATTGGAGGGTGACATGCTCTGCAAATACTCTGCTCACTATTAACTCTTCTTCTTTACCTTTTCCAGGGAAGAAAAGAGTCATGTTAACCAGCCTAGTTGCCTGTCTCCATCTGCTTTCATCTTACTAGACAGAAAATACAGAATTTTGTTTGAAATGCATAGGTTCATGGAAACCAAATGCAGCAGATGATAAAGCAGAATGGATCAAATATACAACAGTTTTGCTGCTAAATAAAACCAGAAACATGTCTTGTACTGTCAGCTGCAGTTCAGTCCTGGTAAAAAAAGGCCAAGAGTCCTTTCTGAGCACTGGAATCAGCAGGCTGTAAGTCCCTTCTAAGCTCGTGTGCTGCCTGTGGCATTATCACTTAGGGCTTTATTTGTTTTGCCTACTGATGGAATTCAATAAGTCATTCCAAGCAGGGCTATCTGCCAGTCAGTGAAAGCATTCCCAATGACAACATATTAAAATATTTTAATTATTGTTTATTATTTCATTATTATTTTAAATCTGTTGTTTATGTAGGCAATATAACACATGCTCTCTCCCAAGCACCAACTTTAGCATGAAAGGGTGGACATTTGACTAAGTGTCTATGCAGTTCAAGCCTACTGATGTCAGACTCTATTAAAAAGTGGTTTTTAATACAAATACACACTGTATGATGACATCCTGTGTAACCAAATGCTGTGAATATTCAGCTAAGCAAGTTTGTACCACTACTCTCCTGAATACACATCACATTTAGTACATGCACCAGTAACCTTAATGTTTTTTCACAGAACATCAGAACTCATAATAAATGTGATGTAGGCACTAATATTACCTCTGTGTATCTGTAGATTGTGCCTATAGCATAAGTGATGTTTTAAATGAATTGAATTATTTAAATGAACAGAGCTAAATTGCTCTTAAAAGTCTCCCTTTTTTTTTTTCTTTTTTTTCTCTTTGTTTTTGTCTGTCATACCATTTAGCAAGGTCAAGCAAATGGCTTTGACTTAAACCTGTGTTCAGTTGAGTAAAAATAATGAGGGGGCATTTGTAGAAGTGCTCCCAGGTGAAGTAAATGAATTCTCTTTGTCCCTTTAAAATACGTAAAAGAGAGCATAGCTCAGTTTTATGGATTAGGTCTTTTAGAGATCAGTTTGTAAACAGAAAATTTTTAGCTGTGCTTGTCAGGATGCAAATGCTTCCCCAGATATCTAACTTTGTTCTTCTGGCTGGCAGGTAAAGTATTCTTTGAAAAGTAAATGAAAATACCATATAAGTCCCTTTCTGAAGGTAAATGTGGAAATGGAAGAAAAAAATTACATTTAAATATCGCCAGTGCTGTTCATATATTCCAGTTTTGACAGTGATAAATGAAATCCTTCTATCCAATATTTTGCAGCCATTAGGAATAAAAATCTCAATCCTTTAAAATTAAATGAAAAAGCACATGCTGAATGAGAACAAAATAAATGCCCTTGTGAGGTAGGAGCTGCAACAATAGATGCCTTTGAAATCAGTACAGAAAGGTGTTGAAAGATGAAGAGAGATTAATTGCTGCCTGCTGCTATGCACTCGCAACCTGTCTGCATAAAATGGCTGCAGAGACAGCTCGAGCAGAGGGAGGACTGGGAGCAGGAGTCCTGGACCTGTGCTCCCCTGCTGCCACAGATCCCCTACATGGCTTTAAGGTAAACCAGTTATGTAGTTTCTACCAGCAGTAAAACACAACTTACTATTTTACAAAGATTATTCGCTATTGTATTAAGCCATGAAGAGGCAAAATGCTCTGTGTGTTCAAAATAGTATTGGTTTGTTTTTACTGAAGTGTACTGAAGCCATGAGGTTTTCATTGCAGGAAATAACCTGCTCTCTTCTGGGGCTGAGCCAAATAGTGTGTAGAAGCAGAGAAGCCATTCCTTCCCATAATCACATGAGGGTCAGAAACATGAGATGTGGGGCTGGGATAGCATGGCTAGGGAATGAGAACATGCTGCTGGGAACATAAAGCCACTTTCAGAGATGCATGGTTTTAAATAGACGATAGCTTTGGCTGGGACTGGAGCAGTCCTGTTCACATTCTCCTCTGTGCTAAGGAATAGAGTGATGTTTTGGTGTGTGTTTTCTGAAGGGAAGCACAAAATAATATCATACAAGCCCTCAGAAACCTCTCAGTAACTTGCGCAGGCAGCATTCTAGCTGAGCATTACCTCAGAATGAGCCCTGCACTGCTGTGCATGCAATGCACTGGCTGCTGCTGATAGTAGCTCCCATGCAGAAAGTTAAGGGCTGCATCCTTGAATAATAGACACAAACATTAACTTTGTAGTCCCTGGGTCATTTACTAGTTCTAGATCAGGCTGTCTTGGGAGCTGAAGGGAGCTTAAAACCACTCTCAGCTCACTGGTGTTTATGCCAGTTCTCAGCCATGACAAAGGCACAGAGCAGCAGCCAGATCAACAGAACATATGGAGATGATGCTGTTTGATCTTTAAAACCTGGTCCAAGAGGAACCTTGTAAGACAGATTCATACACTAGTTCTTTCTAACCAGTTCACACAGCTGGAGTTAGAAACTAGAAAATAGTTCACTATTTTCCCCAAGTTTGTCTGGGTCAGAAAAATAATATGTTTCAGCTAAGAATACTACATCTCACCCAGATTGGCAGTTGGGTGGTATAGTTGTCTGAGCCTTGCTATCTGAACAGTCTTTTCTGAAACCAGTGAAACAATATTCTTATTCAGATGGCCTGTCCTGAATAATCTGTGCTGATGCCTGGCCTGTATCAGCTTGAAACTGTATTCCCTGCATTCACAGCAGAAGTCTGACCACAGATAGGTCCTTTTTGTTTCTGCTACACCTGTTTAGTAAAAATCACTTTTCTTTTGCCTTTTTTTTTTTTTTTTTGCCTTTACCCGTTCCGGTAGGCATAGCCATCAGGTGTAGTAANCAGATAGGTCCTTTTTGTTTCTGCTACCCCTGTTTAGTAAAAATCACTTTTCTTTTGCCTTTTTTTTTTTTTTTTGCCTTTACCCGTGCAGGTAGGCATAGCCATCAGGTGTAGTAATGCCAGCCACATGGTCACAGTTATATTCCATGGAGCACTGGGATCAGCATGGTCCTAACACTCAACTTTCTTACACCTTCCTTTCCATGAAGCCTGCAGGCAAAGTCCAAATTTATGTATGTACCCTGAAATCCTCTCCAAGCAGTGACACAATCCTCACTGACAAATACTGTCTGTCAGAGGTAAAAGGTAGAGAAGATTTCAGTGTTACCTAGATTCATGCTAATGTCCCCCAGCTTAGTGATGCAAGTGAACTGAAATCAAGACTTGGGCTTGAAGAAGCTGTAGACAGCATTTCATTCTTTCTCCTTTCATTTGCTCATGAATCTCTTCATCATTCAGCAGAATTTGAGCAGACATATTAATTTCATTTAGTGTGTAATTTAAATTCTCAGCTTACTTGAGAAATTAGAATTCATCAGGGAATCAGAGTCCTCAGCCTCAGAAACAATTTAGCTGACTGTGAGGGACAGAGAGAGAAATACATCCCAAAATCTCATCTCATCAACCTTGAAAATGAAAAAATACAGTTCAGTCACAGTGGATTAATTTCTCTTTTTCTTGCCACTTCAGCAAATCCCATGGGTAGACACTGCACTGTCCCCATAGCAGGAAGCTCCATCTTCTCCTGGTCAGGCAGGTTCACAAGCAGTTGAGTTAGTGAGGTCCAGCCAGCTGCTCTCAGCAAAGAGACTGGAGCAGTCAGCATCTCCTCATTCCACCCCGCAGTGCAAGGGAGGCAAATCAGCCTCATCTGCCATAAAATAGTGTTTGTGCCAGTCAGGCTGCCTCAGCTGAGGGGGCTGCAGGTAGTCAAGCACAGTGACAGTGTGACAATGGCATCCTAAACCACTCTCCACCCACCACTGTCTGATCATAGCCAGACTCACCCACTATCTTGGGACAAATGGAAAGTGCGGATTTGGGGTGTCTGATTCTTCAAATATCTCTTCAGCGTAGTACAGCATGATGGTCACCAGATTCCTGCATTGTCTGCTTTGCCTCATGTCACAAAAGGAGCAGTTCTGCAGGAGACACATGACTACTTTTGGCATTTCTGGTTAGGGGAAGATAGTGGGCAAAACCAAGGCCACCCCTACATAGCAACATGCACCAAGCAAACTGTTCAGCATTTCATTTATTAAAAAAAAACTGGGAAATGTTATTAAAACTGGTTATGATTTTGTTTAAATGCTGAAACCAGAGAAATAATTTTAAGTATTCGTTCAAGCCTGATTTTTAGTTTAGACACGTTCATGTTAAGTCCATCCTGCTTCCCATGATCCATTACTATTTTCTCTCATCATAAAGCAGCTAGACACAGCCAGTTGAAAAGGTAACCATTTTAGATTGCACTAAATCATCTCAAGCAGTGCTTGAAATTGTTCATTAGGGCTGTAGGTGTTCCCATGATAAGGGGAGAATTCAGCCCCCTCTTGACTCTCTCTAAAGAGGCTCCCTGTGTGGATGTGTGTCACTTGTCAGCTTGCAGTTATCTGTCCATCCACCCTCTGACACATCCTGGTGAGGATGAATACTGGGCAGGTGCGTGAATGCTGGGACAGGGACAGTTTGCTGCGTGTTTGGCATGCTGGGGCACCTTCTTGTTAATTTTGCAGGCAACTATTATAGGAGACCATTGCCAGTCAGGACACAGGGCTGGGCCACTTGTGGTGCTGATTGTGCCTGCAGCAGGTATTTCCTTTGCTACTTTATACTTGGGTGTTATCCCTGCCTTACTGAATGCTCCACAGTCTGCTTGGCTGTTGTCTTCTTACCAGCAGAGCTTACTTTGAAGCAGCACTTGGAGCAGATGCTGAATGGTTCAGATGTAGTCAGCAAGCAGCACAGACTAGTGTGGGGCTAGCAGGAAAGCAATGGTTTATTCTTTAAGCAAATGCATCTTCCCTTAAATGATTTTTATGTCATAGGGGACAGAGGGTCTCAAAGATGAAGTGACAGGGTGAACAATAAAGGGGCAAGATGTGATATGGTTGGCAGATCGAGATGAAAGGCTGTTCCCCATGCTGTTTAGAGCAGTATTGGGGTGTCAAAAGGATCCTGGACCCCCTCCTCACACACACACACACACACTCGTGTTCCATGTGTTCTTCTTCTGACACAACATCCAGGATTAGCTGAAGTGGAACCGGTGCAGCCAAATTCCCCCGTGAGTCAGACTGACAGCACAGCTGTCTGTATTCTCCAAGTTCTCCACTGAAACAGAAAACTGCTGCTTTGCTTCACTCAAGCATGGAGACAAGTAGACTGTCTGTGGTGGGGTGACCCTGGCTGGACAGCAGGAGTCAATCAAAGCTTTTCTATTACTCAGCTGGACAGAGGAATAAAAAACAAAGGAACAACATGGGTTTTCCACAGGGTCACGGCCTCTTTCAGGCACCCACCTGCTCTGTTGTGGGGTCCTTCATGGACTGCAGATGAATCTCTGCTCCCTGATGGACCTCCATGGGCTGCAGGGGTACCTCACTGTGGGCTGCAGAGGAATCTGTTCTTGCACCTGGAGCAGCTCCTCTTCCTGCTTCTGTACTGACTGGGTGTCTGCTGGGCTGTTTCTGACACACCCTCACTCTTCTGTCTGGCTGCAGTTAATGCAGCATTTTTCCCCCTTTCCTAACTGTTATCCCAGACTCTCTACCACCATTCCTAATGGGCCCAGCTGTGCACAGCAGCAGGTCTGCCTTGGCACCTGCTAGCATTGGCTCTGTTAGACACAGGGAAACACCTAGAAGCTTCTCACAGAACCCACCTGTGCAACCCTCCACTACCAAAAACTTGCACACAAACTAAACACGTCACCCAACACAGTGATCCTGCTAATGATCAGACAGGATCTTCAGACTCCTAATTGAACATATTTTGTAATGTCAAAGGCATACACAAACTACTTCATGCCCTCCCAACCTTCTCTGCTCTATCCTGCTTTTTGAAGGAAGCTTCTGTCTGGAAAATGAGTGAAAAGCCAGAAGGAACCTGGGTGTGGTTAAGGCTCCCGTGTCTGTTTCAGCCCTGCTGATGATTGCCCATGAGCCATCACACCTGCACTCAGAGTGTGTTGAGCCCCCTGTAACCATTTCATCAGCATCATGAAGCACTGGCAGCTTGTCTCAGTGGTGTGTATTTGTTGTCAGTACTGGAGCTTCTGATGGAGATGAGTAGAAATCGGGTTGTATTTAGTGTTGCAAGTATTTGCCTCCATAGTCTTGCTTTATCTCTCTCTGAACAGCAAAATTCATGTGCCCTGCAAAATACCAACCTTTTATTCTGGAGACAGAGGTAACCAATGCATTTCCAAGTTCCATACTGAGAACTAATTACTCTGATTTAAGGTTTTGATTTCAATCCTGAATCAGTCTCTCAAGTTGCTCAAGCCAGAATGAGTTATTAATCCAGTCCTTTTCCTGCCTAGTTCCATGAGCATTTATTCACCTCTGCTGTCAGCAGGAGCAGGCTGAGTATGGTTTGCCAAGTGTATGTACTCTTGTTTCCATGTTCCTCACCCTCTCTAGGCATCTCTGCTGCTTATGTCTCCCTCAAAAAAGGGAGCCTTGGGCATGTATCCCCCTGCTCTGACTTGTGAGGAAGGGAAAGTGTTGGCTCACCTTGAACTTGCACACCATAGAAGCATGCTGCTTTTCCACAACAAGTGAGAAAAGCTGCTCTTCTCTCCAGGCGGAAATAAAATCTGCAAAAGAAACACAACCCAACAACAGAATTCACACATTGCAGGAGAGGCCGAAGCAAAACAAATTCACTATTCAGGTTCCTCAGCAAGAAGTCTGGTATACCTGTTATTCAGACATGCCACAAAAATAGTTTCCAGTATTTTCTCACAATCTGGAAATTTTTTTTTTTAACTAGTCTCATTCCTGACTTACTGGCCCCATGCTCAGCTTTTCCATACAAGCCTTGCCTGCCATTGCACTGTGAGGTTGGGGCAGTTAGCTCAACTTTTGTGACTAGCTGGTAACTCAACACAACTGATCTTCCACAAGAAAAAAGGAAGGATTTTGAATCAGAAAATTTAATATCAATTTATATACATCCCTGGGTTCCCATCCCTGCTAGAAGCAGAGCCATATTAGTACAGCACAGTATTGGGGTCCATGCAGCAACCAGCTGCAGACAGGCACAAGGTCTGCTCATTGTCTGCCTCAGCTGGGTTTCATCCAGGAGCTCCAAGACCTTACCTGGTGTTGGAGACCCAGGTTTTAGTGTGTTGCTGTCAACAGGCTGCTGTGAGGGAAGGTAGATAAGTTTTAGTCCCTGGTGACCTTGGAGAAAGTGGGACACAGCTCATCTGCCTTTGCAACATCCCTTCATAAGACGTGGCAAGTTCATGTCCTTTGCTGTTAATTCTGCTGTGCCTTTTGCCACTATCAGATCTGGGTTTCTTCTTATGGTGGCCAGCTAGGCTGCTGCTCTAATTTTACTTTTCCCATTCCTATCTCCTATGCAGAGAAGCAGAGAGAGCTGGCTCGGAAGGGGTCCCTGAAGAATGGGAACATGGGAAGCCCAGTTAATCAGCAGCCCAAGAAGAACAACGTGATGGCACGGACAAGGTAAAGGACTGAAGAACTACTGGCAGTTGTGCTCTGAGCTGCAATCCTTAATGGTCCTGGGGTGGTCAGGGACAGTGTTCATTGCATTTGCCTACTGCTAGCCACACTGCAAGAGCAGTGATGGCCCTTCCTGGAGCTGGTGGGCCCAAATGCTCTGTGCTGTGTTTCATCCCAGCCCCTGGGAAGATGCATGGACAGCTGAGCCCAGTACCAGTGGTGGTGCAGCCTGTAGAAGGCAGAGGCAGCCAACCAGGTTAAAATCAGGGGGTTGATAGAGCCATCCTGCAGGTTCTGAGTAGTCTCAGGTAACACCTCATCCTGCCAGTGAGAGAGGAGCTGTGCTGCTTCATGAAGCACAGACTGGTTTAGAGCTTAGTTCTGGCTTGGTTGCTTTTGTCACTGTAAGTTCCACTGCTCCTTTTTGATTGTGACCTGTTCTGCTACTGACAGATTTAATGAAGGCTTGTCAATAATCCATCTCTGTGTGACTTTCTATACACCTTCTCCACCCTTGGAACAGCACAGTCACCCTTAGCTGGAGATGCTTTGCAAGAGCTCTGTAAGAGAGTGTTAGGCAGTACTACAACGTGCTGTAAACAAGGACATTCTGAACTGAATATTTTCTTTTAGAGTATTTTTATTTTTTGTCCGTGCAGACTTCAGTACACCAATGTATTACTTACCTATGTTCAGAAGGGAGGAAACTCCATGAGCCCACAGGATTGCATGCTTTGCATGCTGCTAGAAAGGTGGCAGGTTTTAGTGGAGATCTCAGTTAAAATGATGGAGGAATCTGCAGAATGCTGGATGTTTACTGATGAATAGGAAAGTTACCTGGATTACCATATATTAAGTAGAATAGGAGCTGCAGGTCAGAGCCTCTTTATATGCAGTGCATCTGAAAGATGATATTTCTTGTTCACACTAATTCCCCAGACGCAAAATATTAGTCATAAATCCTGACAGGACCTTGTCAACTTTTAGTTGTAAGCCCCTGAAATACTGGGGGAATATGCTGCATTGCTTCCTCTCTGTGTTCAGGTGTTGAGGCCATGTAAAAGAGCCAGACCCTTCATGGCAGCAAGAAATTCAGGAACTGTGCTCAGCTGGGTTTTCCATGACCACTGGTCCTCCTTATGTTCCAAGTACATTCTGAAAAAACTTGTTTTCTTTCAGCAGTAGGCCACAGGCTAGCATCCTGAGGGGAATGGTAGCAGATTTGCTGCTTGAGAGGTTTAGAAACACTGAAATTAGTGGAGGAAGATAAGAGAGAGAAGGTGGACTAAATGGAGGTATCTACCTGTAACGAGTGAATTTTCCATGGAGAGATTGTTGTTTCCAAGCTGCCGATGGAAAGAGCAGAGCAGTGACACCTATTGACTAAAGATTTCAAGCAGCCAGCTCAGTTTTATTTCAGTTAAGGACATCTGAGCATCTCTGAATGCTTCAGTCTGTCTTGCCACAGACAAGGCAACACCAGCAAGACAGAAATGCCACAAGCTTGTTCAAGCAGGTTTTCACAGGGTAAGAGTTGCAGTATAATGGGATGTATTCCAGGAGGATAGACTGCAAAAATTCCAGATTATTATTTAAGTCTGAACTGTTGGCTTCCTCAGGTCTCTGCAGGAGAATTAAGCTAAAACCATTTTCCCCTTTTTGACAATTCTGCTCTTCTTATCAAATATGTTTTCCTTTGTGCTTTTCCTCTCCTACTCTCTACTCCACCTCCTCCTTCTTCCCCAAGGCCTTTGTTATTCTATATTATCCCTGTGGATTTCTGACATCCAGCCTCTAGTACAAGGTTGCCTTCACCATTCAGTCCTGTTCTGGGACAAAGGTGCAGCCAGCCTTACAGGTGAGAGTGATTGGATCCATAACACTCTCAGTCTCCCTAAAAGCAAATTAAATGTGAATGAGGTAGGGGTGATGCTCTTCCTAGAGCACAGACAGAGCCCATGACACCATCCACACCACTTGAACACAGCTGGGTGCTACAGTCCATTCAGGGTCACCTAAACTTGGAGCTTATGGTCCAACTTGTGTTGTTTCAAGTGAGCAAAAACTCAAAGACAAAGACGCTTATACCAGGACAGCTGCAGACAAAAGCAGCTACCACTGTTACCCGACTTTATTCTTGGGACATGGGAAGAGAAGATAAGGACAATCAGGATGTGAGGGAAAGTCTTAAATCAGGGGCAGAGACACTATAACAATTTTTGTCTGTTGCAGTTAAATTAAAGTTTTTTATTATTAAAAAAAAAAAAAAAGACATTTCTCAATAAGAAGATGTAGTGGGGTTTTTTTAATCAAGTAAATATCACCACAGTGTTCTCCTCCTAGGTCACCTGAGAGTGCTTTGTTCACTGATGATTTAATAACTACTGTCAGTGAGTATATATGGAGCAGGGACTGGAAAACTGGAGAGTGAAAATGGGAGTCCGTACTTCTGATATCTGTATGGGCAAACTTGTGCTGCCAAATCTCAGTTTCAGTTCCAGACATCTTTGCTTCTTGACTTCCTGCCTACATACCTCAGGAGCAGAAGGACTGTCCCACTTCTGTGAGAAGGGCTACTGAATTTTGCAAGTGGATCCCATTTTCTCCAGTCACCTGGTGCAGCAGTTTGGAAATTCTGTGTCAGGTTTTAAATTAGTTTATTTAATTAAACTAGTTTAAATTAGTTTATTTAATTTATGTTTCAGTGAATACAGTAAGAAAATATAACTAATTGTGAACCTATATATCTGCTTTGTTATAGGATTTGATATATCTTACTTTCCCTGAGCCTGGCCACTGAGAGTGCTTGCCAGGACTTCTTATTTCTAGAATTTTTAATGGTTTGCTGCAATTATCTGCACAGAAGCAGAAAAACATTTCAAGTAGTTAGAGAGTAGTTGGAGCATGGATAAGATAGATTATCATATTTAGGTTTATATTTCTTAAACTCTTAGTGAAGCATCATGGTGCATCATGGTGTGTTCTTAAAGACCACAAGGGAGAAAACCTGACTTATTGAAGGAGAAGATTTTTGTCACTCCTATGGTTCTTACCTGCTGAACAAAGAATCTTACTCCATTTGCTGGGTTTAGTTAATCTTACTTTAATTGTGAACCAAATTATTTTTGCAGATTTTTGGAAGAAAGAACTCCGTTGTGAATTAAGATACCATTGTATTATCACATTTTCCTTATCCTCGAAGTTTTGAAGCTTGCACTCCATTTCACAAACTCTCCCAGGCTGTTAAAGGTGCAGAGTCATCCTCAGCCTTTGTAACATTTCTGATTAACTGAAAGTCATCACAAAAAAATGGAATTTAAAAAGTGCTGGTCTGACTGGTTTCTTATGCTGGGCACACCAGCTCAGATTTCTAATATTACTAAATTTAGTAATGAGACCTCAGAAGTGTTGTGTTGCCAGGGGCCTGGATAGGGATTCAGAAAGAGACACCACATAATATCCCTGATGTCCAACAGCAGAACATTGGGATTACTCTGGCCTCTGGCTTCCCCTAGCCTCCTTTTCCTGTGTACTTACTGCTGGTGTCAGGTACCCTTGCCAGGAAAAAAACAGGCAACACAAAAATGAGCAATCTGATATGACAGGCAGTGCTAGCCAAACAGGTTTACCAGAATGAAGTACAGAGTGTCCTGATGTTTTTTTTTTCTTCCAGGAACGGGTATGTTCCCAAGCCTTGCCCAGTGTTAATCCCTGTGGAACTACTGTAGGCTACCCAAAGACACAGCTTGCTCCCTCTGAATTGCACCCATTCAAACATCTTCACCAATAAGTGGGGACTTGCAAAGAAGTGAAATGGGGAGAGCCAACTATCATGTAACTTTACCCTAGGCAGTGTGTGGTTCTGAGCTTTACTGTGTGGTTAATGGACAACATTTAATTTTTTCAGGCTCGTCGTTCCCAACAAGGGCTACTCATCGCTAGACCAGAGTCCAGATGAAAAGCCCCTGGTAGCCCTGGATACAGACAGGTATGCAAAAGGTTAAAAAGGTGATATACATGACAGCTTAAGTGAGTTTTCATGCCAGAGGGCAGCACTCACACTCTTCCCTCCACTGTTCCCTCTGACCTGTGCCATGGTGGGTCGCTGTGTGAGAACAAGTGAGAAGAGCTGAGAGAAAAGAGCATTGTGATGGAAAGATCTGAGTGAAAGATAAAAGCTGTTCTGCAGACTCCCTTGATGTAACTTTTCTGTGCCTCAAGAACAGTTTCATGGCACAAGAAAGATAGGACTAAGTGGGAAATACAGGTCTCATCTAACCAATTCCTTCTTTGCTGTATCTTGTACTTCCCTGCAGTGATGATGACTTCGATATGTCCAGATATTCCTCCTCGGGATACTCATCAGCTGAGGTGAGTTATACTCTCTCCTGCCATCCTTGCCATGAATGAAAATAACAGAGCAGCCAGAAATGGCAGAGGCCTTGCATAGGCAGAAATGGCTACACAACAAATTTAGTAGTGGTATAGACTCCATGAGTCTGGTAGGGGCCATGACAGAAACTGTGTCATGTTGCTTTCTTCCCTGGTGATCCAGTTGGCTCCATATCCTCACTGCCATGGCACAGAGATCTGCCCATCAGCAGTTTCCACAGCTATCTTTGGTTTCACTCAAACTTTCCTTCATTCTGCCTAGTCCTGCAGTGATCCATGGGGTGCAAAAGCATCATCTTGTCTGCCATGGCAGCTCAGCAACTGTATGCATGCCAAGGACACAAATAAAGGATCTGAGGGTATGCTGTGATTTCCAGTTATTGGAGTGGTCAGGGTCACCCAGTGTGTGTTTACTTGGAACAAGCAGAAATTCCAGGGAGGACTTGCAGCTATGAACTCTTGCCCTTTCAAAGAGAAAAGGCAGGAAGCTCAGGCTTGTTTGTCCCTCTGCATTGTTTCTGAGTAAATTCCCGCACTCTCTCATGAATTTGTTGCTCAGCCTCTGTCTACTGCTTCTGCAGGATTTTGCATCCAGGGTGCTGAGAAGCCATTCTGCCCACAAACTGCTCAGAACTCTTGCCCCTTATATCTCTTCCTTGGATAAAATACCTCTGAAACCCTGGGAAACAGCCAAGAGCAGTGAACATATCAGATGATCTGAGCTGTTTCTGTGCCCTGACTAAGTGTTGTTTATATAGATCCAGTTAGACAGCACTTGAATCTGAGATCTCAGAGCCAAACTTTACCATCTTTTAACTGCTATAGTGTGCCCCAGGCTGAGAGGGAGGACTGCCCATCTGCCAATAAATAATAATATTGCATTACTTTAACTGAGGGCTTGTCCTCAGGGAAAAATTTTTCCAGAACAAAATCGTGTATCTCACTCTAGATATTCCTATTCCAGAGAAGCTAGTACCCTCCCCTCACCTGAGGTCAAAAACTATGACTGTAGGGCAGTTGTTAATGATAGGGAAATACATTCCCAAATAGGGGACCTCCTGCATCTTCTGACCACCAGAAGTAAGAAGTCCCAAGTGTTTTGACTGTTTGTCTCTTTGTCTGTAGCAGATCAACCAAGACTTGAACATCCAGCTGCTAAAGGATGGGTACCGGTTAGATGAGATCCCAGATGACGAGGACCTCGACCTAATCCCCCCGAAATCAGTCAACCCTACCTGCATGTGTTGCCAAGCCACCTCCTCCACCGCCTGTCACATCCAGTAGTGAGGCCGGCAGGCTGTGATCAGTGCTTTCCACTATAACTGTAAAACTTAACAGCCATTGCTTCCTCCTATGGTAGGACGTGCACCTCTTTGTGTTCATGGAGCCAGGAGAAACCAAAAAATTCATTTTATGATTGGTTGATAACTTATTTTAAACTATGGTAAAACAAAAGAGAAGTTGCTCAATGTACCAGGCAGTGCCTGGCAGAGCTGACTGGTCTGGAGAGCGAATGCAGAGGGGTCCAGAGATACCTCCTTGGTTTGTTTAGGCACTGGGGATATTTTGTAAAGTGTCTTTTTCCAGAATGGGAAAGGTCAGATGGGACTTCAGGTAATCCTGCCCACTGAAACCAATCCATCTGCAAGATTAGGGCAAGTTGGAGGTATCAAAGTGTTTTACCAATGAGAGGAAGTCAGTTCTTAATTCATTCACTAAACCTGTTTCATTTGCATAACCAAAATGATATAACTGGGGCACAGGAATGGGGACGGACCAGGGCATCCTTTCTTATGGCAAGGCTAGCCAGGACTAGCATGACACAATTCATTCACTTGCAAAAGGGACAAGTAGCTGACATCTCACTGTGAGTCAGTACTAGCTAGAGCTGTTGTGTCACATAGCCAATGCAATCTACCCTTAGCCACAATAAATTACCACCAAACACATCAAATTTGATCTGCAATCCAGTCATGCACTTCAAGGATTTGCTCATTGCCCAGGAATACCAACCATACTTGTGACTTCAGTTCAGTCACGTATTCTGACTTCAGCCTGTATTTAATCCCTGTGCGACCCATCTCTTTCCAAAAATCTTAAACTTTGTTCAACTGAGAAGAAATGAATCCTGTATGAGTCAGGACTAGAGATGTACAGCCTGAACAACAGTGCTGGAAAAGCTAGTTGAAGACAGCACATTTTAACAGTGCTTGACTCTTGATATTCTCTTGACACTGTGTCTCTGGGTGCTTGTGGGAGAAACTCATTAATGCTGAAGTCATCAGTGTGGTGGGGTCTGACTTGAGAGGAATTTTCAGCAACAGCAGAGTTATGAACAGCTTCAGTTGAAAGATGCCCATGAGAGGAAACTGCTGTTCACCCCCTATCTGCCCAGTTGTGAGCCAGACATGGTCACAGGTCAGGAGCAGTTGGTGCTGGAAAGGTTAGGAAACCTGTTACATTAGGTTGCTGGTCTGAGCTCCCAGTTCACCAGCAGATTGTTTTGAAAGCAGAATCACTTCAGGAATTAGGAAACGTCCTCTCACTGGCTGCAGTATATTCAAGGGATGGGCTGGCATTTTTCTTGGTGTTGAAATCTTTTGCCACAGGCACAATTCTTGTGTTTTCCTGGCCTCAGGAGGAAGGACCACCTGCCTTGGGTCATCACCTGCTTTGTAGCCTGGTAAAGGAAAAAATGAGGTCAGTTCTGAGCTTCCCATCAGAATTCCTGAGTCACAAAGCAGGGCCTGAGCTGCACAACAACAGACGGATCCCCCATCTGAAATCTATATGAACTGAGCTGAGTCTTAAGAAGTCTTAATTAGCAGATTTTTTTTAACATCCTGGAGATTCAATGTGTGCAGTGCGAAGCTTGATACCAGTCACAGTGTGAGTGAAAGAGCAGGCACACAAGATTCCTGGGCTTATTTACTTGATGGTATTGACAACTTCTAAAGCTGTGCTTGTCCCCTCCGCCTAAAACAACATACTGCCACTTTGGTTCCAGCCATAGAAAGAGGACTTGAATGGTGCTGTTTACTGAGCATCCCTGTCTCTTCATGCAGAAGTGATGGTTAACTTGCCAGCTCCTGTAGAGATAGTGTTCGTCAAGTGAATTCATCTCATTTTCTCACCATCTGGTAGTGCTGGGGAGGAATATTTCCAAAATACAACTCAGGTATGAGGTTGTCTGAAGGTGGGGGAAGTAGAGAAAAAGATAGAAGGGAAAAACATTCCTTAAAGAGTCTTTTTTTAATGGGGAATGTAGTCAAAACCTAATAGAAATACCATGGTCAAACCAAATCCTATAGGACATGACCAACGCTCTTTAAATCTTCACTCTTCTAGAGAGGGACTTTGCAGTTCAGCACTGGTATAATGGAATGTCTTCATCATATTTATCCTTCTGGGTCAGTCTCTGTGCCTTCCAGCCAGGCTGCACTCAGCCTTTCCCACACTCAGCCTTTCCCACAGCCCTTGCTCAGGAGCTCGGAGCATTTCGGACTGCCTACTAGAGCAACAAGCCATCTCTTCACCTGGGCCAGCCACTGAGGGCTGCACATCCCACAGGTCTCCATCATGCTGCCATCATAGAATCATGCCATCATCTAGGTTCAAAATCACCCTTAAGATCACTGAGTCCAGATATAACCAAGCAATTTCCTGTTCAGTCTAGGATAGAAATGAGGCTTGCTATTACTGTTATCTCTCAGGGTTAACACCTCTCCTCTGAGGGACAGACTTCCACTTAGTGGACTTGGCAGTGCTGGATTAACAATTGGATTCTATGATCTTAAAGGCCTTTTCCAATCTGAGGGATTCTATGACACCCACTGTCCCATGGCACCATTACCAAGTCCTTTTATTGCCCCTGTTGCTGGTTTTTGCCTGCCATGTGCCCTGAGACATTCCCCAACCCTGCAACTGCATTCAGCCCTTTGCATTTTGTGATGTGCATCTGCTTCTAGCACAGCCCTTTAGGGAGGGAGGTAGATTAATTCAGATGTTCCATCCTGTGCTTCCTCCAAATACAAACCGAAGCACAACTCAAGCGTTTTTGCCTGTGCACAGAAGGAGGTGGTTGCAGAAACAGTTGGTTTGGCATGACAGTACAGGACCATAAAATGGCAATTTTTTGGCTTCTCCTCTCTATGCTTTGTGTTCATATACTTTATTAGGGGAATAATGTAGAAAGGGTGGGGAAAAGTAGTTACCTGTGTAGGGTTGTTATCAGAAAGGCTGAGTGACTTAAGGCAATGCACATGTGGCTGTCATAGAAAACTGAACAATAACCCTTCTGAACTGCAGCCCCTTCAGCAGATTGTGACCATGCAGCATGTTTGTTGGCTCATTATGGAATATTGAGGACTGCCCATTGGTATGTATCAACCACAGATGAGGCTGGTTCCCCCTGTCTGGTCTCATGTTCAGACCTTTGCTTTAGCCAGCAGGTTTTCTGTATACCCTCAGAGTCACAGAATGGGTAAGGCTGGAAGGGGCCAGAGTGGGGTCATCTGATCCAGCCTCTCTGCTCAAGCAACTCTCATTGGAGGTTATGCTGTGGTGATTTCCTGGGAAGATGTGGAGATAGATGGCTATCCTGGAACTGCTCTCCTTAGACCAGTCTCTGCCACCAGGGCCAGAAGAAGGCAGAAGGCAGGAGCACAGTCAGAAGGCTGAGTCTCTCTCACAGCATTTCTACAAAATCTACAGAGCTGCTGGGTGCTCTCCTAAATGCAGATGGTATGCAAGAAAGAAAATCGTTCCTTCCTCCACTCTTTGCACCAAACAGGATGGCCCCCTCAGGCCACATTTTCAATCCAAAATTGAACAGAAAACCAAGGGGAGGAACACTACAGAGTATGAAATGCTGCATTGATGTCTACCTAAATTATCATGTAAACAGGATGTAAGGATATTGATGCTGGTGCCTCCACAATGGAATTTGTATTTGATGCCTCCTAAAGCCAGACTGGGTTTTTGTTAGGATTTTATGTAATGTCAGTCATCAAACTATGTGAGTTTCAGCAAATCCTTTTAACAGGTGTTAATCTGATAAAATATCAGCTAGTATCCTTGAATGTGAGCTGGATTTGAACTCTAGGTCTCAGCATTATGTTCCATCTCTCTTGTCTGCAAACTCCACATTTCCAGATGTCTTTGGGAGGAGGAACATCCCCTTAGTCTTGAGGAAGGTCTATCGATAGCATGTTCATGTCTGCTTTTCTAGTGTTTGTACATAAACCTCGGCTGAAAGGAGGCTGATGCCCATTCTGAAGGCTCATTTGATATCTTACCAGACACATCTTGAAGTGAACCTTTGGAAGAGCCACTGGGTGATATCTGACATTGCTGCATGTCTGTCCCTAACGTGTGCTTGGCCACTGGATCTGCTGTGCTCTCTTGTCTGTCCTGCCTGCAGATGCCTTGCAACTGCAAAAGCAGGTGACCATTCCTGCTGCATGGACTTTGAGAGAGACTTCAGGACAGCTTCCCCACAGACAAGATGGACTCAGCTCATTCTGGTTTGTTTCACCAGCTCTTGTCCCAAAAGGAGGCACCCACTGTGTTCAGCAGTTCACTGGCTGACACACAGGTCTGCAATCCTGAGCAGAATCCTTCTCTTTCCACGCACAGTCTGATCCTGGGCTGGCCTGCAGGCTGTGCAGGAGAATGAAGGAGGCTTGAAAAATGCAGCGCTCTGTGTGTGACTCAACAGAAACATGAAGATGCTTTTGAAGAAAGGAAGGACCCAGCTGGGCAACAGATGGAAAACAGGAAAAGGAAAACAAGCAATAACTAGAAAGATTGCCAAGTGCTGTCTTGGCCTAGGGCAGATCCCAGTTGTCCGAGTTGATCTGTCTCAGTGCAGTGCTGATGCCAGCAGGGAGCAAAGCTTGCTTTCAGATGTACACACCAGAAACACCCTGTCCCTGTATTTGGCACTGCAGCCAAATACAGTCCTGGTGGGTCTGCTGGACTGTTAGAGCACAGAAATGAGATCTGGGTTCCTTGCTGCTGTTGGTATTTGCTCTAACCTCAAGCAAGCCACATCCCTTCTTGATGTCTATTCCCTTCTGGAGCACATGGGAGAAACCTGCCTTCCCAAAGTGCTGCCACCATCCTACACGGATGCTGCCAAGTGTGAGAGGCACCATTGATAGGACAGTTCCACAAGCAGGATGTAAATATCATGCTATAGAAATTTAATTCCTATAATTTTCAAAGTACTACTGTGCTTTCTCTCTGTTTACCATCTTCTGATATTCCTCACACATTCCAGAATGCAGTGGGGTGGAGGTTAGTACAGAGGTTGAACATCTTTGGAGAAAGATGTTTGTCAAGGCTGCATTATGCAGTTACTTGGCAGCTGACTCTTGCACAGCTGGCTTCTGAGTTTGCCTGCTGCCAGAGGGAACATGTACAATGACTTGGTGGCCCAACAGCACCATCCATGATAGCAGAACTAAGGAATTTAGGAATGCAGCTTGGGATGGTGAGTAGTGATGAAGGGGGACAGAGGATTCAAAGTATCATTTTTGGGATATTCCATGCCAGTTTCATGCTCTTGCTTTTAGCAACCATATGATCATCTTAGCCTTTAGACTGGTGGTTCTGCCTGGGCTCCTCCTTTGCTTTTCCATTCTCACTTCAAACTCACCTGGGGTATTGCCACTCTTACCTAGAATGCCGTAGGCTTTGGCACCTGGCTGCTGCTTGGCTCAGCAAGCTTGGGCTGTGTGTTCAAAAGCAACATCTGCATAGAGGAGCAGTGCCACAGGGCTAGCTGGGAAAGCATGGAAAGGTCTTCATTTTAAGCTGCTTTTCACCTCTAGGCATACTTGTCTCTTCCTTTCAAGGCTCAGCTGTGAGAGGGATTGCTCCAAACCACACCTCATCAGACAAACCCACCTTTGTTTCAGAACCACACAAGACCTGAAGCAGAAGGGCAAGGAATTTAGCATAAAGGGAGATTTTGTGGCCAGGATTATCTGCAGGAGGTCAGTGGAGGTTTCTTATAGGGGTTGTGGTCCTTATTTTAACTTCCTGTATTATGCAGCTGAGCTGCTGCATAGCTTCCCAAAAATTACAGCTACATCCCTTCCTTTGCCCCACTTGACATTGCTGGCAGTCCCAGGATGACAGCAGCTGAACTCTGCCTGTCTGAGCACATCTTTGACAGCTTGCTGGGGAGGCAGAGGCTGGGACTCACTGAGATCACACAGAGCACAGCCCCATGGCCCACGCAAGCATGCAGCAAACTGTGTCACAGAGCAGCACAGACACCGGCAGGACAGGTTTCAGCTTTCTCTGGTGCCTGCTTGAAAGCAGTAGGCACCAGGAAAAGGCCACTGAAAGGCCATTCTAGGTCCCATAGCTGCTATTTACCCTTCCAGAGGAGCATTTTTCCCATAGCTGCCCATGCAGCTGTCCCAGGTGAGCTCCCTGGGAAGCACTGCTCTTCACCCAGGCTGCCTTTTTGCTTTTGCAACCTAAATAAGCTGTATCTCCATTTGGTACCCACCTTCTTCAAGCCTCCATGATTTGGGAGACACAGTTTGTTGAGAGATATAATACAGACACATGGAAAGAGCTGAAAAACTTGGACAAGCACTCTTCATGACAGACCTTCATATCCACCCCCAGTTCACAGATTTGTTTGTTCAGTTTCTTTGCATGGAGAAGCTGCGGTAGCAGCTGTGTTCAACTTGTGGCTGCCTCTGTCCTAAGATAAACCCCAAGCAAATGTCAGCCCAGCTGTAGGTCAGTGAACATGATGGGGTGATAATCAGACAGGAGGCTGGGATTTTTCTTCACCCACATGAAGGCTGTGGGGCTGAGGACTCACCAGGTTCATGCAAAACCTGGTGAGATGCAGCCCCCCCAAGCTGGATGCCTTCACCCTCCTGGCCTCAGTGCTGTGGTTCCAGGTCTGCAGACCAGGTCCCAGACCTGCCAACCCATTTGTTCCTGGTGTGGAACTCCTGTGTTCCTGGAGTCCTGCAGCAGAGGCCTTAGTGGGGAGCTTGTTGGCTCTGCTTTTGCTGCACTGGGGCAGGGTGCTGTGATATACTGGTGGGGCTGTAGTTCTGCCGGGAGAAAGACTCTGGTGGAGGATGAAGTCTTTGCAGGGGAGACAATTCAGAAAGTTGGGGTTTTCCCCTCCCCTTTTTGCACTTTTTAAACCCTTTTTACTCCTTCCACAGAGGTTATTGAACCTTCAGTTTAATAAGGGAGATGAGCTGCCATTAAATAGGTTTCTGAAGGGTCTGAAAGCAGGTGCTGGCTGGCGTGCAGAGCCGGTCTGTGCCTGACATGATTTCCAGACCTCATAGTTCAACCTGTAGCAGAGTCACCCCATGAGCTGGGCAAGGACTGGGGTGGGAGGGTGAGCACTGGCCATCATGCCAAACAGCCATGGCTTCCCAAACTGAAGAAGAATCAGACCAGAAAATGGGGGAAGGAGCAAACGCAGTAGAAGGATAGCTAGTTGTCACAAGTAATCTTTGGTATCCGTGTCCAGTGGTTAGTCCTAGAATTGCAAGCCTTGTTATATTGCACACACGTCCTCCTTCCACTCCCTTTTTCTCAAAGCAGCCGTCGCCTTTCTTCCCCCTGCCCCATGCACTAGTGATGAGCATCAGAGGCAGTTGCACCAAAGTGATTCTCAGCCCAGTTCTGCATCCCCCTTTCCCACCCGAACCCAAGGCAACCTGGACAGTTCTTGGCCTTCACGAGTCTAGTAATTCCAGTTGGGTTTCTTTCCTTGTGTTTCATGGCTTCCTTCCCATGCACTCTAGCAGGGCAGTACAGGAGGCTCTGACCATGTCCCAGGAAGTTTCTTTGCCCCCAGCAGCACCTTGCAGACATGCACCTTACTGGGAATGTACTGGGTCAATGCTGGTGAGATCTGGCACTGCCGATCTTGAATGGGTGGCAGCTGAGGGGGATCCACCCAAGGAAGTTGGCAGAAAGTGGCTACTGTCCCTTTTCTTTTCTTTTTTGAGGGAAAGAGGGATTTTTTTGGCATTAAAATTATTGTCCATCTTCCAGTGGCCAAGTTCTGGGCTGCATTAATAATTGGGGTTCATTGGCTGTCCAGGCAGGTGTGGAGCTCTGCACCAACCTTAATAGCAAATGTCATGGCTGTAGCCAGAGCCTGTGTAAAGGATGGGTTTCTTCCATGCTGGCAAAGTACTTTCAGCAGGCTCCAGATGGACACTTCTGGCAGACAGAAAAACAGCACTCCTCCAAGTCCGGATCAAATCTGCACTTCCATTTTGTGTCCTCAGCATGGGAAAAAAAATCAGCCTAAGCAAATGCCTTCCAGGTCTCCATTCCCCATGTGGAGCCTGGTGCCCCAGGGGAAGGGGTAGTGGGAGGCATTTCAGGGTCACCAAAAACAAGATCCTTTTTGGATTTATTTAATGGAAATACATTTCAGGACGGGAGACCTCCCGACCTTTGTGTTAATCTCAAGAGCAGGAGATGAATTTCTGGCTGTCCTTGCATATAGTGAAATATAGCTGAAACAGCCAAACACAAATAGATTTAAATGTAGGGTTTGACCTGAATAACCTTTTAATTAGGAAGATAAATTTGTTGTAGCTTGACCTTAGTCCTTGTTAGGAACCTGCTAATCATTTGACATGCAGAGTGTATTAATGCTGCACTTAACTTGGCCATTGTTTTTTTTATCTGGTTTTGGGAGTTTTTTCACTCCCAAAGCATCAGTCTGCATCTTGTATGGGTTTTCTTTTGTTCCCTTTTCTCCCATTCAGATCATGTAGCACACTGTTGTACTTTTGTTCCCGTCTGTGTAGAGTATTGCCTTAAACAGATCAGTTGTGTTATGGTTTGTTTTGGGTTTTCTCTTTTCTACCATCAGTTTTATGCATTAATTTATTTTAAAATGTGGGGTTTTTTTTTTTCAAAAACATGAAAAACGTGTATAATATTTTTTTTAACATTTCCATTGCAGTATTTATCATTGTTACTGGTTGTGTGTAGTGTAACGGAATTAATGATATTAAAAAGCATACATATGAAAACCAGCCTGACAGCCTTTTTTTTCATTGGAGCAAACCAGGGTGAGGGGGTGAGGACTGCACCAGCTCCTCTGAGTGCCCAGCAGTTGCAGATACTGAAACCAGGGGTGCAGCCTTCACGCCATGGCCTGCTTGGTCCCAGAAAAGTGGCTGCTGTGACCTGTGTGAATGACAGAGGTAAATATTCCAGAACTAGACACCAGCGTTTGGGAAACCCAAGCCCCCAGGGCAGCAGGAAGGCACACAAGGCTGGACCCAGCTCCTGCATCTTTTCTGCAAGAAGCAGAAAGAACTGCTGCATCTCACCAACATCAATGGGTGAAATAACCTTTTCTTCAGTCTTGCAGCTGTTCTGCCCCTCTAAGCTGTTGGCACAGGAGCCAAGACCTGATTTTAAAGTCCAGTACCAGCAGCTGGAAAACCTGTGGACCACCAGGGATAGAGGACAGCCATGGAGGCCAGTGGATCATGCTAGCAACAAATCTGGTGCAGGATTAGTACCCCCACAGCTGAGAGACTTGGGTACCACTTCTGCACAGTGGTGCTCCCCAGACCTGTGACCTGGGTTGCTCCAAGACCAGGGAGCTGAGGCAGGGGTAGGCACTGCAGTATTCACCTTCCCCTGCCATCCTCCCACTGACTCCCTGGAGGGAATGGGGCTGATGGAGAGCCTAAACGTGGCTCAACAGAGACCAGTAGGGTGTAAAAATCAAGGGCAGCTTGTTTTTTTCTCCTCTAAGGGCACATAATTCACTTTTGCTGGGACCCACTCAGGTATTCCAGGTTGTCAGCAGCAAACCAGGCAGGGCTCTGCAGCCCTTCAGGGGCACAGGCTAGCATCTCCCCTGCCAAGATGGGTATGGGTCTGCACCCATGGACCTGCCAAAATGAAGCAGCAGAGGGGCTGGAACAGAGAGCACAGCCGGGCTCTGAGTGGGCACTGTGTTACAGGCCAGAGCAGAGCAGGGCTTGGCTTGTCCCCATCCCTGCAGGGGCATCTCTACTCAACTCCCCACTCTGGAGAAAGCAAACCCAGTTCATGCCACTCCCACCCTGGCATGACCCAGCTGCCTCTGCACTGAGATGGATGAGGATTGCTCACTCTAATTGCAGAGACCATTGCTCAGATGGAACAGCAAACAAGGCACACAAGATCACCCAAATCCAGCTTTTAATTAAAAAGGGGAGACAGAGCAGGCAATAATTTCCCTGGCTACCTCACCAGGCTGGGGCAGTGGTGCTGGTGCTCTGACACAGGCATTGGCTGCACTGGTGTGGGGGGTCTCTGCCTGCAGCTGGATTGCTGTAGAATTTCCAGGAAATACAGGAAAAAGTGGCTTGAAAAGCGACAAACACTGCTGCTGCACCTCCCAAAGTAAAATTATCTTGACTAGGACCAGTTGAAACTATTTCCTACCATTGTAAGGTAGCTGCTGGCAGGAGGAGAGGGAGCTGGGAGCCAAGACAAAATGAGGAGGGTATGGCCCAAGAGGGATGTAGGCATGAATTGCAGTCACAGAGCATGGCTATGGGACTGACAGGAAGCCACCAAATCCCAGTGCTTCCATTCTGTGGCATCACTGATTATATGAACATCAGCCCGGGCTGCAAGTGCCGACCCACACCTGTCCCAGCAGGCTGCTTGTTCCTCTTTTCTAAAAAACACAGGACCCTCAACAGCACCTGCACCAGCTCCTGCTGCTCGCTGTGCTCTGTCAGAAAGACCATCCAAGAGTGGGCTCCACAGGAGCTCTGGAAATAGAACAAGTTTGTAACACAGGTAAGTGTTGCAGGAGGAAGAAACTTTCTACACCAGGGTGGCACAAGGACTCAGAGGGTGCCTCCCTGTATCTCTGTAGTGAGGCAGTGTCATGCTCCCTGATCAGGAGAGTGTTTGATACCCCATGGCATGTGCCTTGTCCCCTGGAGCTGCATCCTGCAATGGCTTTGCTCTCTTAGAGCTGGCAGAGCAGAAGCACTGACATGTCAGCCCTGTCCATGGAGAGGTTTCAGAGAGTGGCAGGCACAGGATCTGCTGAAGAAGTGACAGGGCTCATGCCAGGCTGCTGTGTGATGTGGTGATGATGGGGTCGCTCTGAGAGCTGCTGTAACACAGTTCCCAGACTGAGATGAGTCCAGCTGGCATGTGTTCCTTGCCAGGGAACCATGTGAAGGGCTAGGGAGAGTTCTGAGCACTGAAAAATCCCTCCCAATCCTGGTCCTGCAGGAGGAGCAATCCCTGAGCCAAGGCCCCACTCAAAGGACATCTGTGGGACACAGCTTTCCCCTCACAGGCTAAGAAGGTCACCAGCACTGAGGGAAAGCTCACTGCAAACCAGCTCATCTCCTGCAGCCTCGTTACCATGTGCATTGTAATGAGGGAGCAAGCAGAGGGCATGGACAGGGACGTCACCACTGTGCAGGACAGAAATAGTGCATGTTACCAACCAGGGTACCCCTCTTCCCCATGAAACACAGCCCTCTCAGGCCTTGCCAGCTGTAGGATTTTGGTACTGTCCTGTAACTCCCTTCCCAACCTCTGCCTGCCCCATTCCTGGCAGTCCCAGTGCACTGACCCCATCTCCCACTAGGCAAAGTGCAAAGTTTGTGGACACCCTGGATGTAGGGGCAGAGGAGCCAGTGATTCCATCCTCTGTCCCATGGTTTTGGGTGAGTGGGGAGCTTGGGGAGAGAATCAGAGCTCTGCTACGACCCCCAAGGGAGGCTTGATGCTCTTATCTCCAGCTGCATTTCCAGCATTAGATCTTGTCTAGTTATCAGTTTCCCTGTGTGTCCCAGCAGCCGTGAAGGCAGATGCTGCCACATGGAATGAGTGTCTCTTCCCACTCCCTACTGTCTGTAAGGATTAACAATGCCCCCATTACAAAATCCATTGTGCCAAGGTCAGCCCAAGCAGCTGATTGAGGTGGCAATGCAGGAGAACTACAGAACACCATCAGCTTTCAATTCCACTGCCTATCGGCCTGAAATGAACTGACTGTCCAGCTCCAAAAGTTCTGCCAAAGTGCTAGCTGTCCTCCTGTGTCACAGAGAGCACATCTCCGTGGGGTTGGGGGTCTTATGGTGCTGGCAGTGGGACTGTTCAGCCCCTCTTTGTATCTTGTCCTTCTCCCAGTGCTAAAGGGATGCTAGCTCAGTTATGTGCTTGTGGCTTTGCCCGGCCACCCATCTCCTTCCCTGGACTGAGACTGTTCCTATCCCAGAGATATCTGCACATCCTGAGGGCTCTGACTTCCAGTGGCCCATAAATATCCCCTGGTAGTAACTGTTGCCTGGGGAATACTCTCCTGGTGCATCATAGTCCCCAGGGATCTATGTGACAGATCCTTAAGAAAGCCAGATTTACTCCCTGGACAGTTGTTTGTATGCATGGTCTCATCCAGCCATGCTTGGGACTGTACAACACCTGAAATCTTGCTGGCATCCCTGAGCCCAAATGCTTGTAACCTTAGCATCTCCCAGATTTTGGGGCCACATCAGTGTTTCTTGTGCTGCTCTTGTATTTTCTGTTGTCACTATGTGCTCTGCTTACCAATAACATGTTCCCTGGCCACACTGTTTGTTATGCAGTAATCAGCCCCGTCCTTCACCCACTGCAGGTCTGGCAGCACCTTTTAATCCCCACATGTTTACCTTTAGGATGTCCCTGTTGCTGAAGCAGCTTTTTTCAGCCCTGGGCAGAGGGCAGAAAAGATGCTGCTCAACCAGCACAGTCATTGTTCTCTACTGCATCAAATCCCTGTGGGCCAAAATTAGGTGTGAGACTTTGCAGAAAACATGTGATTGGCTTTAAATTCCTGAGTTTAGAAACTAAAACCAAGCAACAAAAATAAACAGAGAGCACTGGATTCCCCATAGATGTCCCTATGCCCAAGCCTCAGAGAGAAGTTTCTCAAGGTCTTCTCCACTGAGAAACAGAAATATTTTCCTCAACTGGCATAGTAATTTGCCAATTATTACTAACTGGTAACGAGAATTTTAGGGAATTGGCCCTAGAAAGAGTAGTGTTTGCAGGCAGGGACACCCACTGGAAATGGCCCACTGAGATGGCAATGCCAGGGTACATTATTTTATCTCAGAGGCTTACTTTGCCCCACAGCACTGGTGAAGGGCAAAGATGGTCTTTCATTAAAACTGGCTTGGGCAATTTTTCCCCTCAGACCCCCTCCCACAGTCTGGGGAAGTTCCTGGGAAGGGTGGAGAAACTTCTTTGACTGCTGGTTTGGTGGGCACTTTAACAGACCTTGCAGGCTGGTGCCCTCCCACCACGCACAAGCTGGAGACCAAGAAAGTATGCAAGGGAAAGCTCTTGGAGCATAGTAACACAGCCAAAAATAGAAGCTGTCATTGACACCCGTGTTTGTCGGTTTCATGCTGGGCTGCTGAGGACGTGCTTGCATTTGGCAAGTTGTCCAGGAAGAGCTGCCATCCATCTGGGATACTGAACACTGACACAGGCTAAATAAGGAGGGGTACTTTGAAAGCAGCACATAATTAATAAAGGCGTGAAATGCCCTTGTCTGACTATGATCTGAGAGCACAGTGCCAGGGGGCAACACCACCCGGGCTCCTCCATGTGTGCTGCTGATCATAAATCCATGGCACTGTGGTCCTCACAGTGGGGGATGCTTCAGCACAGAGCTCTCTGGGGACCCCCACTCCAGTGTGGCAGCAGCCTGCCATGCTGTGCCCACACCAAGCAGTACCCCAATCCTCCCGGGAGCAGGGAAACTCCTGCACTGGTGTGCCCTGACTAATCCCATCCCTGACTAAACCCATCCCATGAAAAGCATGTCCCAGCCTAAAAGCATCCTATTGAAAAACCTGGCCCGGCCCCAAATCATTCCAAGCACATCCCAGTCCCAAAGTGTCGCATGAAAAGCCCATCCCGACTCAAAAGCATCCCGGCACAGCCCTGCCAGCGCCAAACCCCGATCCCCCCCGGCCCCAGGGGTCCCCCCATTCTCACGCACCCCCGGACATCCCCAGCAGGTCCAGCCCCGGCGCGCCGGGAGCTGCCCTCCCGGGCCGAACTACATCTCCCATCGGGGAGCGCCGGTCCGTGGGCCGGTCCGGGGCGGGAGCCGGGGCGGGGCGGGCAGCGCCCAACCCCGGAACCGCGCTCAGCCCCGAGCCCGGAGCCCCCGGACCGGCAGAC
>VZRH01005489.1:45088-157739 GCA_013397555.1 Urocynchramus pylzowi | reverse complement strand
CCGGCGGTGCCGGTGAGTGAGCGGCTCCCGGGGCTGCGCTCGGGGCGGGAGGCACAAGCCCGGCTCGGGGGGTGCGGGAGGAGGCGGGCGAGGCGGACCCCCTCCCGCAGACCCTGGGCTGCGGCATCGGCGATGGCTCGGGAAGGCCCGCGGGGAGCGGGGTGAAGGTGCTGAGCTTTGCCCGGACCTCGGGGAGCGAGCCCTGCGCACCCCGCCGTGCAGGGACCACGCGAGTTTTCTGATGGTGGGAGTGTGGCCGCCCAGAGGAGATGAACGGAGCCGGGAGACACGTCCCCGGCACCGCTTGCAAAGTGTAGCTTCAACTTTTGCCGCTTGATAAGATGCTTGGCAGTGAATCCTTTGCAGATGGGTATAGGCAGCTCATTGTGCCCTGTGATGGGTTGGGTTTGGAGTGGGTTTTGGGACAGCTCTGCTATCGCTGGCCACGGCAAGGAGCAGCCAAGGCTGTTAGAAAGCACAAATGCTTCTTCTCCTTTTCCTCCCTTACCACCTTGGGATACTCATGATGTCCAAGGGGCAAATGCCTGGCACAGCAGACACCTACAGCCCAGTGGAGAGTGACACTTGTGAGGTTGTGTCTGTGTGGCTGGATCTGCACATGGAAGAGCTGCAAGGGAGCACTTAAAGGGATTGTTGACTGAATTTGGGCCAAGGTTGTCCAGCGTCACTGACTGTTGGATGCAGATGGAAATTCTGGGACTTGTGTCAACAGCCCAGCATCATGAGCCATCAACAGCTCTCTGGAGCTGCCCATGCCTGGGGTTTCGTGGTGACTCGATGGCTGGAAAATCGGCAGGGCTGTGCCAGAGGGATGTACTTAGGTTTCCATTTCTCCCCCATATCGTGTGGTAGCGATTGGATGTTGGGGTGGGCTCAGGTTTCAGCCTGCATCAGCATCTGAAATGCTGAGTGCTCCCAAAGGGCTGAGTCAGCTCTTTGAAGAAAGAATCTGTGTGACCAAATGGGCACTAGGTCCCACTTGTGGGGCAGTTTTTCTGGGAGGACAGAGATGAGCAGTGAAATTGGCACCTGCTTTGGGGAGAGGCTGTTGGAGTGACAGGGTGAGAGATGGCACCTGTCTGGTACCAGCTGGAGGTGGCCTGGGGGACCAACAGACAAAGACACCAAAATCTTTGTGGCTGTGTATCTTACATGGCAAAAGTGGCAAATTAAGTAAGCTAACAGCACCAGTATTTGGTGTTCTGCTTTTGCCACTGTTGGGCATGAGATCGGATGGCCCTGCAGATGCCAAGGAACTGATTGCTGGCTCAGGGTTACCCCATACACCACAATTTTGGAGCCAGATTCCCTCCCTCCAGCTCCCCCAGAGCCTGTGGGACTTCTCCAAGGTGGACAGAGACATGTTCTTAAAGGGAGAACCCTAGAGCTTTCTCTCCCTCATGCCCAATGTACTTTGATACAAGGGGACCAGGAGGACTTACTTTGTTTTAAAGTCTCCACAAATCTTTGTGGCTCAGATAAATTCAGGCTCCCTGATGTGCCTCCAGGCAGGGAAAAGCAAAAGCTTCTGGTCATGATTTAGTCATGAGACAAAATCACCATGAGCTGTGTGCAGGGTTAAAGTGAAAACCCAGCCTATTGAACTTCATCTTGGTAATTAGCACGGGGTGAAGAACAAAGAAGGAGGTTATTGGAAAGGGGGAATTGTCAGGGGTGTTAAATATTAAGTTGTCTGCTGCCAGAATTGGATCCCAGTGGCTGCTTTGTATTCATGGTCAAACACTGGATGAGGTGTCTAAATGGGTTTGGAGCATCGCTTGACACTGAAAACTTCAAAGGACAAAACCAGTCTGCAAAGTCACGATTCCTGTAATAAAGGTGAAAGTATTTAAGGCTGGGCAGAGCTAATGCCACAGCTTCAACTCCTCTTGCAGACAGAGTGAGGTGCTGGCAGCCTGTCTTGCACTTTGCAGATGAGCTCTTTATTCACATGGCCACCTTGGATTTGGGGTTTATCCTCCGAGTGCCCAGTGCTGTTTAATCCCATCTTACAAACCAGCCAGCAGCAGTGGGGCAGCTTCTTTCTTTTCACACAAGGCAGCCTCATTACTCCTCTGGATCATGACTCTGCTTAAAATCACAAGATTTGGGGAAGAAAACAAAAAACACCCCAAACCCTGTATTGGCATTTGGGGTTTTTTTTCCTCGTTTTGCTTTCTGATTGTGCCGCTCCTGTGAGTGCAGGGAGGGGATGCGCCTTTGCCGGCCCTTCCCGCTCACCTGGCAGGGAGGTGAGATGCCAGCCGGATCCCGGCTCTCCGGGAGCCGAAGCGGGTGGAAGCAGCGCCCGTGTGCGGCCGCCCCTCCTGGCCGGGCTCCGCTCGCCTTGGCACACGCCGGCCGGAGGGCTGGCTGGTCTCGCATCCGTCACGGTGCCTGAGAAAACACTGCGGTGACGTGCTGGTCCCCTCCTCCTGCCCGCGGACACCCGCTGCTCACGGAGCGGCCAGCTCGGAGCACCGGAACACCCCACGTCATGGAGAGGATGGAGCTGCAGGGGACCTGGAGATGTAGCGGTGTTCCTTTCTTATGTGCTTAAAAAGACATCTGTGGTGGAGCCAGGCGGCAGGCAGGGATCCCCAGGAAGCCATGGCCAGGTAAGCACTGGGGCAGCATGCCCCGGAGGGATGAGGTGCCTCCTGCATGGGCCTGGCTGTGTCCAACAGCCGGGTGTGGGGGGGAAATTGCAGCAGCCCTGACAAGAAGGGTCTGTCACTTTGCAGGAGGTGCAGAGAGTCCCCCCAGTGCAGCATGTCCAGGAACCCCTCAGGCCAGGCAGTGTGTCCATCCCTGCTCTGACCACAGCAAGGACAGTGAAGGTGAGGGGTCCTCTGGGGCACCGTGTTCTCCTCGCTGTCCCTGCAAAGGCAGAGTTGCTGCCCTGGCTCAGGAGCTGGGTGTCTGTGCCACACACATGGCTCTGAGGTGGCTTGAGTACTACAGGGACAAACCAAGACCCCCAGAGTGATGCAGCTTAGTATTTGGGGGAATCCACAGGATTAGGGGAGAATCAGTGCCTCTGATCCATGTGGAATCAGGGTGTGTGAGGAGCAGCCCTGTGCCCTGTGCCAGTGTTGGCACCAAGGTGCCCCCACCTGCTCCCATCAGCACCAAGCAAAAAGAGCAGTGATTTCACCCTATTTGACTCCAAAAAGCCTTCCAGAGAACTCCAGTGCACTGCTGCAGACCCCTCCAAGGGAAATTAAACCCTAGGAAGGGTTTGTTTGTTCCCCCTGTCAGGCGGGCAAAGTCCCTTTGTCAGGGCAGGTTCCCTGCAGGCAGTTCCAGACTGGGCAAATGGAGGCTTTTTTGCTCCCACAGCTTTTTTTGCAGAGAAAACAAAATCCCTTAACTTGCTGTCCTAATTCCCTGCTCTTGTGTGGGGTTGGAGATGCCTCCTGGTAAAATCTGCAGTGTTTCTGTACAATTTCCTGAGCTCGACTCTTGCCAAGATGTTTGGGGAGGAGGCGGCAGCACCTTTCAGTGGAAGAGGGAGGGTTTCCTGGCATCCCAGAGTGGGAAATGGGTGTGTGTCCCTGGCAGGAGCTTGGCCCCCAGCACGGTTCAGACCTGACCCTGCCAGGGCAATAGAGACCAGTTGTATGTTATTGACCCTCTTTAAATGAATGTCCTAATTGCAGAGTGGCTGGGGTTAGTGGTGCTGTGGGTCTCGCAGCCCGCCGTTAGCAGTGGTGTTGGTAAAAATAGAAGCGGTCAAAAAATGGATTTTTATTTTTACTCCATAAAGTGTGTCCTGCTCAGATGTTTTGCTTTCATCTCGAGTTGAGGCAAGGCAACTCACTGCTTGCACAGAACAAAGAGAAAATGCTTTGTTTTGGGTCAGCTGGGAAGCTCCGGCACAGCAAGCTGCAAACATGCTGTTTGACTTTGACACCCTCCCTTCTTGTTTTCTTTTTTCTTTTTGTGTTTTTTTTGAGGAGTTAAAGGTTGCCACAATGTCATCTTGGAGCAAAATAACAAGTTAGCATTACACCAAAAAAAAAAAATTGTTGAAACAGGCAGTACATGAGCAGGCACCTCTGCGGGCTGCAGCTTGTGAGTGAGAGGCAGAAGGCGTCTCCAGGGAGCCTGGGAGACTTAGCTCTCACCTGGGACGGAGCCAAATATCCCACTGGAGAACATACACTCTGTTAACAAGGCAAAAAAATAAAGGGCACAGTCCAAGATTGTTTTTGGAGGCCTCCTTGGGCCATCACTGCGCTGAGTGGTGCCTGCAAACGCCGTTCTCAGCATCTTTGTTGAAGTGGTGTCCAAGTGGGCAATGTCCCTCAGCAGCCACAGGGTTTGATCCTGGCCCAGCCACAGCAGTCAGAGCAGGATTAAATCCACCAGCTCAATCATCCAGCTTGCACATCCCTCTGTGGCAGATCAGTGTCCAAAGGACTCAAGAGGCTGCAAAACCTTTTTTAAAAAACACTATTTCTCTACTGACAGTGGCAGTGATGGCTCCCTCATGTGTGCCATGAGCTCCAGTCTAGGGTGGGGGGGGAAAGGAAGAAACAGCCAAAAATAGAGCAGCTTCGAAGAAGTTCATAAATAATAAACCAGCTTTCTGAAAGGGAGATAAAAATCCTGAAACTCCCTGAAGCCCTGGGAGCTGCTGTCAATTTTAGATGGAGCCACAGCAGCAGTATCAGATATTTCTTGGGCTTAAATCCCTGCATGAGAATTGGCAAAAAAACCAGCATTTTCTCCTCTTTTTTTGTAAAGAAAAGGTGAAGAGTTGAAAAAAATTATTTTCCAAAATAACTTGCAAGTCCTGCTTGGTGGAAGGTGCGTTTTATTTTTTCCCACCTTGAGCCTTGCAGTCCCCGGATAAGGCACGAGTGAGATATGGGCATGCCTCTGGAATGACAGATATTTTCATGTCTCTCTCTCTCTGGCATCCCAAAACCTGCCAGTGTTGAGGGTGAGGGCTTGTTTGGGCTCAGTGTCTCTGTCTGTATTTCCAGAAGCATCCTGATGCTTTGTGGCTTTACTCAGCTTTGCTGGTTTTGGCCAAGGTCCTTCTGCAAACCCTCCTCCTCTGCCATCCCTGGGATAGCCCTATGCATCTTCTGGTTCACCTTAAAGCCAAGGAGGAGTTGAGGCAGGGATGAAGGTTTATCCCAAACACAGCCCCATCCCACCATTACCTCTTCCCTGTCTTCATTGCCCAATTTTGGCTGGGCTCAGCTGGCCTTGCATCACACATACTGTGTGGGTGAGAGCCCTGTTGCCCTCCTGGGAGGCAGGATCCAGTGCTGGGTGACACAGTTGGAGGGTTTGGAGCTGTCCCCATCCCGTGACTGAGCTCCCTGCTGGCAAGTGAGGGCTCTGTGGGAGTTGGCTGTGGGACAAGTTGTTTAACTAAACCTATCGCCTGTTCAGGCTAATCACTTCCTAATGCCTCTATAATCCCATTTAAAGCAACTGGCTGTCTAGAAAGTTACTGGCTCCCAGGGGAAGGTTAGAATGACCCATCTGGCCAACAAAAAGTTCCCCCAACTGCATAGTCTTGTCCAGTACATGCTTCAAGATGGATATAAACACAGAATGTTTTGTTGAGCCTATGCACAGATGCTGCTGTGGGTTCATGCATGGCCATCCCTGTAGTGGAGCAACAAAGCTTAGGTGGCATTCAGGACCTCTTTCTGCTTTACTTTTCCTTTCTTGGGGAGAAAGATCTGTTGAGGCACAGAGAAATACTTGTTCTGGATTGCCATGCCTGTGGCAAGGAGAGGGTTCTGTAATTCATTTTGGATCTTTTCCTTCCTTTTTGTTAAGAAAAAAACCAGCCTTATTATAGGGAGTCTCTGCAACTGGTTTCATTTGTGCCCAAAAAGAGGGTTTTTTCCCTCTGGTTTGCCGACAGCCAGCAGATTTACAGCCCCAGAGCTTGGGGAGGAGGTGGCTGTGTTTGCTGGCACCAGACAGATATTCAGGCAGCTGGTCTGCAGCTTTGCAGCTCCTCTCCCTCCCCTGCTCCTCCTGCAGCTGTGTTTGTTTCTAGCTCTCCCATGTCCTTACTTTACTTTTCCCCCACTGGAACCTGGGCGTTATGCTTGGCGGAGCCAGGCTGTGGCCAAGGAAAAGCCATTGGGCTCTTGGCACAGCCCACTTCCCGAGGGCCAGGCAGGGGGAAGTGGGCTGGAGCTGAAACACAGCCTGGAGCCTTGCTGGATGGAGGAAGGGCCCTCTGGGCCCACTGCTCACTTCCTACAAGGTTAGTTTTTCTTCCAGAATAGCTGGAAGTTCTTTTCCACACAGAACTGCTGTAAAGCTCTGAGCACATGGCAGGAGGCAGCCATTCTGCACCACTCACTACACGCCCTGCTTGGCCCCAAAACCAGACATGAGCCACTTGTCCCCCAACCCCATTTGGCTCTCTGTGAGCTATGGAGAAGCAGGTATTAACTCACCTTCACTGCAAAGCATCACCCAAGTGGAGCAGCTGGGACATGCTTGGGACAAGAAGGGGATGTTGCTGCTGATGAATTAAATCTGCCAAGGAGGCAGTATGATTAAAATTGGGATTGGCTGCATGGAATTCATCATATGGTGTCTTTTATACTCTCAGTTATGCCTTTCTCTTAAAGACACTGTTAGTGGGCTGATCTCACTCCTGTTCAGCCTCCTATTGCCACTCAGCCTCCACTCCTGCCTCACTGAAAGTCTTCCCAACAACAAAAAACCATTAAACATGGGAATGATTTGGTCCTTGTTGCCCTGGGGTTGTTCCCCTTGTAGGGCTCAGGCTGTCCTCTGCATGTGTTGTCTTGCCCAGAGTAATTGGAGATGATGTCTGGTACATGGAACACAGCACCTGGCACGTCACAGATGGGAAGAGGAGGCCAGGGGGAGCAAGTGGATGACACGCTGTCCCTTGATTCAGAGGTTCTCTCAGACTATTTATATGCTCTTCTTTTTCAGAGGTGGGTGTTCTGGGATGCGGTGGAGATGGGAGCTCTCCTAACAATCCGGTGTCTTCTCCAGAGAACGCCAGGCGTGCTTCCTTCCCACTCTTCTGCAGAAAGCCGTAGGTAAAGTGCAGCAACATGTACACCTTCCTGCCAGAGAGCTTCACACCAGTGAAGCAGAAGCCCTCCAAGGAGCTGAGGCCCATGCTGGGCGCCATCTTGCTGGGCCTCATCCTGTTCATTGCTGCGGTGGTGGCCTGGTGCTACTACACGGTGTCCCTGAGGAAGGCGGAGCGGCTCAAGACGGAGCTGATGGACCTGCGGGCGGACGGCTTCGTCATCCGCAACCAGCACGGGGAGGTGGTGTTCCGGCTGGCCTTCCGCTCGGGCAGCCTGGACCTGGAGTCGTGCTCCAAGGAGGGCGAGATCCTGAGCTGCTCGCGCTCCAGCCGGGGGCCGCTCAACTTCTTCATCCAGACGGTGAAGCCCAAGGACACGGTGATGTGCTACCGCGTGCGCTGGGAGGAGCTGGCGGCCGGCCCGGCCGTGGAGCACACCATGTTCTGGGAGGACGCCCACTGGTACGGGGGCTCGGAGATGAGCATCCAGCACTGGCCCATCCGCCTGGCCGGCTACCAGGAGCCCGTGCCCTACGTCACCAGCGACGTCTACTCCTTCCGCGACAGCTTTGGCGGCATCCTCGAGCGCTACTGGCTCTCCTCCAAGGCGGCGGCCATCAAGATCAACGACTCCGTGCCCTTCCACCTGGGCTTCAACGCCACCGAGCGCGCCCTCTTCTTCCAGGCCCGCTACAAGGACTCCCCCTACAAGCCCCCACCGGGCCAGCAGCCCTTCCCCGAGCTCAGCTACCGCGTCTGCGTGGGCTCCGACATCACCTCCATCCACAAGTACATGGTGCGCAGGTACTTCAACAAGCCCTCCAAGATCCCTGCTGAGAACGCCTTCCGATACCCCATATGGTCCACGTGGGCCCTCTACAAGAATGATATCGACCAGGATAAACTCTTGCGGTTTGCTGAAAAGATCAAGAAATACCATTTTAACTGCAGCCACATTGAGATTGATGACATGTACACCCAAGCCTATGGAGACTTTGACTTTGACCCTGTCAAGTTCCCCAACGTAACAGAGATGTTTGCAAAGCTGAGGGAAGATGGGTTTAAGGTCACTCTGTGGACTCATCCTTTCATAAACTACAATTCTTCCAATTTTGGTGTGGGGATTGAGCGTCAGCTGTTCATCAAGGAGCCATCGGGGCGGCTGCCGGCCATGGTGGAGTGGTGGAACGGCATTGGGGCCATCCTGGACTTCACCAACCCAGCAGCCCGTGACTGGTTCCAGAGCCACCTGCGCCAGCTCCGGCACAAGTACGGCATCTCATCCTTCAAGTTTGACGCGGGCGAGACCAGCTACCTGCCCAAGCAGTTCAGCACCTTCCGCCCGCTGTCGGACCCCAGCATCTGGTCCCGGCGCTACACGGAGATGGCCATCCCCTTCTACGAGCTGGCCGAGGTGCGGGTGGGCTACCAGTCACAGAACATCTCCTGCTTCTTCCGCATCATCGACCGCGACTCTGTCTGGGGCTACGAGCTCGGCCTCAAGTCCCTCATCCCCACCGTCCTCACCATCAGCATGCTGGGGTACCCCTTCATATCTGCTGACATGATAGGAGGCAATTTTTTCCCCAATAAAACCAATGGGGTGGTGGAGATCCCCAACCGGGAGCTGTACGTGCGCTGGCTGGAGCTGTCGGCCTTCATGCCCTCCATGCAGTTCTCCATCCCGCCCTGGCTCTACGACAAGGAGGTGGTGGAGATCGCGCAGAAGTTCACGCAGCTCCACGAGTCCCTGGTGGCCCCGCTGCTGCTGGAGCTGGCGGGGGAGGTCACCGACACGGGCGACCCCATCATCCGTCCCATCTGGTGGATCTCGCCCCGCGACGAGGCCACTCACCGGATCGACTCCCAGTTCCTCATTGGGGACACCCTCATGGTGGCTCCTGTGCTGGAGATGGGCAAGCAGGAGCGGGATGTCTACCTGCCCGCGGGCAAGTGGCGCAGCTACAAGGGGGAGCTCTTTGAGAAGACCCCGGTGCTGCTCACCGACTATCCCGTTGACCTGGACGAAGTTGCCTATTTCCTCTGGGTTTCCTAACAGGCTTCTTAATCAGCTTTGGAATAACCATGCCTTACCTAGGACTTTCTAACAAATAATAACTCTAATTGCACATTTCATTTGAGACTGGGGTGGAGGAAGGGAACTAAATAGACTTCACTGTTCTTGGGGATAATTTTTTTTTTTTATTTTGGGATTGATCTTGATTTTTTTTTAAATTGGGTCTGGTGGTAGGCTCTGATTGGATTGCAGTAGGCAGCAATTTATCTGTATAGGTCAGAAAGGAGTTGTCAGTCTGTCTGTAGACACGTGGTAAACCCAGTACCTTTTCAATTCTCAAGGATTTCAAGAGTTGGAAGTTGCTTATTGCCAGTGGGTAGCATTCCTCGTCTTGTTGGAGCACCTGGCACTGGGTATGGGGGTGTGTGCTGTGGGAGGATTGCTACAGCACAGCCTGCCATAAGTTTCTTAATATGGCAAATATATTCAAATGGATATTTTTAAGTGCATAAAGCATAATAGAGTTACACATATAAATATATATATATATATATATGTGTGTGTGTGTGTATATATATATATATATCTACACACACCTATTTTTGCCTGGCATGGCACTGGACTAACACTTGCCCCATTCTATCATTCTATAATCTTACCCTTGCCCCACAGGGGCAAGATTATAGAGTACCCTTATTTTTCTAAACACTTGCCTACCCCTTTCCTGGGTACCAGGCAGGCCAGGCCACTCAAGTGATGTCCATGTGTTTTAACTGAATGGATTGCTTATTTCCTGCTGGGACAGCTTCATCCCACCTGCTCACCCATTTGACTTCCTCTACAAGGCTCGTGCCTGTGTGTTTTGCCCGGGGCATCAACATTGCCTTTCCTAGAGCAGCACCGCCTGTACCAGCATGTCCCATTTTTTAAAGCACTTATGACCCCACCTGGTTACATGATTATCCTGCTGATACCATCCTTTTCGGTTTTTAAGGACAGATGAGGTTTGTTGCTGGCAGAAGGGCTGCCTGGAGCAAAGCTGTCCTCAGACACTCCGTGCAGCACGTCCCTGGGAACAGCCGGTTCCCGCAAGCGGCACGTGTCGCGGATTGACAGCGCCGTTTGCCGATAGCTGGCTTGTCTGTGGGTGGAAAACACCAGCTCTACCAACTGATGGGTCTGTGCCAGCGGCTGTTCTCACTGCACCCACAGAAATGTTCTCATCTAACACGAAGTTAAGCTAATACCCATCTCAGGTCGCCATTAGAGGTGATGATTTTTTTGAGGGTTTTCCTGACTCAGCCCTCCTCTCTCCCTGGGAGAGTCCCAGGGAGCTTTCTCAGGCAGTGTTGGTGTTGCTGGATGTGGGATGGCTGTGAAAGACTCCTGGAGGGCACATGGGGTGATATGATCCTGCACCCCAAGTCCCCAGCTGCTGCCTCTTTGGCAGATTTCCCATTTGGTTTTGTACGGGAAAATGCATTTACAGAGACACAAGGCAGGGCCAACAGGATTGAAGTCTTCCCAAAGGCAAGAATTCCCAGCTTTTATTCCCAATTCCCAGTTGGAAACATGTCAACCCCTGAATTTTTAATGAGCTTCTGCAGAACTGAATTGTGATGGCTGGGAAGGGTTGGGCACCTTGCCCAGGCTACGGCCAGCCAAGGACAGCTCAGCATCTGTGGGGCTTCTCCTGGAATTGTGTCTAGACTGGGCATGGGTCTGGCACAAGTTGGCCTCACAGGGAGATGGTGCATGTTTTGGGTAGGGTTGGGTACCAGTGAGGATTTTTCTCAAAGCCCATCTCCAGCCACAGAGCTTTTCAGGAGGTAGAAAAGCAGATGCACCAAGCTTGAGGGTTATGATGAGATGCAGGAGGAGAAATTTCAGTGTTAGGGGCAGAATCTGAAGTGCTTTTTTAGTTGGGAAGTAAAGAAGTCTGGTTTGACGGACTCCCTTAAGACCTGAATCTGACCTGTATAATTTAATATCAAGATGAGATTCAGGGGAGCCTCACAAGTCCCTGTCCAGCTGGAGCACAAGCGTTTCCTGGATCCTGTTTGTTTCTCAGGTTTTTAATTCTGAAGGACTCAAGTTTCTTCTCTGCCACTGGTGCAGATAATGGTGATGTTACAAGTTACAGACACCCTCTGGCAAGGAATTAATCCTGGAACCTCAGTGTCACTCATCAGGGCACTGGCAGGATTTGGCCTTTGCTTGCAGGGTGATGTTGAAGGTGAGGAGATGAGTCTGGCCAAAGCCTTTAAGAACGGCCAAGTGTGGAGGGAGTTTCTGCAGCCCTAGAAGTGCATGAAGACCATGCTTTGAGGGGCTCCAGTTCTTCCCTTTCAACCTTTGCTCATGAAGTACTTGTCATCCCTTGGCATGGGAGTCATCATGATGCCTTAAGAGGCTGCCTGGAACAGAGGCTGGACAGTATTAAAGGAATAGTTATTTATTAGGAAGGCCTTCAAAGGATACACTTTGGGCAGTACACGGGCCTGGCTGTGGCTCCACCCAAGATGGACAGTGGGTCACGAGTTTTCACACTTTTCTAAGTTTTGGTCCATTTCCATATTGGGGTTAATTGACAAATTACAGCTTCAGGTTATGAAGTCCCATCCTCCCAGATTACTCTCCTCAATTTGCTGTTTATACTTTTTGGGCCTGAAGCTGCAATGGTGTCCTTGGCTTCTCAGGCTGGGAAAGGATTGTTTTGTCTAACTAAACTATGAGAACTTGCTAACACTTTATATGAAGTTCAGAGTTATATACTAATGCAGTACAGAATCTGGAAAATATGAAAGCTCAAACTTACAGCATCAATTAGGTGGAGGAGATGTTGTTGCACAGCTCAGCTGCCAGTGCAGAATTTGGATCCTTGGCACAGGACTTCATGGGAAGGATCCTGGCATGACCATGAGATACTGTCTTCCCTTCCCCTGGTTCTGTGCCACTCACCATATGCATCACTCATGAGGAGTGAGGCTGTGTGAAGAGAAATACAGTATCCCTGTTAGTATCCTTCTACTATTAAAATGATGGGAGCAGCCAGATGAGTGCCTTCAATCTCCTTGCAGTGGTTTCAGGCATTGTCAGGAAGGTCATGGAGGAAATTCTCCATTAGACACACCGTCTTCTTTCCTCTCCCCTGAAAAAGAAATTATTTTATTGACAAGGTTATAATTTTCTTTTATTTAACTACATCAATGAAGGGGTAAGATTATAGAGTACCCTTATTTTTCTAAATTATGTAATTAGGGTACAAGTGGACAGGCTGTTCAGTGGTCCAGCAAGGAGAAAGGTAAAGCTGCTGAGAGGGCTATGAGCTGATGTTGGGGATAGGCTCAGCAGTGCTGCCTTAAGCTGTCTCACAGGCTTCTAGATGGCCTTTCCATCCCACTTTTTACCAAAACCACTATTTCTAACACTGTGCTGTAGCACTGCAGGACTTGAGGATCTCTCAGACCTTGCAGACCAGAAGCTCTGCACAGATACCTTGGGAACTGCTGCTAGGGATATTTCTCTGATTTACACCGTGGGTCACTGGCCAAAGCTGGGTTCAGCTTGTCTCAGTCAAGAAAAAGCCCCAAACAAGGTTTGGGAGTTGGATTCAGCCTTTTCACACATGATGCTTATGCGATTGAATTTTGAAGCTTGCACTGTTGGGAATCAGGTTTTCTGGATGCATGTGTTTGTACGTGCTGTCCTCTGTCAGACTGTAATGCTGGTGGGTCTGTTTTTAACCACTTTTCTAATTGCTAATTGGTATGAACTGTAACATGAATCACCTTGATTGAGATAAAATTTTGGAAAACAAAAAGAAGTTTAACTATGTCCATCTGTACCAAGTTGGTGGGGCTGGTGGTCTAGGGAGATTTGGGGCTTTTTTTACCTTCGTATTCACTGAAATCAGGGTGGAGATTGTTGTTTCATTTAAAGCTTGCAGCCTGCAACTTTTATGTATGTTTTAAAAGGAGAAGCTGGCAGTAACCTCACTCTTGTGTTTGTAGTGGTGGCAGACAATCCCACTGGATTAAGGATTGTCCTCCCTTAGGTCCTGACAGCAAAGAGAGTAGCTGGGCCTTAGGGCTGGCCATGAAAAGGCCATGTCCAGGTGAACCCCAGTGTTGTGTCAGCCCCCAGGAGTGGGGACCATACACACCTCTAGGGTCATGGCCCTATTTCTACAGACATTCAACCCAAAAAAGATTTTTCAGCACTGAGTCTGGTGATTTGCTTGTCCATGCTGCTCTCAGAGGACACACGCTTCAAGACTGTTTGTAGGGGATGAGCAAGAGGAGCCTGTTCTCAGCTTCCCTTGAGCTCTCCAGAAGGTCCTTCTGACTGTCCCCACCAACCCCATGGTTCTCCTTTCCAGATGGCACTGACAGCAAGGACTTGGATGAAGTAGATGTTTGTGGCTGTGGGAGGGCCAGGAAGGGAGCATGTGAGACTCATTTAGAAGCTTGCCTTGTCCTACATGACCCCCTTTGCCCCAAATAATGTTTTTCCTTCACTTTCCATTGTTACCACACAAACCATAGCTGCCTTATGCCATTGGGCATCACAAGCAGTGGCCAACCCATACAGCATGGCTTGAGGGTTGAGAGGGACTTCATTTCACTCCTTTTGCAATAAAAGACATTTTCCCAGTGCTTTTCCTTTGACTTCTTCCTTGGGTGCAAGTGCCATCCATACACTTGGCTGATGATCACGTGAGGGATGAAGCTGGTGCTGCTGAAGACCTTCGAGCAGGTTGGCACTCACAGCTGCGCAGGAGATCCTCAGGGATACAGAGGATCTTCTAGGAGCTGGTACTTCGGGTATGAGTTTGGTTTACATCCTCACAAAACCTGGTGCAGTGTGTAGACAGCGTGTCTGAGGCTCGCCATAGACATGGGGACAGTGAGTGGGGTCAGCTCCGTGCTGGGTCTCAGCTAAATGGCAGTGCTTGAAAACACATCTACAGCTGGGCATTGCACAGGGAGGAGTGTTAGTGGCAAAATCCAAACCCCAGAGGAACTGCAGCAGAAGCCAAATTTGTTGCAAACTGGATTTCAAGGAGGTGCCTATGGGTAATAGCAGAGCAGTGGCTGCTGGCCCAGGAGACCCAAGCTGTGAGCGTGTCCACGCCGGCCTGAAATCACAGCTTTGATTAAAAGTAAGAAAAAGCCAACAGGCAGGCAGAGCCCGAGGCTGGGGCTGACTGTGGTGAAAGGACAAGCTGACAGCAGTGGAGTTCCTTTGGGCACATGGCCAGGCACAGGTAGCCTCAGGAAAAAGTACAACCTTCTCCATCTGGGCAGGAGCTGTCAGCCTGCAGATCCCTTGTGCCAGGAGAGCCATGAAGATGGTTTGTGGTGACACAAAATCCCAGAGGCCAAGTAGAGAAAAACAGATTTTTATTTGTTTGGGTTTTTTATTTTGCCTGTAGGGCTGGGTGTTTTTTAGCTCAGCAGTCATCAAAGAGGGCAGTAAACTTCCCCTGCCAAAGAACATGCAGCCTGTGGTGAGCCAGGTTCTTCAAGAGAGTCTCATGACACCAGCACCTCCAGCAAAGAGCTCTTGTGTAGCACTGGGAGTGTAAAAAATCAACCAGGACTGAAGTTTAGCAAGGCAAACAAGATGTCCCTCCATCAGCACACAGCCCCTTGTGTGGCAGGAGGGCGTGGAGAGGTGGCAGGGGTGCCACCTGCTCACAGGATGCCTCCAGCACCTGTCCCCTGTGGCTTCCTGTGGCTAAGCTGGGCAGCAGGGAAAGGCACTGAGGGACAGATTGGAAAGGGATGGGGGAGACATTTTTGCAGCCATAGGACCAGGCACCCATGGCTGGGTACCCCACAGGTGACACACGATGTCACCCCCAGAGTTTGCAGGAAGTCTCAGTGTTGCCTGGTTTTTTTTGCCCATCTGCCTGTGGTGCAGGTGGGTGGCAGAGCTGTGTGTGCATGCAGAGCACATTGATCACTGGGGCAGAGGTACTGTATGAGGGTGATGGAGTCTGGCTCTCTCATCTCTCAGCATTGTGGGCATGAACTTTGCAGAAAACTGGTTTTTAGTGCGGGAACAACAGCCAGAGGAATTTTGCTGGGCCGCCCTGGGACCCTCTGGTTCCTCCAAGACCAGATGTGGGGGACCATTTGGAGCTTCAAAGCAGCAAATGTAAAAACACTTTCTCAGCCTTGGGGGAGATGCTTCATTGGAAACAACTATCCTGGCATGGGAGAAAGCCTGTGGTAAGGATTCAGTGGTGTCCTGTTAACCCTGAGCACAACTGCCAGATTGAACATCTCTTTTCCCTTTCACATCCCTGAATTAAGGCTAGTTTTCCCTCTCCACTGCCACACCAGCAATAGCATTACAGTGATTCCAGCTGCTTTCAGGGGCATCTGAAAGATGTTCTGGCTCATCCCATTTGGCACTGCTGTTGTGTTCATGCAGGGTCCTCATGACACAATGGACCTACTTATGGGTAACAGGTTTGAGTCAGTTTTGGGTCTGCTTCCTCTGGGCACCAAACAAGCTCTCGACTGAGTACAGACTGAGTACAATGTTCCCCAGACCCATTTTGTTTACTTTTTGTATGGAGCAACCCTGGGGCAAACGCCTAAAAAAATGAGCTTTCTCTTGCCCTGGGGCCACACAAAGCTTTACCTCCCAGTTGCCCACTGGAAGTGTGCTTGAGCCAGCAAAGTGATCTGTCTCTCACTTTGGGAAGGCACACTGGAGCCCAGAGACCCTTGGACTCTCAGTCGTGTCAACCTAAAATTTCTTTTCACTTAAAAAGGGCAGGAAACATTGGACCAAGAGTGGAGAGTGTTTCACAGCCAGCCTGGTTACCACAAGCATTCAGGAGCTGCTGAGACACCCTCATTCTGAAGAGGTAACCTCTATGGGCAGAAGGATACAGAAAGATCCACCTGTCATGGACAGGGATCTCCATTATCACAAGATGGGAAAACATTCTCAGTGGGGAAATTGAGGCAGCCTGGTACTCAAGCTGGTTTGTTAATTGTCTGACCTCTCTGAGGAGGCCAAGTTCTCTGCTGGCACCTGAGAGATTACACCTTTGTCCGAAACATGGTCCTAAAACACACATGGATCCTACTAAGTATAAACCCCTGCATGACTTGGTACTAGGATTTAATCTTGACTGCCATGAGATATCACTACATTTTATAGGTTTACCTGAATGCACACCATGGACATGGTTCTCAGTAATTTCTAAAAGGGGGAAAACAGCTGCCACAGCACTAGCAAATGGTGTAGCTTTCTTGCTCCTCAGATAGCTCAGGCCAAGGGAAATGCAAATTCCTAACTCCTGCATCAGCTCCCATCTCATATGCAGGCTGCAAATTGGGTGCCTTCCTCTTCAGGATAACCACAGACTGCTGTCTGTAAAAAAAAATACTTTGCTGCAGCTGCCTCCTTCACTAAGCACATGAAATTTTGAGTGTCCCAGGGGATCATCTGTGAAACTGGGTAACAAGGGAGACCATGTAATTGCCTTTAGACACAAGAAGCATGCACAGCACTTCTTGGTGGGAAAAGATTATGAGGAGAGACTGTGTTTCTGTACATTTCACTTGCCACAATGCATAGCAAAAACACCCATCCAATACATTTTAATAAGTTATTGTAGAACAATTGCCACACAGAACAGAGGTCTCAGTGTCTCCTACAAATTTCACTCTGAAATTTTGCTACATTAAAAGTTATTTAAATTCCCAGGTCATTAAAGCCACTAGTAAACTAATCACTGAGTCCGTTGCACAGCTGATTAAGAAGCCTGTTAGGAAACCCAGAGGAAATAGGCAACTTCGTCCAGGTCAACGGGATAGTCGGTGAGCAGCACCGGGGTCTTCTCAAAGAGCTCCCCCTTGTAGCTGCGCCACTTGCCCGCGGGCAGGTAGACATCCCGCTCCTGCTTGCCCATCTCCAGCACAGGAGCCACCATGAGGGTGTCCCCAATGAGGAACTGGGAGTCGATCCGGTGAGTGGCCTCGTCGCGGGGCGAGATCCACCAGATGGGACGGATGATGGGGTCGCCCGTGTCGGTGACCTCCCCCGCCAGCTCCAGCAGCAGCGGGGCCACCAGGGACTCGTGGAGCTGCGTGAACTTCTGCGCGATCTCCACCACCTCCTTGTCGTAGAGCCAGGGAGGGATGGAGAACTGCATGGAGGGCATGAAGGCCGACAGCTCCAGCCAGCGCACATACAGCTCCCGGTTGGGGATCTCCACCGCCCCCTCCGTCTTGTTGGGGAGGAAGTTTCCTCCAATCATATCTGGCAGTACAAATGGGTACCCCAGCATGCTGATGGTGAGGACAGTGGGGATGAGGGACTTGAGGCCGAGCTCGTAGCCCCAGACAGAGTCGCGGTCGATGATGCGGAAGAAGCAGGAGATGTTCTGTGACTGGTAGCCCACCCGCACCTCGGCCAGCTCGTAGAAGGGGATGGCCATCTCCGTGTAGCGCCGGGACCAGATGCTGGGGTCCGACAGCGGGCGGAAGGTGCTGAACTGCTTGGGCAGGTAGCTGGTCTCGCCCGCGTCAAACTTGAAGGATGAGATGCCGTACTTGTGCCGGAGCTGGCGCAGGTGGCTCTGGAACCAGTCACGGGCTGCTGGGTTGGTGAAGTCCAGGATGGCCCCAATGCCGTTCCACCACTCCACCATGGCCGGCAGCCGCCCCGATGGCTCCTTGATGAACAGCTGACGCTCAATCCCCACACCAAAATTGGAGGAATCTATGTGTGTAAAGGGATGGATCCACAGAGTGACCTTAAACCCCTCTTCCCTCAGCTTTGCAAACATCTCTGTTACGTTGGGGAACTTGACAGGGTCAAAGTCAAAGTCTCCATAGGCTTGGGTGTACATGTCATCAATCTCAATGTGGCTGCAGTTAAAATGGTATTTCTTAATGTCTCTTGCAAAACTCAGAACTTTATCCTGGCTTATATCTTTTTTGTAGAGGGCCCACGTGGACCATATGGGGTATCGGAAGGCGTTCTCAGCAGGGATCTTGGAGGGCTTGTTGAAGTACCTGCGCACCATGTACTTGTGGATGGAGGTGATGTCGGAGCCCACGCAGACGCGGTAGCTGAGCTCGGGGAAGGGCTGCTGGCCCGGTGGGGGCTTGTAGGGGGAGTCCTTGTAGCGGGCCTGGAAGAAGAGGGCGCGCTCGGTGGCGTTGAAGCCCAGGTGGAAGGGCACGGAGTCGTTGATCTTGATGGCCGCCGCCTTGGAGGAGAGCCAGTAGCGCTCGAGGATGCCGCCAAAGCTGTCGCGGAAGGAGTAGACGTCGCTGGTGACGTAGGGCACGGGCTCCTGGTAGCCGGCCAGGCGGATGGGCCAGTGCTGGATGCTCATCTCCGAGCCCCCGTACCAGTGGGCGTCCTCCCAGAACATGGTGTGCTCCACGGCCGGGCCGGCCGCCAGCTCCTCCCAGCGCACGCGGTAGCACATCACCGTGTCCTTGGGCTTCACCGTCTGGATGAAGAAGTTGAGCGGCCCCCGGCTGGAGCGCGAGCAGCTCAGGATCTCGCCCTCCTTGGAGCACGACTCCAGGTCCAGGCTGCCCGAGCGGAAGGCCAGCCGGAACACCACCTCCCCGTGCTGGTTGCGGATGACGAAGCCGTCCGCCCGCAGGTCCATCAGCTCCGTCTTGAGCCGCTCCGCCTTCCTCAGGGACACCGTGTAGTAGCACCAGGCCACCACCGCAGCAATGAACAGGATGAGGCCCAGCAAGATGGCGCCCAGCATGGGCCTCAGCTCCTTGGAGGGCTTCACTGATGTTACATTTTCAGTCAAGCGCCCTTCTTTGGCATCCTCCTTTAAGTTTCCATGTTTTCCTGAGCGGTGGGTAATCCGAGTGTCCATTATCTCTTTACAGCCTCAACACCTGGTTAGCAACTTTGCTGCTGAATTCTTTTACTCCGGCTGGTGAAGAGAAAATCCAAGATGCTGCATGAAGCTATGTCACAATGTCCTTTCCGAAGCTTGGCTGCTCACACCTGCAATGGTTTTTCATAAAACAGAGAGTTATAAACAGCAAAAAAAAGCCAATTAAATCTTGCTGAGGGCCACAGCTCCTCTGCTCTGTCTGCAGCCCAGCCTCCCTGCCCTCTGGCTCTGGCTCACTTTGCTCTGCAGAGGCAGCCTGCTCACTGGCAGCTGTGTTGAGCTTTTTTGGAGCATGTCCGTGCCAGGATTCCTATGACCCTCTCTTGGCTGCAGCCTCACTCTGTCCCACAGAGCAAGGATGAAGGGATGAAAGTCAGACTAGAGCCTGGAGGAGAATGGGGCCAGGAGAAGGGGCTGGTGCCTGAGCATACAAGCTGGACATCACAGGCTGATCTGTGTTTACATTAATTATGAGCCCTGCTGGATTTCCTCTCCTGCCCACATCCTCCCTGCATCAAACACAGGCAGAGAAATGCCAGCCTCCACCTGCTGCTCCCCACCACACTCCCAGGGATGCAGGTGGCGAAAGATCTTTTATCTCTCTGCACTTTGCTCCTTCCCTGAACTGCATGGGGATATGGGGATGTAGGGACATATTTCTCTTTCCCTTCAACTGCTTGCCCTGCCATCATTCCAAAGCCATCACCCCAGGAAAGCCCCTCTGGCCCTTGCAGGGGAAAAAGGGAATCTTCCACTACATCTCTGTTTCTTATCATTTTTTGTTTGATAACATCAATGTTTGTTATCATTCAGTTCTTCTAATTTATTACAACTTGGTTGCTCCTGGGCTTATGCCAGGCAAGATGCTATACTGCAGTGAGGCTGGAAGAGGTTTTGGTACAGAGTATGAGGATAGGTGTATTAAATTGAAGTTGTTGCAAGACCAGGACTACATCAAAACCTTGTTTTGCTGAGAAGTGCACAGAAGGTGACGTGTTCCAGCTGCATCAAGCATCACCAAGCCAGCTAATGCAGCACAGCTGAGTATCTACTGCCAACAAAAACACAAGCGGGAGAAACTGAGGCTGATGGCTTGAGGCAATGCATTCTGTGCAACTGGGTTTGTGTCTCCCCAGCCCCTTCCCAGGGTCTGTGTGATCTGACAGGATGAAAACTTGCAGGAGCAGCCTATATGGAGAGAGGGAAAAGGAGCCAGTTTGCTCATCTAATCTGTGCCCAGCAATAAATGGCTGGGTGTATTTACCCGTGTCACTATGACATCGGTATCTAAATATACAGAGATGATAAGCCACCCAGGGAGCCATTAAAAATGCCAGAGGTCACCACATTTTGGATCGATCACAGCAGATCCCAAACCACCCAAATTAACTGCCTGGTTAGTTTTTGAAGTGCATTCTTGGGCTGAGTGAGACTTAGCTGAGAAAAAGAGCTGGAGTGAATAAAAGTGTTCTCAGGCAAGCCCTGGCCAGGGGAGGAAGGTAAGAAAAGGAAGGTGATTTCTGCCCCAAAGAGATGGTAATCCAGGACACGGGTGCTTTTGGGGACCAGGTTGAATTACATGTGCTTGGGGCACTCTGCCAGCCCCAAAGTGCTTAGACCTGGCAGCTTCCCAGCTGGCCTGGCTCCTGACACGGCTTTGCAGCTCCGGCCCGGGTGGTTTCCAGTGAAACCCTTGTGTTTTTGCAAAACAACATTTTCACTTTGAAGGTGTTATTGTGTGCTGGGTCAGTCCTCAGTTGCTGCCTTCGGAACTTTTTTCCTCTTCTTCCTTCCTCCTTTCACTGTCCCAGCCAGCCTGGAGACAGGACTTTCCTTTAAGACAAGTTGCACCATTTTCCAGGGTGAAAAAATAAGGAATGGAAAGAGAAGGTTTTCTTCTTTCTTTTTTTCTTCTTTCTTTTTTCTTCTTTCTTTTTTCTTCTTTGTTTTTTCTTCTTTCTTTTTTCTTCTTTCTTTTTTTTTTCTTCTGTCTTTTTTTCCTTTTTTTTCCTTTTTTCCCTTTTTCTTTTTTCTCTTTTTTTTTTTTTAATATTAAGCAACACATTAAACCCCAAAACACATGGATATCATGACTCAAAACTCTGTCCAAGAACAAAGGATGTGAGGGAAGTTTGCAAGCTTTCTATGCAGTGATTTCATTCCCAGAGAGTTGCTTTAAATCCCTTGATTTCAGGAGCAGAAGATAGGGGCAGAAAAATCATATACAAGCAAGCTGGAACTACTGAGCCAAGCCATCCTGTCTCCACAGTTTTTTTGGGTTTTCCTCACTCCTATGATGTTATGGGATGCCACGTAGATGCCCCAGCCCTTCCCTTCACAGAGAAGAGGTGAGATGTGAGTGGTCAGTGGGGAGAGCAGGCACTGGCGCTTCTGGAGGCAGCACAGGATGAAATTGGGATTCCTGCCATAGATTCCACCAGGGTAGAATAGTTTCTGAAGCTGCACTCCCATTCTTTAAGATTTATGTCTCTGGAAAGCATTAAACATCTGCTGGCCAGGCTGTCAGCCTGAGTGATGCCCAGGGGTGATGAGAAGGACTTTTGCTAAGGGGTGCACAAGGTGACCCAGAGCCCAGATCCAGGCCTATCCTTGCTCCATCCATGGGGTTATGGCATCACAAAACCCCTTACCTGTGAATATTTAACTGGTCCTTGCAAAGCCTCTCTGCCCTGGTGAGTGCTTTATTAACCCTCCCAGAGTGCAAGTGCTCCCAAGCCAGGCTGGGCTGAATTCTCCCATCTGGCCCTGGAAGCCAGATGTCCCCTGGATACCAGCACTTGTTGTGTTATATTTGGGCTGCTTTATCAGGTGCTAATCAGGTATGGATCTGGGCCTGTCTGGCCCAGGCTGAAAGAAGCCAGGATTCCTCACCCCAAGGATCTTAGCAGCACTTAGCATGCACAGATTAAACATTGACATAACTGTGATAAGCCGAAAATGAGCCAGGACTTTAGACCCTCTTATAGCTAAACGGGAGCTTCAAGGGTTTCAAGTGACAAAACACAAATCAGCCAGCTCAAAGGGCAGCTACACACCTAAACCCCTTAGTGCACCTAACCTCAGAGTCTCCCTCCCCCAGACCAAATTTATCCCCAGAACCTTCCCCGGTATCTTGGCACCTGTGTCACAAGTTTGTCAGGCCTCTATTCAGGTTACAGCTATGTGATTCCTTAATCCTCAGATTTTCAGCATTCTAAGACTCTGAGGCTGCTTCAGTTGGTCCTAAGAGCACCAGTGTCATGGTTTTGATCCCTGAATGGGTCATTCACTTAAGAATTGGACTAAAGGATGATCCCTGTGGGTCCCCTCCAACTCAGAATATTCTGTGATTCTACATATGTTTACCTTCCTGGTGGTTCAGGGAGAGCATCTCTCTTTAAAGAACTCATCAGGAAACAATTCTTCCTTTAAACAGAAGGACAGTTTTCTATTTTGAAGTACCTTTTACAGGTTATCAAACACTTAGTCACTATCAGGTGCTTTTAGGGAGATTATACAACATGTCCTAGCAGAAAGAGCCATAGGTAGCTAAACATAATAAGCCATAAAGAAACTACTGCCCTGTCAAATGCTGCAAGAACTGATTAATCATTTACCAAGCCCTTTTAGACTGTTTAAAATGGATCTTTTTAGCAGAAAAGTCATGCAAAGTAGAAAGAAGTTCCCATTAGCTCTCATTTCCCGCAGCAGCTTGACAAATATGGGTGGTGTATGGGGGGTTTATTGACAATAAAGGGACTCAGGGGAGGTTTGCTCACCATTTTTTTTTTCTGTGCATATAGATGGTGTGAGAAAAGAGGTATCTCCTGCCTCTGCAGCTGAGGGGGGAGAACCAAGGTTATCTCATGAGCTGCCATAGATTAGCTACAAGCCCGACAAGGCTTGACACAAGGTGGAAGTGGCTGGGGGGTGGCTGCAGAGAGTGAAGTGACATTGCTCTGCAGTCCATGTGGTGCAGGTAGGGACAACAAAATCTCTGCCAGCAGCACACAGCATTTACAGAACACCTGCAGCAGCACAAGGAGGTGGAGAGAAAGGACACAGTCAGAGTCTGTCCCTCAGAGTGGTGCAGGATCTTGCTCCACCTGTAAATACACTCATTTGTGTCCTGAAGCAGGGAGGATACCAGCCCTAATTCTGAGTGCACCCCTCACCCCAGGTCTGGGCTTTTAGAAACGCCTGATAGCTCCAGTGAGGGATGGGGATGATTGGTCTCACTGCTTCAGCCCTTGGCCCATGGGGATCTCACCCAGCTCCCTGGGCTGGAGCAGCAGTTTGATTCATATTAACCCCATGCCAGCCACACAGTCAGACCAGCTGGGAGGCCTGTGGCTGTATCCTGCACATGGAGAGACCTTCACCAGCTCCCACCACCAGCCAACTCTAAGCAGGCCTGTTTCTGGAAGCCGTCCTGACCTGGGGGACTCTGCACTGCTCCCCATGGTTCCTGATGCCTGGAGGGTTTTTGTCTCACCTCAGCATGAAGGTGGCTGCACAGACATTGCTGGTTTCTGCAGTACAGAGTGCTGCTCCAAAGCTGATTACCCTGTGCAAGCCTGACAGTGTCATAAGCCCCCTGAAGCCTTGAAAAGCCAGCTCAGGTCTAGAGCAGTAATATTACTTGAGGTTTTTCCTAATCCAGAGTATTCCAGTCCTTCAATACTGGGAAAAAAAGGTAGAGTTTACTGCAGAGATCTTTCATTCCTAATTGCTATAGGAGCAGGAACTGGAAGATCCACTCCTGTCTTCTTGTTCAAACTCCACTTCCAAAGCCAGCAGAAAAAAGCCTTGCAAAATCAACTTTTTTCTCTGTTTCAGATCTCTCTCTCTGACTCCTCAAGATGCACAGTGTCCATGCACTGCTCCAAGCTGCCAGTAGTGGCCACAGCATCCCGCTGCAATCTGGGAGCTGTGCTCTGCCCATATCCTTGGGAAGGAGCTCCATCTGCCGAGCCAGTGGCCCAGGCTGAAACCCAGGGACCATTGCCAGACTTGTCCCAGGGCTGTGGGGTGACTGGTCATCAGGCATCTCCTGGGTAGCACCAAGCTCATCAGATCCTATGGATTTACCAGGATCAGTGCTTGTGAGGAGCTCCAGGGGGATTTTGAGATGCCTTCCCCTCAGACAAACCAAACAAGGAGGGATGAACAAAGCACAGGTGAGGGGAGAAAAGGTCCTTGTGTGCCACAGCTGTAACCCTGTGAGCAGTCTGGGGGACTGTGGAAATACAGGAAAATGTGGGGAAAAAAGGGTGCTGTCATCTCAGTCTGCTTTGAATGAAGTCAGTTGGCTGAGCTCATGCCAGGTGAAAGAATGAGCCAAGTAGTCACCTGGGTCTCAACTGGGCTTTCTCCCACTTAGACCCAGGCTCAGCTGGCAGCTCCTCTTGGAGATGAAGCTCCTGGGAGCTGCCTGCAATAGCAAAGAGATGAAGAGGTTCAATTCTTGATGGCTTTTCTTGAAGGGGAACTTGCTATTTTCTTGTGACAGACATACCATAAGGGCAGGACAAGGTGGGTCCTTGAGGGATGCTTCAGGCTCTGTTTGGGTTAAGCCAAGTGCCTGCCAGGGTGAGGCATCCTGAGCAATGCTCCTCATGCCTGCATCTGTGGGACTTCTTGTGACACTTATACACCCACAATGGGAGATGAGGCTCTCAGACAGGCTGAGTGCATCTGCTCTGGGCTCCCCACAGACTCAGTCTGCTGCTCACATGGGAGCAGGTCTGCAAGGACTCATCTAAACTCATCTCTAGTGCTGTTACTTTATCCCAGACCAGCTCCACTTCCCAGCCATGGGAGCATTTTGGCATGTAAAAATTTATTTTTCCTTCTGCATCCCTTCTTGGAGATGCAGGATCTTCACTGTAGTTATTTTCCTAAACATGTGATGCCATTTGATCTCTGTGATCAAAGGTTCAGAAATGCAGAGAAAACCTGCCAAAAACCAGAGAGCTGAAAGGAAAGCCAATGAACATTCCATCTTGCCCAAAGTATGTTAACCTTTGAAGAGAGGAGGATTTCACCTCTAAAATACTGAACAAACTCCCCAGAACCCCAGTCCTCCTCACTCTGCAGTTACAGTGTGAATTTTGCCATTTCTTTTCTGGGATGACACTAACGGTAAATTGTAAGAATTGAGTTCAGATTTTAAGCCTCTTCCTGATGTCTCCAGTGTCACAAAGCACTTTGCTGGCTACAAAACTAAGGTGAAAGTGTCATAGGCTGTGCTGTCCCAGGTGAAAGTGTCATAGGCTGTGCTGTCCCTGAGCATCCCACAGGTTTAGGGCAAGCAAAATATTTGCCTCCACTTCTCTGCCAGGTGTTGTGTGCTGGAAAGCAGTGCCTGTCCCACACCAGACAGGGCTGCAGGTGGTGTGTGGTGAGTGACCACTGTGTGTGAAGGTGGGGTGGCCAGCATCACACCACAATCTGAAGTTTCACTTGATCATTTTACTTCACCTTGATTAAATTCACCATGAGCTGCAACATGATGAGAAAAAGCAATGCACCCATCAAACTGACGACGGAGACAAGAACAGGGCTGCTCCGTGGGACTTGGGCTGGCAAGGACTAACTGATGAGGAAATTACGTGACCAAGGGTCAGCAATTACAGGACTGTCCTGCTCCATGTGGGAGAGGCCACAGCTGGAAAATAGCTTGCTCTCTCCTAGGGTCATCCCAGGAAAAGCTGTGAAAACAATTTCAAGAAAGCCTCTGTATGCATGAGGCTACACCATTCCATAAGAAAGCCAATGTAGTGGGGAAGAATGGGCTCTAAGGCTATAGAGCAACTTTATATGCAAGTACTTTCTTGTAAGAAATCAGGCCAAAGTGGTGTCCTGAAACCCTGAAAATCTCTGTGGCTAATGTTCAACTGATTCTTTTTTGGTCTGTGCTGACAGGTTGCTTTTAGACTGACCACTTTTCTACAGAGCTTAAATATGGCATTGGTTTCTGGTGTGGGCTCTCCTCAGTTTGGTGCCAAGGAGATGCAGTGAAGAGTGTTTGCATTTTCAGTCCCAGTCAAGTAGCGGAGAATTTAACATCTGCATTTTTTTAAATTAAAAATGCCTGTAATTTACCACAATTTGACCTGGTTCCATGGGGGAAAACCCCACAGTAATCACAAAGAAACCAGCTGGTATTTATCTTATGCACAGTGCTACAGTCAGACAAGACCAACCTCACCAGGGCAAAAATTTACCCCAGCTTTCCCCTCTGTTTTGTTGTAGAATATCCTTTACTATATCCATACCTTGTTTGAAGCCAGGTTACCCCTCTGAGCCATCATCCCAGGGCTGCACAAAGAGAGAGCTGCACCATTGCAAGGCTCTGACCTGAGACCACGCCTTTGCATGGATTTCAGTACTGCAGCATTTTTATTTGACAGTTTGGCCACTAAAGGAAGCAACTCCTAGCCCTCCAGCTGACTCCTGGTCAGCTCTTGGTCTCATGGGCAGAGCTGGGAGATGTGACACTGGTGCCATTCAGGACTGGACCCCAAAAGTGAAAGTGAAGCCACCATTTTTTAAAGTGTTTTTGGGCTAAAGGCTTAATGGTTTATTAAAGTGAGAATGACCTCCGCAAGCATATGAGACAGACAAGAGCGGAGAGGATGTGGGAACATTTTGCTAGCAAAATTGTAACTCTCATCTGCCCTGCCACTGTTCACCTGTCAGACTTTGCTGCTTTTCCTTTGGGAGGGATGTGAGGTTTCCTCCCCATGCAGAGCCCAAACTGATGCATGAAAAGCCAAATTCAACCCAAGCAATCCTTAGGATGATGATCAGGGTAAACCCACAGCAGGAACCTGCTCCCCCATCCAGGAGCTCAACTCCCCCTTCCATCACTCTCCGGCTCTAGGACAACCACAGCTGGGTTGTGGGGCTTTATCTCTGCCATGAGCTACAACACTGCCTAAAATCCTCTCTGCAGGAATAATTCTCTCTGAAGAGAAAACAACCCTGTGACAGCACGGCCAAGTGCAGGGTTTCAGCAGGCACATCCCACGCCCCTCCAAACACTCCTGCTGAACTTTGCTTTTTTTTTCCCGGCCAGCCCTGCATCCCCCTCTGCTCCCAGCCCTGGCAAAGGCAAAGGGCCAGCCTGCTTAGCATGCGTCTGTCATTGCTGGGAGCAATCACTGCTGCTAAGCAGCCGAGCCCGGCGGCCACGAGCATCTCGGTCCAGCATCCCCCCCATCCTGGCTCGTCATATGATTTCTCCTAAGGGACAACTGCTGAGCGGGACTGTGTCTCCAAGCTGATCCTTTGCTGATAAGCCAGCTGCCAAGCCTCCACTGCTGAGACAAAAGAGTTTTTCTCTTCCCAGCAGGGTTTTTCTGCTGTGAATGACAGAGAAAGGGGTAAAAGTGAGCTGCCTGGCACTCCACGTGAGCAAGAGGCTTTGGGGGCTCCTTGTCCCCCGCTGTGCTAGCAGATCATGGAGCTTTTCAGGCTGAGCTTGGGCTGCATTTGCCTCCTTCCTTGGCTTGAGGGTAAGTTTCTCCTCCTTTGGGGTAGCTATAAAGTGGGAAGAGAACTGCCTCCCAGGTTTTAACCTGCTTTCCTACTGAACTGTTGCTTGGGCTGCAAAGCTCAAGAACCCACCGGCTGTAAAACAAGTGCCGGCAGGCACATTTCAGGGCAGCATTTAAAATGGGATTAAACACAGGGGTACAGAAGAGTGAGGGACAGGCTGGCAAGGTGCTGGGATGGCTGGGCCAGGGACACTGTGGCATCACGCCGGGAGCTTTTATAAAGTGCTTTTAAGCTGCTAAGAGTAGTGGATGAAAAACCTGCTCAGGGAGGGAGGGAGGCACTAAGTGACCTTCTAAGCACTAATGTTCCTCCTGGTCCCAGCTTCTCCTTCCCAGCAAAAATGAGTGAGCCCAGAGCATGCTAGCAGCATGGGAGAGGGTAGTGGGAGGTGCAGAACTAGTAGTCCTGCTCCTGTGGTGGTCGGCTGGGAGTGGGATGGGCTGGGAAGCTGCACAGTCTGCACTGCTCACCTCCGTGGAGCAAACTTGATAGCAGCTCATGTTGACATTCAGCTGCTTTCTGAGGTTGCTCCAATCCTGTATCCTGCCCATGCACAGGAACATTTTGAATCCAAGCAGCCTTGTTCTTGACGTGCATGGATAGATGCAAAAAGCAGAAGTCTCTGCTGAGCATCATCCCAGAGATCCAGGAACAATTTCCCAGTAGTGGTGCTACAGTGGTCCCACCAATCACATCATGGACATCAGGAGGAATAAATTTTCTTTAAAAATGGGAAAAGTCCCTGAAGTTAATAAGCTTTTTTATTTTGCTGTTATGACTGAGATGTCAGGTTGAAAGCGACACATGGAAATAAATCACTGAAATTCCTCAAGGCTCCTTCAGTCCCTGAAACAGCAAGGAGAACAGCCCTGCAGTTTTACAGGTTACACACTCAGAGCTGTTCAAAATCTCTTGACCAGAGGACCACAACTATTTGGGCTGCCCAGCTTGGATGTTTGCTCCTTAAAGATAAACCTCAGACCGGCACCTCTGACCAGCTACTTTCCATTCCTTGCTGCACAAGCAAGTGTTCCCTGAGATGCTTTGAGAAGTTACCCCTCAATTTGCTCTGCAGCTGGGTAACGGGAGAGGTTTGTGCTCCTACAGGTTTGACTTCTGCTCCATCTACTGCTGTTTTCTGCACATCAAAAGCTGCCAATTAAAGTGAACTGAATCTCTCACTTTGTAAAGCCCCAGGCTGAGGCTATGTCCCTGTAGTGGTAAGGGGTGATGATACACATGCATCTTTTAAAAGTTAGAGGAGATTTGGTTAGGACTTGGAGATGACACCATGGTGGCATGCAAAGAGAGCAGAACAGCCTTCAGGGCATTGCTCTTCCTCTGCCTCTAAGGTAGGATCTTGTCTGGTGTTAGAATAAAGTGATTTTTTATTGCTGCCGTGGATTCCATACAATGGAATCCACATGGTTTTGTTTTATTAGTAAAGTATGGAGGATCACAGGGTATTTCATTTCCTTTCTAGTGTAATGTTTTTGGTGCAAACATGATCAGCCACTGCATTTCAGCCGGACCAGTAATAAAACAATAAAACCACCACTGTTTTGCAGAAAGGAATTCATCTTCCCAATGCCTGGCAATGCCCAAAGAAGCTCAAAGCACAGAGCACGAACATATTCATGCTTGGGGCTGATCTCCCCCTGCAACAGCTTTTCCACATCCCCTCCTGCCTGGGGCTGCTGAGTTTTAAGGCTGCTGGCAGGACAGAGATGCTTGCTCTCAACAGACCTCTGAGGGGTTGGTTCCCTGCTGAAAACTGAAAATCCTAGAATTTCCTAAACTGGTTCTGACAGTTGTTTCTTCAGAAAGCATCTGCAAGCAGAGAGGAGGCAAAAATTAGGTAGACAAAAAATCTTCACTGAAGGAGTGATTGGGCAATGAAATAGGCTGTCCAGGAAGATGGTGGAGTGACCGTCCCTGGAGGTGTTTAAAAAAAGACTGGATGTGGCACTCAGTGCCATAGTTTAGTTGATGAAGAGGTGTTAGCTTAGGCCACAGGTTGGACTTGATGATTTCAAAGGTCTTTTTCAACCTAGCTCAGTCTGTGATTCTGTAAAAAGTTTTGTTAAAAAAGCCAGACCCAGTGGTGACCCTGTGAGGTGCAATGGGCAGTGGGAAGTCAGGCACCAGCAGGATCTGTGCTACATGTACAGAAAGAAAACTGCTGAAATAAAATTACATTTAACACTGACTCCGGACCCCCATGCACCGGGTGTGAGGCTGTGGTGGCTGTGTTTGGCATCTTGACCTGATCCCATATCTTGGGAGCCACTCTCCTCCCCCCAAGCCCATGGTAGTGCTGGCCCTGACCCCTGATGCCCTGACCTCAAAAGACAGCCCTAAGCATTTTGTACTGAAGAGGCAGAAAGGCCAAGCTTGTACAATACTTCTGCTCCCTCATTAACTTTTCCAGCCTCCAACTATTTTTCACTTGGAGGATTTCCTGGATGTGATGCATTTAACTCTTCAATAGCTACCAGACCTTCTGCCTTGGTTTGTGCAGGTTCTCCCCAGCAGCAACACACAATGCCTGGGTGCAGAACCACTTTCTGCACACTGCAAGCCTTCCCTTGGCACTCCTTGTCCCATCCAGGATCAGTCCTTGACCAGTCAGCTCCTCTCCAACTCCTCCAGACCTCTCTGGATTTTGTATACCCACATCATATCCCCACCCCAAAGATTGGTTTTCCCCATTTGAATCAGCTTCATGGTGACTTCACCAACCACCTGTGCTTCCCATAATTTATTGATTTTTTTTCCATGTCAAAAACCTTACTTCTTTTCCTATGGCTGCTCTGCTCCCTTGAAGACCTTTGCTGAGCTACTTGGTCAAAAGTGGACCTTGAAGTAATGTGCAAAGGTATGAAGCCCTGTTGATCACCAAAAGCAAGATATTCATAAGAAAGCAGCAGTGGTTGGGAAAAAATATAGGCCAAGCCACCTTAAACAATTTGCAAATGTCTTTGATCAAGACACCACAGGGAATGCTTAGAAACAGCAGAAACTTTCCTAGTCACACTGGGATTACTGGTAACCAAGGCTTTCTCAGTGGTATTACCTTAATTAGGAACGTTGCATGGATTTTGCCCCTAATCCTGCATGGAACAGCATGTCCCAAGGGTGGCCATGCTGCAGAAAAGCAGGGGCCTGTATTTGCTTGCTTTTCTATCTTGTAACCAGACAGAGTGTCAGTATCATAGGACAAATGAGCTGGCATCAAGAGCCTTGCTAGAAATTGTTTATTTTGTTCCTAAAAATATGAAGAGACCAAAGTGTTCAAGTATGAGCAGCCCAAAGCAGGCATCTACTTGGACTCTGTGGGTAAGGCTGGCATTTTCCAGAGACGCTGAGATCCATCCTCAGGGAGTTCACTGGATGCTCTAGGTTAACATTCTTAAAATGTTAGAGCTTATGGCCTTATTTGTAGGACCACTGGGCCGTGGGATTTGGGATGTCATTTTGTCTCCTGAGTAAAGATTCTTGGTGCCTGATGTGTATCTCAAAGTAAACATCCTCCAGGTTTAGTTGTGGGTCTACCCCCTATGACCATGTGGGGCATGTACAATGGTTGCTGGCAGTCACATGTAACTGCAATGTTTGCTGCCTCTCTGCAGGTAACAAACATGGTGATTGTTTAGAGGGGAACATAAAACATCAGGGACTCTACAGAGAGCAAAACACATACCTCCTGCTGGGTCAAACAGCAGCACTCTTCAAAGTGTAATGATAATACCCAAAACTTTCAAATGGAGAGTCACTGCCAAGAAGGGAAAAGAAAATACAACAAAGATTGTGGCATGCTCAATAATAAAACCTGTAATAAAACAGAGAAAAATGAAAATGAGAAAAAGACTTGGATGAGCAGCCTAGAGAGAGAATACAAAAACTGCCAGCCTGAAGCAGGAACTTGGTGGGGGTCAGGAGGTCAGTAAATAACTGGCACAAATGCAAGAAGGGCAACCAAAAGTAGGGCAGTGTAGAAAGGCTGAATGGATTACTGGCTGTAGTGCTCCCTTCAGACATGCTCAGGGAGGTCGTGGCAGTCACTCTCTGCAGTTTAAACTGTTATCAAACAGAACTGGCAACAGAGGAAGTTTAAGGAGGGAAAAATAAAGGATAAATAATCTGTGGCAAAGGATCAGCCCAAATGTCTTTTGAGTTACAGGAAATTAAAGATGACATTTAAAAAATTTCTAAGGAGTGTATTAAATTCTTATTTAAGGCAACCTTGACACCAAAAGGGCTGCATTACAGCAATAATGCCTCTCTTAAGAGGAATCCTTGCACAGCCTAGGGAGACACAGGTCCTTAGGCTCCATTTCAGCATCAGGCAAGCCAGTGGAAGCAAAGAAGAGTATTTACAGACAGATAAACATGAGAAAAGTCAATGCAGCTTTTGTAATGGGAATGCCAGACATCCATGATGGTATCAGTAAGAACATAGATGTGCTGAGCAGATCAAGGTCTTGTGCCAGTGTTTGCAAAAGGCTTTTGATAAGAATCTTCCACCAAGGCCCTTAAGAAACTTCATTCTCATGGAGTAGGAGACAGACCTAGCCCACAGGCTGGAACAAAGACATGGAATAAGCTGACAATGATCACAGCAGTGATAGTATCAGAAGGTGCTCAGAAAGATCAGAAGGGATGAATAATGAAGTAATTAAGCTTGCTGATGCCACAAAGTAATTAGGAATAATCAAAACTTAAATTGACTTTGTGAAGCTGCAGAAGGAGCTCTGATACTGATGGAGCAACAAAATGATATTTTTTTTTTTTTAACTTCAGAGCTAAAAAATGTAGTGGGCAAAACCATTTTACCCAGAAATACTCAGTGATACTCTCTGAGTTAGTTCATACAGAGCACTGGAATGGATGCCCAGAGAGGTTGTGCAATCTTCTTATCTAGAGATGTTCAAACCCCATGTGGATGTGTTCCTGTGTCACTTGCTGCAGGTGATCCTGTGTTGGCTGGACTGGACTGTTTGGTCTCCAGTGGTCCCTTCCAACCCCAACAAATTGGTGATTCTGTGATTTTTGGAAGGAGGCACTGGCATCTTGCTGTCTTGAGCGAGCTATTTACTTGTCTAATTCTTACCCTCTTCCTCTATTAGCAGATGTTAATGGCCCAGTGCTGCAGGGTCCTGGGCTCAGCAGATGTTACTTCTGATCCAGCACAGTTGTCATATTCCCCTGTTACATTGTAATACATGTCTCAAATTATTACTTTGGAAATGAGTTTCTCACAGTTAAGCTGAAGCAAAGATGTGAGAATCCTGAATTCCACATCCTAGGGAAAAATGGTGAGGATGGGGTGGGGCTGGGGGGATTGTATTAATCCATTTTAACTTTCTAAAGTTTATGGGAAATTACTTACAAGACATTTCTCCTGCCTTCAGAGGCTGGCAGAAACTCAAGTCCAAAATGCATTAAATATCTTACCTCCACCCAGCCCTCAGCAAGGGTTAAAGAGAACAGGACTCACAAGTTGCCCACAGATAGCCCAGAAATTTAATTTCCATTTAGGCACATTGGCTCGGCAGGAATTGTCTGGATTGGTGGCTATCACAGGTCCAAGCAAGTCAATATCCCAGCTCAGACACATTGATCAGACAACCTCAGAGCTGGTGGAGAGCACTGTGGTTTCTGGCTCCTCTCCTCAGGCATTCACGAGCAGAAAGCCCTGAGCTGTTTCTGATTGAACAGCTCCAAGGCATGATTAATCTAGCAGAACCCTAGAATTTCCTGAGAGAAAAACATAAGAGCTCCTTTAAACTATTGTTTATACTGTTGTTATTGTGTACCAGCTTCTGTTTATACTGTCACTAATCTTTTCAGGTACTGAGCCAAATACTTGTATTGGCTCAGTATTGTTTTGGTTTTTCGTTTTATTTTCTTTTTATTATTATTTGGGAGGAGAAACTCTGCAGAAATAGTTTAGATAAAAATCGGTGTTCTTGCCTAACATCACTTTTCAGTGTCCTCTTACTCTTTATGCTCAGTACTATATGCTGATGGGGCTTTAATTGCTCTGTCTCCTGGGGAAAAGAGAGAAAAAACGTCACTGCAGAAGCTGGGAGTTGCGATATGCTGTTATTAAAAGATTTCTCAGAATGTTCAGAAATTTGAAACTTCTATTTCTATCCATCTATCTTAGGCATAAAATACACAGCAGAAAGTTCAGCTGCAACAGTGGTGGATGGTTTAGCACTTAACATTTTGCTCAGGATATTCACAGGCCACACCTGATGAAGTTATACCAAAAACAGTGGCAATCCTTCAGCTAACATGATATCTGTCCAAAATCATCTGAGACGCTGGGACCTGTTGCTCTTAAAAGCAACAAGCAATTACAAAAATTTCTTCAAATTGTGTGCAAGTTTGTTGTGGGACAGCTGCAATGTCTCCTTCTCACAAAAGGATTTTTTAAAGTGATACTCTTGTTCCTAAGGTACACAGACCAATGTCAGGTGTGCTAAATCCAAGATAATTTCAATACTTACATGAGCTGCCTCAGCCAAGTACTTGCACACGTCTGGTGGATATGGTTTTATCCCTGCACTGCTTTAAACCTCCAGAAGCCATTTAATAGAAAGTGTAGCCCAAGGTGGCCTAGTTGGCCCCAGATGAACAGCACGAAGGGGATTTCAACTTCTCTTTTATAAGAAAGTTTTGACCTGGATAGGTGCAAAAGATCCCTCAAACTATCTAATTTGTTTGGAGGGAGGGAAGGATGGCTACCTAGAGTTAAAATTTATTTATTTATATAAATAAATATAATATTTGCCTATATATATGTGTGTATATATATATATATATATATAGGCAAATATTATATTTGATATAAGCATTCAAGTTGGAAGAATGTTTTTCCTCATTAGTTACATAACTGCTGTTTTCCTCTAGCATTGCTCATGGGTATTTGCATGCTCCTTTTTTTCAAAGAAATGTCATTCCAGGAAATTAGGAAGCTGTGGGAACTGTTTACCCAGGCATGCCCATCCAGGAAAGGACTTACATCCAAAGGGTTACATCTTACCTCCTCCAGGGTATTTATAGAGATGTGTTTGCCTCAGACGTGCACAGTACTGAACCGTGCTCTGATTGTACCGCAGTAGCAGAGGGACAAGGCTTCCTCATAAGGAACACCCGGCTGGAAAAGTGCATCCGTGCCTCCCACGAGACCAACAGCATCAGCCTGGCCAGCTGCAAGGAGCACTCCCAGCAGCAGCAGTGGGGCTGGGACCCCGACACGGGCACCATCGTCAGCCTGCACACGAAGCGCTGCCTGTCGGCCCACAGGATGCGCCAGGAGGCTCTGGTCAAGCTGCAGCCCTGTGGAGACTGGGAACGCCAGGCATGGTCCTGCAGCAAGAAGGGACACTTGACTCTGCAGGGCTTGGGCTTCCACCTTGGCACCAAGGAGGGAGGCCACAAGGTCTTTGTCTCGAGGGAAAAGGACAAGTTCAGCAGGTGGAAGACGCTGGCAGATGAAACCATCTGTGCTGCTGCCCGGACAGCAGCTCAGAGGTCCAGCAAACCAACACAACAAGCTCTAGACACACGTGTGTGGATCTATGAAAGTAAGATGAGGTAGATTTAGTGTCAGATAACATCTAACTTTCATGTCATCCAAGCCATCTAACACCAGGCTTGCACTTGTCATGCTAACTCATGTTCACTTTGGCCCCACCTGGAGAAACACCAAATGGCTTCAGCTCAACCCCACTACCTGGGTACCTGTTTTCCAGTAGTGGCTGTTCAGTGTTTTCCAGAAAACCTTACATGATCAGGTGTCCAAAACCCAGCTGTATTTCTGACGACAGGTAAATATTTTGGTAAAATATTTCTGAATTGGTGCCCACAGCTAAGAACAGTAGAAATTGCTTGAGCCTCCCAAGCACAAAACACCCAACGAAGTCTCCCAAAGTCATGCACTTTAGACTCTGAAAGAACTTGTGGTACTTTGGGATGTCTTTTTTGGTAAGACAACAACTGGAGGCAGCTGAAAACTCCTTTTAAACTTATATAAATTATTGAGAAACAGCTGTATCAGAAATTATTGCTTCAGTTTCTGAAATTAAAGTTCTCTTCTGTGAGAACCCGACAGTGCACCTTTCACTAATGAAACCTAGTTCTAAACTCCATTCCATGTTCTCATTATGCTCAGTGACCCTTGCTGCTGGTGCCCAATGTAGCCATAAAGAACTGGTGAACACAGCAAGTAATTGGAGGTAGCTTAAACATTGCCCCCCCCTTTCCATTAGGAAATCCCACAAGATGACATCAAAAATTATTAAAAATGGGGTTTATATTAACCATTTATGGCCTTGGCCTTTGCTGAAGAGAATCCAAACTCTGCTTTCACAAGTGTTCACTGGCCTTTGTCTCAGACTGGACACAAAAAGGGCAGAAACCCTGGTTTTGTCACAATTTTAGGAGTTTGACACAAGGCTACCAAACACCAGGCATGATCATTTTACCAAGATGTGGCTGTGATCATTTGTTGCATGGCCAATGAAGCCCACTGCTGACCAGTGATAGTTCATGGTCCAGTCTGTTTCCCACTTTCATTTAACTCCTTTCTGCAAATAAAGGTGGTTTTCGGTACTTTTCTTGTAAAGTTGCGTGCAGAACTGAGACCTGAAAGTCACATTCAATTCCTCCTCTCCTCCTCCCCTCCTCTCCTTTTTTCCACTCAAGAGACCCAAAAAGAGCTGGTGTTTGTCATGGTTTTTATGTGTTTGTCCACTCTGTAGGTGATGAAGTTCCCAACATTCCTCAGGGAAAATGATTTCCCTGACAGGAGGCTATTCCTTACCTTAAGGCTGACGGACCAAATGAAATTTTGAGCTCTGCAGAAATGAGTAAAGAAGAAATGTGGTGTATCTGGTTGGCATAAGCAGATGGATTATAAGTATAACCTTTTGACACAGAAACACTGTATCTAATTTGAAATAAAAAGAGGCTGCTTTGGCTGTCATGTGTAGAGAAGGTGGCCTTTTCCCCCTCAAGGTTTTTAATTAGACAACTAGAAGGTCAACATGTAATTATCACAATAGTTACAAGTGTTAGTGTTTGTTTAACATTAAGTTAAATATGGACCATACAAATTAGATACCATAATAGGCTAGTTAAATATAGGCTAGGAAATGCGTGGAACATTTAAGAGATGGAAAAAAGGCATGTGAAAAGAGCATTTTCATTCCCCAAGGCAGTGCTCCTGGCAGCCCAGGGCTGCCTTGGAGCCAGGATCCCCAAATAAGGCTGTGAGGGTAAACACAGAGCAGCTTTTGAATCAGGCTGTGCCACTTGGTGTGTCTCATGCAAAGTCATACTTTTCCTATCAATCCCATGGTTTAGCCTACTGGAGGGAACCTCTGTCTACTTAGCAGCAACATCAAAGTCCAATGTATTTGTTTAGGCATTTCTTATAACTTCCACCTGATCATCAACAGACAACTTATACTTCAGTGGGTTATCTGCTCAATAAATTACACCTGTGTAGCTGTGATGTGTGTGCTCATGCCACAGGATGGGGTGGGGTTTGGATAGGCAGCAGGGAGCCCTGAAGTCACAGTTTTCTTGGCCTTGGTATTTGCATCATTGCAGCAGAGAGGTGAATTGCTGACACCAAACTTCCCACAGCCTCCCCTCTAGCAGCAGGTGTTGTTTCCCCACACACCCTACTCTGCAGTAGGACTGGAGGGCAAAGGAAGGTGTTGAGCTTTGCAAGAGGTATGGCCTACTTACCACCCCTTGGATCCCATTTTTATATCTGCTGTGTTGTTAATAGCTGTGATTCTTCCACTTGCATCTTCCTCACACATCATCCTTTAACAGATGGTGTTGCACTCATACTTTTAAAACCCAGGACCACATCCATCACCAGAAAACAAGCTCTGCTTTGGTTGTTGATTCCATCTTGATACGTTCATTTCACCTTTAAAATCTGTGACAACTGAAAGCCCCTGATGCACAGGAGGAGGTCTACTGCACCACATCCTTCTTGCCCTGCAGGGCAGAGAACCAAACCATCAGGGCTGGTCTCCCTTTCCTTACTGGGCAAAGAGCATATCCAGGTTCCTATACAAAAAGTAAATGATAATCACACAGATCTTTGCTTTATTTCCTTCCAAGCTAAAACCATCGATTCATCAAAGATTGATGCTGTGGACAGAAAGTCTTCTGTGAGCTTGACTGACCCCCCTCTGGCTAACAAGTTCAACAGCACAGTGTCTCCTGCAAAGACCAAACAGGCACAGCTCCCAGCAAATGAGGGTAAGCACTTTTCCTGAATGCGTAAGTAAGAACAGCAGGAAGGAAACTGTGGGCAGCACTTCGAGGTTACTCAGCTATTTTCAGTGATGGAAGAGTACCTGAGGATTTCTGAAGAACTTCCATGTGTACCACTGAGAGCTTTCACCCAACATGCCGAGGAGTTTCCCTCGGCAAGCAGTTCAGTAATACAGACTTAACCTGGAGGCATAGCCACCAACTATTTTAAGAGAAAAATTATCTGTGCCTGGGGAACACCAAGTGACAATAAAGTTTCCTTTTCCTTTTTGGGTCCCACACAAAAGGGATTTGTGGTTACAGTGAAGCCTCATGAGGAATCTGGACTCCTGGTCCAATTGGAAGCTGCTAATCTGTCTTTCTGCTTCTTCCACTAGATCCATCCCACAACCACTCCAAGAAACATGGAAATCGGGGGAAAAACACTGGGGCCAGGCTTGCAGGTAGGTCCAGGGATCAGCCAGAGGAAGAATGGACCAGGTAGATAAGAGTTCATCAGTGCCCCTGTCCTTCCCAATATGACAGAGATACATTTCCCTGGGGTTCTGCTCAGGATGCCCAATAAGGAATGAGGGCACAAAATTACCTGTCACAAAGACTCTTTTTAAATCTCCACAGGCCTGCAATTAAAAAAAAAAGTAAAAACATGAAAATCAGACAGCTGCTAGCATTACTGCTTTCCCCCAGCCCTTCTTATTTTGTATCAAAAAGATGAAGAGTGGAGAGCATGAGATATCATTGTCTTCAGAGCAAGGAATAAAAACTTTTGTGGCCACTTTCAATAGAAGGATGCTGTGCAGTGTAAAAGCAGCTGTAAGATGTTGATCTTGTAGACAAATCACTTTTCCTGTTATCTGGCATTTTTCAGGGACATTACAGGTGATTTTTTGTGGCAATGGTGGCTACTGCATAAGAACAGGGATATGTACAGCAAACACGTGATGCTTTCTCTGATACCCTTTCAGGCACAAACTGGAAGACAGCCATGCTGGTCCTCAGCCCCTTGGCATTCATACTGGGATTAATAATACTGACACTCAATGTTCACTACAACAAGTAAGTGAGAATGGGGTTCATTGGCTTTGCCATGAACAGCATCTTAAAGAAAAACTCTAACATCTCAAAACAAAAGTCTTGGTCTTGGCACCCCTCCCCATTCCACACCCGATGTTGCTGGCTCTCAGCAGATGGGTCTGGTCACCAGTGTGTCACCCTTGGGGATTTCTCCTCTCTGCCACCCAGTTTATCCATCCCACTCACTGACCCACCCAAATGCAGCCATTAATGTTGGCTCCTCCTCCCCTACACATCTTGTGCCATCACTGAAGGAAGTGGCATTACAGTTGCTGATGTGGAGAAGCAGCCAAGTGACAGACAGGTGCAGTTACTCTCTACTCTCTTCTCTTAGGAAGAAGAAAATCCTCTCTGCTCTGAAGAGCTCTGCAGCCAACAGCAGCAGAGTTGATGTACGGGATCCAACCCCCTTGCGAAGAGGCCCCCAGCTGTACCTTCCACCATCCCGCTCCCCTCCCCTGAGGCATGGAGAGATCCTCATCGAGTGGAAAGACGGGACTGTCACTCCTCTTTTTGATAACATCAATTACCAAGTGGACTAGCTCCAAAATGACAGAGCTTTTGTTTCATCCTGTGTCACTGTTCCCACCAGGAAGACTGCCACCACAGCTGATCTCCTCCTTACCCTTGCTGTTTTGACAGGAAGCACTGTTTGGGTTTTTTTTTCTAAACACTTGAGTACAATTTCCTTGTACAGGACAAGGTTAAAGCATGCAGAGTAGATTGTTTGGTTTGTATAGACACATGCTGCTTAGCAATTTCAGAACTGCTTTAACCCATAAGAAACCCCAGGTTTCCCTAAATGAAGCTGGGACTTTTGCCAGCTGCTACTGCCCATTGAAACAAAATTAGAGTTACGGAGCATATGAAAAAGTGAATCTTTGGAGACAAGGCAAAAGGTAAAAAGCAAAAGTCCTTTAAGATGATTCTTAAATTCTTTTTAAGATAAAACTAGCTGCCAATAGACACAGAAGGCCATCAGTTACATTTTCAGTGTGAGAATGTAATTAATAAGCACTGCCTTCTATAAAATCTCTTCTGGGTATCTGCCAAAATATTAATCCCCACTACGTTGTCAATTAAATAAGAGCAAGTAATTTTTCTAACTTAAAAGGTAGCACTCCACTGTCCTCTCTGCATCACTACAAGAGCCCTGCTGAGAGATCCCGTGTCTCTCAAAACTTTTCCATATTTAGGATGTACTAAACCTTATTATAATACACATCCTCTTTTATTATATAGACTGGCAAGAAATGTCGGTCATGCTTGTTGGGGATATTGCATATAGAGCCACTTTATTACAGCTTCAGTCTCTGATTTCCTATAATCATATGGAATAGTCAATGAATAGATACATTGCTCCACCAGAGCAGTATTTCAGTTTTTCTTTTAGATAGGAGGGAGAAATTGTTTTCAGCCTTTACACTTCGTTTGAGCAAAATTACCTGCGACTGTCACACTCAATTCTGATCTTTTCTCAGTGAAATCTGCAATGTCTTAGCGCTTTCCTAGTATTCATGAACGTATGCTTTCTTTCTCTCTGATTCTGAGATGATGTAATCATGGCTATAAGTCAAGAGTTATGTGGAGAATGAAACAATAACACCAGGAAATTACAAGTATGAGCTGTGTCAGTGTATTTGTTCAGCAGAGGAAGGGAAACCGTATCCTCACCTCTCTTACTTGAGCAACGCCTTTCACTTGACCTAAATTAGGCTGTTCTGCTATTTCAGTGTAGCTTGGACTTCTCTTGAGTTTGGTTTTATTTAACCTACAGCAGAAGTAAGGTCTCTTCAGAGAATTTCATATCTCTGGGGGTTTTGTTTGGTTGGTTGGTTGGTTTTGGGTTTTTAAAAATTATTTTTATTTGTAAATGGTAAAAAGTTTACTGTCATGAGATATTATTATAACCAAAAAAAAAAAAAAAAAAAAAACCAAACCAAAAAAAAACCCCTACTGGTTTAGGGCATAAATATCATAGAGGTTGGAAATAAATATCTTTGCCAGGCAGATTATTCCATAATTATTTATTGGAGGGTTTCCCAGATGCTCCTTGGGAAAATATTTTCCTATTGGACATGGGCAGAGGGAGAACTCCTTCTTCACCAGTGAGCAGCAAGAATCACAGTTAAAATCTGACTTTCCAACATTTCTACTTTAATTTAAACTCAAAGACTCTGGGACCAAAAAATGTTAAAGAATCATTTTACTCACAAAATTTGTGGGAATACATTCTGTACACAAATCACTTAAAATGCACACACAGTGCCTGACCCATTATCACAGTTACATCCCTCAGAATTTTGTCCAAGGACCACATCACCTTACAGTGTACAGCACTGGTCACCCTCCAAAACCTTGACACGCTTTGGGAACACAGTGTGAGCAGTGCCATTAAAAAGCAAACACTGGCTTGGAGCTGAGCTAATGTGTTTTCCAAAGCACCAAGTGCCTGCGTTCATTACTGCTGAATGGGCAGAACCGATGACTTGTTAATGACTCTCTAACTCCAGCTTAATATGCTAATCTTGCTCATAAACAGGAAGGCAGCAGCACCATTGTTTACACAGCACTGATTAAATGGTACCTCAAACAATAATGAAAAACCATGACTGAGGCTGCACAGGCTTTTAACTCTTCTTTCCCGCTCTCACTGGTTGTTACACTCTCTGCCACCACCTGAATGAAACACTTTTGAGCAGTGTTCATAATCAAAATAAAGTCTGACTGTAATGTGGACGAGCACTGAAGTTTTTTATGTGTGTATATATATACATATTTATATATAAAAGACTCCTTATAGCGCATCCCCTTTTTTGAAAATATAAATATATGCAATTTTAGATCACTCCACTGTAAGATAATGGAGTGACAAGCAAGAGATTCTTGTCACACTGGTACCAACATTAGTAATGTCTGCTGCCCCAAAAGATGAGTGGCTGCAGCCACAGAAGCACTTGATAGTATGAAACAGACACAAGATTGCACATAAGTTTGTGCACAATCCCGTACAGAAAGTGGATTAAATACCCTTCACCAACCACCTGGAAAATCTATGGCTAAGGTGTCTGTTAAATATCAAAAAACTAAAAGAAAGAGGCAAAAGAACTTCAATTTACCACTTAAATACCATACCTCAATCATTTACTAAGACTGTCTCACAACAGTACATTATATATGGAAAATGTTCTCACAACAGTACATTATGGATGTACATAAATTCATTAAACAAAAAAAAAGACCTGAAATGATCTGACAAGTTATCACTGCATATCACTGGAAGAGTTGGGAACAGAATTACTGCTTCCTCATTTGAAATTCAAGGTATGACTTCTGCAGTAAGCGTTTTGTTATTAAAAATCCCCATATGCTCATTTTCTCAACTCTCTAGCTTTACATCAGCAAGTCAAGATGTATCAAGTGTTTGATTTTTCAAAAAGACCTGTGGTTGTTCAGCACTTCAAGGAAGAAAAAGAAAGAGGAAAAAAAATAAAAAGAAAAGGAGACAGAGACAGAGGAAGTCTTTTGTTACCTCTGAGCTTCAATTCAGACATCTCTGGCTTATGGTTCAATCAGACTACGCTTTTTTGTGCTAGCTAGGAGAGACAAAAGCACAATCTCTTTAAAAGCTCCATGTATCCTCATTGAATTTCTACAGATTAAAAAAGAAATATCTACATTGCTGCAGCCATATAATTCTTCCTCCAGCTTAAAACATAAAAAGCACACCTGTCTCCTCAAGAAATCCCCTTATACTTCACAGAAACACTTATTCTCTGGAGCAAAGAAACTGATGCACTTCTTTCAGCATTGCTTGCATCTCCTCATATTCTGCAAATTTGCAGGCATCCTCCAGCTTCAGCCACTGGAATGCTTGGTGCTCCTCCGACAGCTTGATTTCTGTGTTGCAGTCCTTCATTTCTGCCAGCCAGTACACGACGGTCTTAGGCTTGCCATGGACAGGGTAGTGCAGCTCTTTCTTGTAGCCCTCGATGAGGGTGAGCTGGTTGGCCTGCAGACCAGCCTCCTCCTGTGTTTCCCGGAAGGCTGTCTGCAGGTCATCCTCCCCAGGGTCCACGTGGCCTGCCAAGAGGGTGGAAAAGTAAATCTCTGGGAAGGAAACTTACATTCTGCTTTAATCGGGAGACACTGGGAGGCAGAGATGAGAGTACATGGTAGCTGACACAGGATGAAATGGAAATTGGAGAAGAGAGATTGCTTTTCCAGATCTTATGTCTTGTGGCTTTTAGGATCATTGTTTATCCCTCACCTCCTGAAACTTCCATCAGCCTCTCAGCATCAGACATCTTTTCTTCCCACTCCTCCCCTCCACTTCTGGACTACTCTACACCCATAAAGTTCCACCTTAGATTATACTGAGGACTGAGTCCCTCATTTTTCCTTTATCCAGTTAGAGAAGAGATAGGTCATCTGAGAGTTTTAATCCTCTCTCAACCATGTCCTCTCACATAAGCTTAAGGCTCAATTTTGCAAAACTCTTACTAGTGCCAACAGTCCAGAAACAGAGACATACCATCTAAAAGGTGTGTTTCATTTAGGCAGCCAGGGATTTTTCCCTCTTCCATACTCCCCTCTGAAACAAGCAACAAGTCTAAAAGCCAGTCCTTTCACCAGCTGGGTAGTTCTCCTAGGACACACCATTTTACGTTGCTCAGAACGAGAGGTGCCACTACAAACAACGGATAAATATAACACATCCCCAGCCGTTTGTACTTTTGTTGAGAAATGTCAGATTTGGTTTTCTCATGAAAGCTCCGGACCAGAACATAAATAGTACAAGCCAAGGAATACCTCAAAAAAGCAACATAGCAGGAGCTGGGACATTTTAGGAGGCAAAAAAAGTTTAAGCTCTGTTTTGTCCCTGGTGTCACGCTATTTTCTACGTAGCTGGCTCCAAATAGCTATAATTTTATCACAGAGATGAATTGTTTCTCAGGTCTCAGATACCCAAAGTGCCCTTTTAATATCACAACTGGGGAATGTGGGAAGTTTGTTTTCCATTTGCAACAGGTCCCACTCACTTCCCTGCCTGTGTATCAAAAGCATGAACAGCTCTTACAACATGACATCACCTCAAATATAAACTACACTTTTCTTTCAAGCAGCAGCTGTGCAGAAAACAGCATCTGATGTTGATACCTGTTGATGCCTGTTGATAACCTCAGGTCTGAGCTCAGTAAGTTGCCATGTTTGTGCAGTACAGTTTACTTGCAGAGCAGAAAAAGAACTGCAGGCAGCACCTCACACACCACAGCTTTCAGATCCTCCCACCTGTTCCCAATGGTGCAGTTCTAATAGATTGAGAAGGAAAATGAACCCTACATTCCCTTCCCATCAGCCTCAGCTAGTGCAAAGTCCCAGTCCTAGGGGCAGAGATAAGGCTGATGAGGTTCACGTGAGGGGATCCAAGCAAGTCCAGTTTAATCCCATAAGAGTTGCAGCAGCTTAGAGAACTGTTAAAATAACAAGGTACAGCTGTAGCTGTAAACTGCCTTTTGTGTGTGCTTCGAGAGACAATTACAACTTCTCCTTCTGACTCACGCCCCATGGAATCTACGTCAACATCACAGACATATTACCACACTGCACGTCCCAGGGCCACCTTGGAAGAACAATCCTATCACAGATATTATAAAATGGAATAGCTTCTCTTCATTAAATTTCCCCAAATCAATACCAAGCCTCTAATACAGGCCACCATCAGATTGTGGTCTTTGATCTCTAAAATCTGAAGCGGTGTGTTGAGGGAGGTGATTCTCTCCCCCTCTGCTCTGGTGTGACCCCACCTGCAATGCTGCATCAATCTCTGGAGTCCTCAGCAAGGGAAGGACATTGATTTGTTGGATTGAGTTCAGAGAAAGCCATGAATGTGATCAGGGAGTGGAGCACCTCTGCTTTGGAGGATGAGAGTTGGGGCTGTTCAGTCTGGAGAAGAGAAGACTCAGGGGAGACCTTAGAGCCCCTTCTGGTGCCTAAAGGGAGGTGGTTAGTAAGAAAATTGGGGACAAACTCTTGAAAAGGACCTGGAGTGACAGGAGAAAGGCTCCTACTTTTCATCTAGGAGAGGGCAAACTCAGACTACAGACAAGGAAGGCTTGCTTTTACTACAAGGTTGGTGAAATACTGGCACAAGTTTCCCAGAGAAGTGGTAGGTGCCCCATCCCTGGAAACATCCAGGTTGGACAGGACTCTGAGCAACCTGTTCCAGTTGAGGATGTTCCTGTCCACTGGTGGGGGCTTGGACTGGACAACCTTTAAGAGCCCCTCCCAACCTACACTATTCTGTAGTTCTGGGTGTGTGAGATGTATGCTTATGAGACAACTACCTCCCTACCAAAATGCCTATGAGTAATTTAATTGCTTGTCCAGAATTACTGTGTTCCCAGGCAGTCTTCCACAAGGATTTCTTCTCACAACAATCAATCATGTCCCAGCAGATGTTTTTTAGCTTTCCACTAGGCTGCAAACTCAACTCCTTTAAGGCTCTTGGTGGAGTACACAAAGGGGGACGTTTGGAAAGTTTTTCTTTCCCTCAATAGGAGAGCCTAGCTGGCACTGTTAAAAGATTTTTTCCCCCAATTTGTTTACAAATAAATTTTGTTTATAAACAATTTGTTTATAGACAAATTTGACAGTTCTTGTTTATAAACTGCTGCACCATGTTTTGAAATCACCTCATTTTACAAAATGAGAAGGAAAAATTACCAGGAAAAAAATCTCAGGTGGTAAAAAACAGCATGCAAGAAGATCTACAGGGAACCTGAAGTACTTTTGTGCTGCATTTTTCCTGGTACCAGGGCAGTGGCTTTGTACCACCAAACACTAACTCTGTGACATGCCTTTATAGAGGAGGTGCTGCTCTGTCCTGGGTCACAGGGCTTGGTTTTTGCTCTGAGGCCTCACTGATGACCAAGAATGGCTGGTAAGGTTAATTCTCCTACCTGTCCCTCTCATCTCTACTGCATTAGGCAAGTGATCTCCTGCATCTCCTAAGAGAGGTGTATTAAAGTGTTCTATTACAGATTTCAGTTTGCCTTCCTGCAGACTGTGACCTCAGTCCTGCCAATTCTGGTCACACATGGGCCAAACAATCCTGCATTGGCAACACTGCAGGTGCCTGGCAAAGGGTGAGACTCAAGGCAAGAAGACAGAATATCCCCCCATTACCTTGCTCCAGCCATGTGCACATCTTGCCAGAAACACCAGATACCTGAGGAGCTCAGCTGGGTGACAGCCCCTGCCCCAACCCAAATCAGTCGTGCCCAACACTTTGTACAGCCACAGCTTGCAGAGGATTTCAGCCTCAAAACTGCCCCTGACGTGCATCAGCAGCACCATCAGACAATCAGCACAGCCAGCAGCTGCTCTCAGGTGGTAACTGCCCCTCTAAACCGACCTCAGCCAAAATCCTCTCTGCAACCTGACACCAACGACCTCCAGGAGTGTTACCAGAACAAAAATCACCTTTGGGCGGGGTCCAGTGGTGGGTCCCGTAGGATGTCTGAAGCAGGAGGTACTCGATGCTGTCAGTGACCTTAGAGGATGGTGGTGGCTGCAGCCTCCTGTAGATGATCAAGCCACAAGCTCTCACAGCCATTCCCCTCTGCCAGCGGCACCAGGAGCTGCGGAACAGCACAAAACATGGGGCTCAAACAGACCAGCTGTATTTAGCCAGTGAACAGATCTCAGCACAGCAAAAAAGCTGTCCACCCCTTTGAAGTTACTACAGAATTAAATTGTATATTATTAGCTACCTTTGAATTGTAAAAAATTTTCCTTTTGAAAAGAAGCATGAAAAATGACCTGCATGTCATGTCTTTGCTGCTGATAAATTGCAAACCATATTGAAGGGAGGGGAAAAAAATTACGAAGCAAAAGGAAAGCCACAAATTAATACTCTGAAACTTTTCCACTGCAAAACTCCAAAGGCCCTGCACAGAGGTAATACCTCACCATTACTGGAACTGGCATATGGAAATAATTGCTCTGGACAGTTTCCCTGGAGCACAGGGCTCCTCAGGACATCAGGGGTAAAGCTGAGGAAACGAATGACAAAGGACAGGCTCTCTGCTGTCTCACCTAGATGTAAAGCTGTCATACAAAACTAAAAGTTTCTTAGCCGTGTGTTAAGAACTAATTGGATGTAAATAATAAGGAACACACCTCTTAAGTGATAAATATTGTCAGCAATAAACTATGCAACCAGCATGAGTAGTCCTACAGAGAAAATGAAGCAATGGACATGATCCATTCTGTAAATCTGGCCGATTCCCAGTTCCTGGCAAAGCCTTGCATTCTGACAGAGACGCATGGTTCAGTAAATAACTTTATAGAATACTGTATTTTCCCGGGACGCCAAGAGCGGCATCGGGACACCTCCATCTCCCAACACGGGAACCCACAGCACGGAGCCCTTGCCCACCAACCACGCCCCTGCACGACGCCCAGCTCCTTCGGTCAGCCACTTCAACCGCTTCCTTCAGTTCCTGCCTAGTTCCTTCAGTTCAGCCACAACGAGGACAACCCCCGCACTCCGGCCCCCACAGCCCCGCCGCCAGCCCGAGGAACCAGCACCACCTCCCGTGCGCGCCGAGAAGGACAAGGACAAATCCCAGCGGGGCCCCTCCGCCACGCGGCCCCGCTGCGCTGCCCTCTCCTCGCCGCCCACAGAGGGCTGTCCCCGTGCCCAGGGATGGGGACACTGGGAACGGGACACGCGTCACCCCCACAGCGGCCACCATGGACCCCCGCCCTTACCTCTGCTTCCGGCTCCGGCAGTGGGCGGGGACCAGCGCATGATTGGCGTCAGCCTTAACCAATCGCAGCGGCAGCGGTGAGGGTGGTAGCCACTCCATTCTCGTCCCGCCCTCCAGCCGTCCCTTAGACCCCGCCCCCCTGCCCTAGAAGGTCTCGGATTGGCCTCTCGGCGCCGGGATGTGCCCTACCCGCCCCTCTCCCCTCTCTCTATTGGCTAGCTGTGCGCGCGAGGCTGCGCGCGGGCGTTTGAAGCGGGAAAAGCGTTGTTGCCATGGAGACGCGGCTTAATGGCCGCCGCCGAGCGGCGCCGCGGCCGGTGAGTGAGGGGCGATCCCAGCCCTGAGGGGACGGGGACAGCTGGGTCAGGGAGGGTTCTCCGGACATCGCCCTGACCGGCCCCACCGGCCTCCAGACGGGGAAAAGCCGTGGTGGGACAGCCCCGGGAAGGATGAGACATGTCCCCCCTTCAGACACGCGGTGCAAGTCCGGACGAGTGGCGGTTTGTTTAGCTACATTTTTATAACTATAAATTATTTTTCAATTATGTATTTTATATATTTTACAGATAGCACATAGTTTATCTAACATGTAAAATACGTAAGTGCAATTAAAAAATACATATTTATATACATTATGTAAAATATATGAAATACTTAAGTACTATTTAAAATACAGCTTTAATATTTTTTACATAATATCCATGAAATATATTTTTCATGTTTTATATTTTAAAATTTAAATAAAACTTTGAAATTATTAAAGAAACCATGAGGGACATTTGTTAGACCCTGCTGGGGGGATGTGCTTAGGCACGGTTTTCAAATAATTGGCACCCTGCCATAAATCCTGCGTTATTTTCTCGGCACGTGGTTGAATATTGGACACTTCCAATATTCAGTATCCCAATATTGGACACTTCCCTTTCTCCATGCAGCTGTTCCTGGCAGCTGTCAAGATCAGCTGCAGGATGGAGCCTATTCTGCTGAGGTCACCAGGCTATAATTAGTATGGAGAGAGGAATAAAATACTCTGAAATACTTCTTGGGAAACAAAAAATCTCCAATATCAATTTGTTTTTCAGCCATTTTTAATGACATTAATTAGTATGGATAGAGCAATACAATACTCTGAAATGCTTTCTGGGGAAACAAAAAAAAAAATTACCCAATATTTAGTTGTTTGTAAGGCAGTTTTAATGACATTAATTGTTTTAGTAACTTCCTCAAGGTATGTCATTGGCAACGGAAACCCCCGTTTCTTACTTGTTGCTGCAAGCAGCAGACCTGTGTCAAGCTCCAGCTGTAAAATAGCTTTAAAAGCATTCATTTACCATTAAAACTATTTAGCATTAAAACCATTCCCTCCTCTCCAGTTCCTTTTGCTGTACTGAAGCTGTAAGTGGTTATCTATTGTCAGTGTTCAGCTTTAAAACAGCTGAACACTTGTGCCAAGGAGCAGTGGAATGTTTAATGCCCTGTTGTTTACGTGCAGGGTGGAGTAATCCTCTGATCTTCCAAAGGGATCTGCTGCAACGTCAACCACAGCTTCACAGCCTGTTGCATTAAACTAAAATTTTGGGCTCGTTTTACAATACAGGTTATCTCTTGTTGTGGAGCTTGTCTTAAAAAAGTGCAGCTGCAGACTAACCTTGTTCTTCACAGGAATGCCCTAATTCCCAAGGAATGGGGTCAGAATGATTAAAGGTAAAGCATTTTGTGTGGTGCTCTGGGAAAGCAAATTAGCCATTCACTTCTGGAGTGTTAAATCAGATTTGGCTTTGGATCACCTTTAAAAAAAGAGCTTAATGTTCAAATGAATAAGGAATGAAAATGGATAGGTAGTGACATGAATTAATTAATACCTTTCCCTTTTCTCTATTCATTCTTTGCTTCTGTATTTCAAGAAACCTGCAAATTCTTTGGCGTGAACAGAACCTGTGATGAAGTGCTGAAATGGTTTTTGGGTAAAATGGTTGAATGTAACGAGTACAGTGTGCTGCTGCAGTTGCTATCAGGAGAAAACACCCACCTCCTACACACATTTACAAACTTTTAAAGCTCTTAAGTTTTATTTTTGTAAGGTACTTGTAGAGCACAATGCTTTACACGGAAAACAAGCTGGTGTTTATGTTTTGTATGCTGATTAACAATTTCTGTGTTTATCAAATACCCTTGAAAATCATGACTAATAAAGTTATTTAATGATCAGGCCAGGGTTTATGATTCAGAGTGATTACCTTAGACTATATGCAGGACAAAATGTATCATTTGCATTTGTAGGAGTGTCACGTAAGATTTCTTCACTTTATTTCCCTAATTTAAAGAATGGATATAATGACACTTGTGTTCTCAGTGGTGATACTCAGGAAATCATCTAAAAATAAAATTGTCACTCTAAATCATCTAAAATTGTCAGGTCAATGTGAGTGAGCTACAGTGGGATAACAGGACATGTGAGGGTTACTCAAGTGAATGGACTGCTGAGATCTTTAATAAATCAGAAGTTGATGATGATCAAGGTATAGTGGTTCAAGGCTGCTTTATTCTTAAAATAATCTCTATGGGGCTTTTACATCATTTATTTTATACACAGTAATTGACACCGAGCATCTTTGAAGACCTTTCCTCCATCTTGAAAAGTGCATTGAGAAGGAAAAGATCTTGTGAAAGAGGTAATTAACAATTAAAAGCATTTTAAAATGGGGAGTCAGCTCCTAGAGCATGATTTTGTTGTAAGTTAATTTCCTTCAGGACAGAAAAATGTAACCACTCCTTTCTATTATTTACACGTGACTTTTCTGTTTTTCGTCAGCTTTATGACCTTTGAAAAACCTCTAATACTGAAGTTGAGGAAGATTTCTCTGATGACAAGCTGCAATCTAATTCTGTGGCTAAGCTGATTCCTTTTATATATAATTCTAATGCTTTTTTACAGCAAGTACTTACACATTACCAGCATCTGGAAGCCTTTTAAGATCTTTGCAAAATGTCTTGGCATAAGAAACAAGCTGTAGAGAACTCATGTTTGCCACATAGAGGTGTCAGGCTAGGTGCACCTGGAGAATTATACCTCCACACTCATCTCTTTCTCAAAATATGTTATACCTAACTATTTCAAGAAGTCCTACTCTTTTATCTCAACCCTGTTTTCAGTGAGGCTATCCATATCTTTGTGGGGTACAAGACCTAGGTTTTGATATGAAAATACCACACTGAAGAATTGTATGTTTTTCTGCCCCATGATGCATTATTCTTATGGGTGAGCAAACAAATAACTGAGGAATGCTGGCTGTTACAAGACTAAAAGTCTTCTGCCTTTTTTTTGCCAGAAGATGGCATTAACTATTTAGGATTCTTGAAAACCTCCTCTTAATTTTCACAAAGCCAGTTTGTTTTGATGAATTGTGTATCTGTTAGGAAAAGCATCTTCAGACACAAAGATCTCTACAAGGTTGGATGAATTAAAGTATTCTTTCAATAAGGAGAAAGATATCCCTTTTTTTTCAGCACATTGAAAAGTGAGAAGAGTTTCACTGGCAATGGTAGTTATCCCTGAGTTCTTTCATGTTTGAACCACACAAAATCTTTTCGCAATTGTCTACTTTCAAATTTCAAAATGATCAGAAATGCTGATCCTCTCCTTATGCCAACGTCTAATTTTAAAATTTTTTTCTGTGGTTAATATATTTGTTACTCCTTTATTAGTGAAAGTTTGTTTTTTTTTCCTAGCTTGTGAAATTCCTGTCCTGTCAATAAGAAGTTGGTGGAGTTATCCCTGAAACCACTTAGATGCAGTAAGATTTATTCTATCTGGAAAAGCAGATCTCAGGTCTCATTAAGAAACCATTTAGTTGCTTTCACATGGCACAGAGCCTTAGCCAATTAGCCAGTAAGAGAGCTGCTTACATTGCTCTTGTAGGTTCTGCAGTACCTACATTACTTGGATTTTCCTAATGCTGAGAATTCTTCTGACTTGTCACTCCATATAATGACAGCCTGTTATTTCTAGCTATTTAAATATATTTTGTTTCATTTTTAATTAGAACCTTGACCTTCAAAATTCTCTTCCCTTGTCTGCTGTTCTTTTTTTAGAAAGTGTTCTCCATTGTTTCCCTTTTTATTCTTTTTTCTTTCTCCTGTGTTCACCATTATAATTTAAACAGAGGTTATCACTGAGTTAGGGTCTTTGAACACTCTGTATTTAATATAAGGATATATAAAGATGTAGGTGTAATCTAGGATACCAGTAGAGAGTAGACAAAGTAAATTTATTGGACTGTTTTTGTCTTTAACAGATACTCAACACTTTTGAGATTGGTGTCTTGGCCTTGAGATCTAGCTGCCCCTTTCATCAAACAGAAGTTTCCCATGGCAGTGCATACAGAGAGTTGCACAGCACCTGTACTGGTTTTACATCTAAAGCTACCTTGTGTAAGAAAGGGAATTTTTCCAAAATGTAATTCTTTAAATGAAGTCTCAGGTTCCTGTGTGCTTTTATATGTTAGAGAAGTTGGCAAGTAGTGAATGCTTGTGAAACCCTTGCACACATATGGTATTTAGTCTCCCTGATCTCTGGGTCTGCTGTCCTCTCTGTCAGTTTTGATTTCCTCCTCCCAAAATCTAGCAGCCTCAGCAGTGACTCTAACTTTAACTCAGGATTCAAAATCACATTATCTACACATTAAATAAATTCACTGACATGTGAATTTTTTGGTCTTGGATTTTGTTGTTGTTGAATCTCATAATTTTACCTAAAGCATGGACTCTAAGTCATTTTAGATGTTCTCTACTGTACATTTTTGCCTCTGTAATATCTTATACAGTCAGCACTTTATATATTAATCCATATGATTTTATTGTTGTTATTACTTCAACATAATGTATTAAATAATGATAGTCAAATTTGGGGATGACCTAATTTTCTTCTATAATGTCATTGTAGAGAGCCTTGAAAATCCTCACAAAGAATCTACCCTGAACTACAGGGAGGAAAACTTAAATAACTTGGTTTTGTTGAGTCTTACTGTGACCTCCAAACATGAGTAAGAGCAGTATTTGTTAAGGTCCTAGACTGAACAAAGATGAGAAGGCTGTGGGCAACAAATACTTGAAGTGCTATTATTTTTGTGTTTTATGGAAGAAGTAAAAATATCTGCAGATATTAATCCATCGGGATACAGACAGCTGCACCATGCATTACCAGTAAGACATAAGTGAAGAAGTTGGGGGATTTGGGGGCATACTTTTCAGTGATTCATGTTTCTTTTTTGGGTTTCCCAAGAATGCAAGCATGGCATTCCAGTGGCATATATAGATTTAGAGAATTGCTGTCTTTCAGATTTTGCAGAATTGTTTTTTTCAGTTTTTCTGTCAAGGAGACTCAGGCAAATGCTCACAGGATTCATGACATAAAAGGTACACAGCAAAACTATGACTTTGCTATAGTTCATCTGTAAGATGAATGGTCTTAATAGGCAGCTTAAGGTGAGGACAAGTGCAATTTTTTCTCCTCTGGTTAGTTAACCAGGGGTAGCTGAACCATGTTAGACCATGTGCCTTGATATTAAATTGACTGTCTAAAATTAGGCATTTTACATTCTATAGCTTGAGGGCAGGGTTTCAGTAACTGTGGCATTCATCAAGTAGACATCAGGCGTGTAGGAACTCTGTGGCTGTGAGTAATATTGCCTTGTGCATTTCTTACATCCTGTGTATTGTATATAATTTTAAAATACAGTTTCATGGATAAAATATTTGTTTCATATTTTACTTTATTGTTGTTATTGCCATTTTCTTTAGTGTTTGTCAGTCTAGTGTATGGTAAACTTTGAGTTAAACAAGCTTCTAGCCTAACTGCAAGTAATGGCATCAGGAAGCGTGCAGTTTCTTCATTAATAACTTTGTCAGATGTGATGTTTCATATGATTCTAATGTTTATTTTGTTTGATTTCTTGTAGGCTCTAGGTTGAAGATGGCATCATGCCTTTATGAATGCCTTTGTGAAGCAGAACTTGAAAAATACTATCCCCACTTTGCTGCCTTTGGTCTTCAGAAAATTGATGAGCTTGTCAAGGTTTCCATGGAAGATTACACCAAACTGGGTGTCCATGACATAAATGACCGCAAACGTCTTTTCCAGCTCATTAGAATAATCAAAATTGCGCGTCAAGAAGGCACTGCTGACTTAAACAAGCAAGATTTTCAACCACATGGCCTTTTCATTCAGCCTCAGGTGACCAAGTCAGGACCCCGTAGACAGCTGCGTTTTGAGACTTTCTGTGGAGAAAATGATGTAACGGTTAAAGATTCTGCATCTGACTTGTATCAGTCACATAATTTCAGTGCCAATGCAGAGGACATTGTAGGGGAAATGCTGGGACACATTCCACCACACGATTCAGAGCTGATCAGATTAACTAGAAGAGACCTAAATATTCCTGGTATAGGCACAAAAAATGACCTGAGCTGTCCAACAGTTTCTGATGATATTGCTCCTCTCCTGGGTGATTCTGAAGTTCCTATTGTACAAAGAGTAACTCATATTTCAGGGTATAATTATGGACTACCTCATTCCTGTATCAGGTAACAATCACTCACCTTTATTTTGGTAATACTTCAGGTTAGTCATAATTGATTCTTTCTTAATTGTGGAGCAGAGTCTGTCTTTCTCACCTCCAAATAAGCAATCCAAGCATTACAGAGTAATGCAAAGTCTTACAGACAAGATATTAATAGGCATTTGCAACTCTCCGAGTCTTATAGAAGGAATCATCTGAATTTGACCAGCTGCTACTCACCAAGAATTGTCTAAGAATAGTCTTTATTGTCTTTCAGGATTTAAGGCTTTGTTTTCTTGGTATTTGAGCCAATCTTTGTCTTTCCATGGGACTATTTTTTAAAACATTATTTTCCAAAATACGACATTGCCTGTTGTTAAATTTGTCAAGCTTTTCTTGGTAAAAAGGATACAGGCTGTGATGGCTATATTTGTTTATAAAGAAATTTCTGAACTGAAGCTTTAAAAGGAAGCAAAATGAATACAGCTGGGAAGGGTTACAGGCCTGGTGGTGAGAGGGATGCCTTGCAGCTGCTCCTTAGGCAAATGATCTGTAACTTCCATACTTTTCCCAGTGTTTGGTACTGGAGGGGCTGGGGTTGTCATGAACCACTGGTAAATCTACCCTGGCAACATTTTTAAGGACCAAATATTTTTTTCCTGATTCAGCAGCAGAGCACATACGCCTCTGCACACGTAATACCAGTATCTAGCTTGTTGCAATGCAGTCATGGTAGTTAATATGCAATGAAAAGAGGTAGTTTTATGAAGTTAGGTCTGGTCTGGGAAGGCTGTGGGGAAAGATTTGGTACAGAGAAAGATCCATGGAGTTGAGGTGTCGATTACAGCTCCCACCGAGAGTGCATGTAGCCTGGAGGGATAGATGCTGCTGCCACGGTGGAAAAGTACTAAAGTGATGTAGTAAGTAGAGCACTTAAATTGTGAAAGGCAGGACAAAGGTTTATAACTCTCCTTGGCTGGAAAAAAAAATCATTCCTGCCTTCTGGAGAAGTGCACTAGCCTCCAATATATATTGATACCCGGGTGCATTCTCTGTCTCTTCTGGAAGAAGAGCCAATGTGCAGCTAAAAGGACAGGATTTATAAAGCTGGCAAATTAAAAAATGATACATTAGTAAACCTAGTGGCTCAAGTAAAGGAGTTAAAGATTTTTAATCCTGCAATAGTGACATGTTCTTCATTGTTCTCTCTTTCCTTGTTCTTTTCTTTTGTAAGCACATTCTTCTGTACCAAGCATTATGGCTCATCTTGTGGGCTTTCTGCATCCTCCTCCTGATATGCCTCAACTTAATTTTCTTGTGTTTGGAGAGTTGTGCATTTCAGGCAGGCTTGGAGCAGCATGCTTACACTCAGGTTTGTGATTCCTGTTTTGCAAGTCAACTTAACTGCTTCACTGAAACCATCCATTCCCATGTCACCTTGTGATTTGACCACTGTGAAGGCTTATCTAGTCTCATCTATGAGAAATATTGGAAAACAGACGTGATTTCAGATAGCAGAAAGACAAAAAGCTCTTTTAATATGTTCAAATTTATTTTGAACTTTCCCACAGCAAGTAACTTGGTTTCGCAAAGACGTGATTGTCCTTCTGACCTATTGTTTAGTCAGATTTCTGATGATCTGTGTCATGACTTTTGTTTGAATTTTTTTTCCTAATGAAAAATTATTTTATTATAAAATACAATTTATATTTTAAAAGAGTTAGTAAGAAATACAAACTTTGGGTTCAGCATATAGAATTAACATGCATTCTATTCCCATACAAATATACTCAACAAAATGTGCCTCTGTACTAGAGAAAATTTATTCCTTTTTTCTCATTAACAGAGTCTCTAAATTTTCAGTTTTTCTTTTCTCCAAAAATGCAATCCTTTCAAGTTCTTAGAGCACAACAGGCACTTGCTGCAGGTCACCAATTATACCCTCTGGCACGAGAATTAAACTTCAAAGCTTCTGATCATTTGTTGGACAACATTTGGTGCCTAGTGATGTGCATAAGCTCACACCAGCTTATGAAGCATCTTACTTCAAGTGTCATTGTCTTTCTTTTCCAACAAAAGAATTTTCCATCTAAATGCACAGCCTGATCCTGGACTGCACAGGAGAGCTGTACTAAAATTAAAGAGACTCTAGTGACAAGAAAAGATTGCTCGTGTGTGGTCTTCAAAGATATGTCTTGAGATTTAAATCTGCATCTCATGTGCTTCTGGGGAATCATGGAGCACAACAGCAATGATACCACAAGCCTGTGGATATTAATGAGAAGTTGAGTAACTTGTGGGTTACAATTTGTTAGACAACTGGTATATATGAGTTTTCAGTTGCTATGCTAAGAGATTTTGGCACCTAGACAGTGTGGCAGAAACACTGCTTTTGGGCAAGTTGGGGCTTGATTATTTGAAATGCAAATCCAGGCTGAAAATCGTTACTGATTTGGCTGAAGACAGCTTAAAGAAGGGAGAGATATCTTGAATACACTTTGGTTAATTCAAACCTATTCTATTCACAAAATGCTGTACACAGCAGGTTAATTAATGAAACATGAAATTACATCCTGTTTCTGAGATGTCTGGAAGGGGACTAAAGTAAAATTGCTGAAACATTAATGCACAACTTTGTTTATGGTCTGAAACTACATAACCTTTTTATGAAAAAAGACCAAAGGGGAGACAAGGATGAGAGCAGTATTTCTTTTTCTTTTTTTTTTTTTTTTTGAGCTGAATGGGAACATGGTGATACTATCTCGTTTGCCAGTTTGAGTCATTTACTTGTAACCAGTTGCACAGTCTATAATGGGAAGAAAAAAGTCAAGCATGAGAGGAAAAGCAACTAAGTATTGTATCTTTTCCTTTTCAAGATCTAGTCATACTTTCATTAAGTGACTAATCATGGGTGCAAATAATTTCAGCTAGATTAAATTTCATTACGTTAACTTGGATATTATGCCAGCTTCCATCTCATGTTTGTGTACAACTGAAAATATGTCAGTCCAGCAACAAGTTCAGGAGTGTAGCTGTACAAACATAACTATTCCTTTAACAGAAGTGCACAGGAAGCATCGGTCTGTTTAGGAAAAAGCATCAGAAACTGCATAATGTAAAAATGAAGTGTGTTATGGAGTTTTTTGATAGGCATTAACAACAGAAATATTCTGTGATAAATGTAACAAATTCAGGCATGTTCTAGATTCTGTTGTAACCGAATTTAAAATCTGAACCTCCATTATTGTTGTAGATCCAATACTTTCGACAAAGAGACTCCATGGACAGAGAGTGAAAGAATCAGAGTGTGTGTCCGAAAACGTCCTCTCTGCCTGAGGGAGGAGAGACGTGGGGAGTCTAATATAATCACAGTGAAAAATAAGGAAACCCTACTTGTCCATGAGAGGAAGGAGGCAGTTGATCTTACACAATACATTTTACAGGTAATATCCTCCATTGAAGGTTGTGCTTATGGGTCATTCAATTGCATGGAAGGGTACAGCTTATTGTGCCTGGAGTTTCCATGAGGGTAAACAGAAAAGGACAGTTAGTATTTCTTACCCTGAAATAGGTGGTGGGCTTTTCTTTTAGCTCAGCATTGACTATATTTGAGTTGCTTCTGATTTATGCCAGACTGTGCCAGCAAACCTGAGCCCAGAATTTTAAGGTCTAGAAGTATGTCTCTTGCAACTTTCTTTGTATGTGGCAAAATAAACCCTCTGCTACATGCCATTGCTGCAGGAGAAATGCCAGCTGATGGCTTTCCAGTGTACTTCAGTGAGGAGTTCCCTTTCCACTGTTTAAACACTGAAGGTCTGTTTCAATGAATCACACACACACCCTCATCCCCTCCCTTCCATTTTTCTCAAATGCTTTTGAAAATTAAGTTCCCTTTTGTCTTTGTCACTTAATCCCAAATACTTTGTGCTGTCATAGTTCAAATTCTCACTTGTGACTGACAGCACCAGGAACAGAACTGATTTGTAGAGGCAGCAAGCTATTCTCGCTCTCCTGAGTATTATTTTTACAATCTGGGCCCTAGGAACAACTGTTTAGAGTATCTGGTAAAATTTCAGCTCTCTCTCAGGCCCAGTTCATGTGCCACCTTTTACAGTGGGACACATGCTGAATCATTTCCACAGACCCTGCTTCATTGAGTCTGATCTGGAGTGTGGGAAGTTTTGATTTTCTTGCCACCTTTTGAGTTCAGACAATGTATCTTTGCTTAGGAACAGCTTCTTTCTTCTCTGGCACAAAACTTCTTTAAGAAGTGGCAATTAATCACAATTAAGTCACAAGTGAGAACTAGTTTTGAAAGAGTCAAGAGCTGACTCTCAGTTCTTTTTTACTGATACAGTCTGACAGTACATCTGTAGGCTGATTCATTTCATGAATAGGTTTTCTTTAATTAGCTTTTTTTTTTTCTGTTGTTGAAAGGCCCTGGAATGTTATGCTTCAGAATGATGGGAAATTGAGGAATTTTTGTTTCCCTTTATTTTTTTCCCCTACCCTGAATCTCTTGACTGGTGTGTTCCTACATGAGTTGTGCTACATATTAAGTGTGCTAGATCACTCTCTACCTAATCCAAAGCCATATGAAGTCACTGAAAGACTTTAATTATTTCATTTTACCTTTGAATGGATTTGGAAGGGAAGTGAAACATATTCATTCTCATGTAAAGATTATCTTTGTTTTTCAGCATGTTTTTTATTTTGATGAAGTCTTCGAGGAGTCATGTACCAATCAGGAGGTGTACATGAAGACAGCTTATCCTCTCATTCAGCATATTTTTAACGGGTAGGACATCAGTGTTTACATTGGGTTTTTTTGTTTTTGTTTTGTTTTTGTTTTTGTTTGTTTGTTTGTTGTTGTTGTTTTCCAATTTTATGTGTATGCCTGAATTTTCCTTTGTGCTTTTCATCTTTTGAAACGTACCTTCATTTCACGTGTGCCACATGCCTTCCCTCTTTCAGAATACCTTTGATTGCAATTTTGACAAAAATAAATCAGGGAAAACTTTCTTCACACTAGGTGACAAATCTCAGTTACAGAAGAAGGTTAAATTGAACCTCAGTTGCAACAAGGTGACAGCATGGTCAGCCTAGAATAAATGCATGTGTCCCAGGATTTCTGAATTCTCATCATCGCTCTAACAAGGGCTCCTGTGTGGCAGAGCACACTCATCTATAGAGAAATAATGTTACCTCTTTCCTGAGACTACTAAGAGATATTTTTACATGTGTTTGTACAGTTCACAAGGTAATAGAAATTATGAATAACCTTGTGATTTATTTTTATTGATTTGTATTTGCTTAGAAGTTTAATCGTAATTACATACTTCCTGATTAATGGGAAATTTATGGTGGCTTTACATGAGACATTTTATTGCTATGCAAGGTTATATATATATTGAATATATACTTGAATATAATTACTTTTTTTGGGTCTTTGAAGGAAAAGATTACATATCCATGCTAAAAATTAACAAAATGGAGTATTACGTTACTGAAAATCTCCAAGTGTCATCAACAGAGTATCATGCTCTTGAGAAATGGGAAGTGAGTAAGGAGAATGAGGTTTGTACCTTGCTGTGTAATAATCACTAAAGCCACAATTCACATTACCACTAGTCTAGTAATGCCACCAGAAGAGATTATGCTATTTTTTTCCCAGCTTTCCCCTTACTTTTCCATCCCTCCTGCTGGCATTCATTTAATCTGACACCATGGTGAGGCCAATCTGCAATCTAGACTGGCAAGAAATTGTTCACTGTGGTTACTGCAGCCCTACATTTTTACCCATTCCTCTGCCAGGAGAACTGAGCCAGGTACAAAGTCTTTTTATTAAGGGGGCCAGGGAAAGGAAAAGAAAGGAAGAGAGCCAGCATCTTGCTATAGATAGATGCCAGTATTGCAGAATATTATTTAATAGATATGAATGAATCACATGTAGCACTAAACACATATGCTGTCTTCACAGAGGCAATGCAACTTGCTTTGCATATGGGCAGACTGGTGCTGGCAAGACTTACACCATGATAGGGAATCACCGGAACCCAGGACTCTATGCCCTGGCTGCCCAGGACATCTTTAGGCACCTGGAAGCATCACCATCCAGAAAAGATCTTACTGTTCTGATCAGTTTTTATGAGATCTACTGCGGACAGCTTTATGACCTGCTAAATGGAAGGAAAAGGTATTTAAGTAAAAACATGATTTCCTACAAGCCTGTGGTTGTGAATCAACCAAATAGTTGGTTACTGTTTGGAAATCAGTTACCATTTTCATGTGGTTACATTTTACATACTAGCATTTATAGCAAGTGTTACACATTTAATTGGGGTTGTTCACAGGAGATACTGAGGGAGGATAGCAAGCTTTACAGTAGATACTGTGACATTGATAGGATCTCCTGGTTTGTTGTTTGGGGGAAAAATAAGGATTTAGGTTTGACATACAAGCTCAGGCTCTTGATTACACTGTAGATAATAGCTGGACATCCATAGGTAAAGAAACAAGCTTCTTGTGGCTAGAAGTTCCTGTCTTAAAATCACAGAACATTTTGAGAAGGAACCTTAAAGATCATCTTGTTCCACCCCTGCTGTCCTGGGCAGGGACAACTTCCACTAGACCAGGTTGCTCAGAGTCCCATCCAACCTGGCCTTGAACGTTTTTGGTCGTGGGACATCCACAATGTTTGGACAGCCTGTCATGTGTCAACCATTGTGGAGTACTTGTCTTTCCCTGGTCAAGCATAAACTCTGGCTGTCCCTCCTGCTGTGCCAGTGGGGATTTGGCTCTTGCCAATCCAGTCTCTGAAGATTCTGTTGATCTCCTGCATGCTGGACTCTGCAGAGCCTGTTCACCTTCTTCCTGGGCACCTTTATCTGGCAGCCCAGTGACTCAGCCCAGCAAGCCTCTGGAGGTGATGATGAGATATGACTCTAAGGCTGTAGGAGCTGCTTTAAAATCCTGTGCAAAAATCCTTAGAATATGAACAAAATTTACAGGTTGATGAGGACTTAGAGGAGCCTGGGCTGTAGTTTAAAGGAAGACAGGAAGTCTAAAATGTAAACATGGTAATTTACTTGTTATAAATTAAGTACCACTTCAGTTCTGAAAATAAATTAATGACAGCAGGGCCTCTCCCCTGTCAGTAGCCTTGATTGCTTTTTCTCAGTGTCACGACATGGACATGTGTTTTCATTGCTGTTTTCTAAGGTTTCAGATATCTCCTTTTTGCACTATTCTCTTGTCAGGCTTTTTGCAAGAGAAGATGGCAAACACGTCGTTCAGATAGTGGGACTGCGGGAGGTTCAGGTGAATTCTGTAAATCAGCTGTTGGAGGTAATATTTGAGACTTGTTCTTTGTCTTCAGCAGCCCAATTTGCTTATTTGTGAGGTGTGTCACTTACAGAGATTATTTGCTGTGTAGCACAAGTATATGTTTCTGTTTAAGGCCCTGAAATTGGCAACCCCAGCAGGGCACCAAGGGGCTCTATTAAAAGTGCCTTTATTCATTAAGCGGTTTCTTGTGTTAGCCTCATGCAAGCAGTTGATTCACAAATGTCGCTTCTGCTGCCATTCCATAGGGAAAGATTCCAGAAGTTAAAAAGTGTCCCAGTAAGGGACCTTGAAAGCTGGATATGTATTTTCTCCCAGTGTGGTATCTTGTGGTTCTATGAACTTAGATTTTTGTATATAAAAGATACGTGGTTTTGGCACAGAATATATAAATTTGAAAACTATTAGAAACCGAAATTAGAAAATACTTAAGATTGAGATATTTTGTCTGAATTAGGATTAAAATACTGCTTATGTGTGTGCATGATAACAGCCAAGTAAAATTAAGATCTTTAAACAGTAGCTAACATTCACCAAGAACAAGGCTTCAGTTTTCTTCTCTACTTGGCTGAGCCCTAAAAGGACACTGGCAAATTTTCTGTATTGTCCTGCAACAAGCAAGCTGATTAAATCTATTTTCTATTTAGCCTGACTTTGCATAGTTTAATTCTTTTTTTTGGTAAGGAAGTGTCAATTACAAGTGCCTGATACTGTAACTGGCTTATTAAAATTGTCATAGTGTTGTCCACTGATATTGCACTTAATTTAGTTGTTCATCTTCCTATTAACTCCAAGCTTCAGGACAAGCTGGTGATGCTTCTGCAAGTTAGCATGCAAATTTACTATATGGTTGATTTACAATTTCTTTGCATTATCACATTCCACACACAGAAGTGCTGTTAAATTACTCAATTCTTACAGATATCCTGTGGGGGAAAAAATACATTGTTCATAGGCCCTTTTGAACACAGAAATGTCACTGGCTTGACTCAGGACTTCTGAGTATTCTGCAACAGCTATATGGAAAGAGCTTTGAACACATCCTTGGTTATTCACTACTCCTTGATGTTGGCTTTGATTCAGAAATTATCTTTACTTAGCACTGATATAAAGCTCAGAAGCTGCAGTGGGTGGTTATGTTGCTCATTGAGAACTGGCCACTGAAAAGCATGAATAATTCACATCTATCAGCTGAGAATGTATTGATTTTGCTAGGCAATATTTTAATTTGTTCTTGCAACCAGAAGCAAAATTAATGGCTTTTCTATGAATGCCCTGATGCAGTCAATGTTAGACTTTCTGCAAGTCCTTTAAAGTTTTCAAAAAAGAATTATCCAGATTTGTATCTTGAAGGAGCCTTTATCCTTCTGCCTTGCCTTCCTTCCTTGTTTTCTTATTTTATTGTTTTATTGAGTGTAATTAATCTTTTAAGTTTGATTTGTTCCTTACTCTGGCATAATATTTTTTTTGGTTTGGAAATTTAGAAAGGTTTTGGCAGTTCAAAACTTTTTGTGTGACTTTCTGGATAACTGTACTTATCTACTACAAGAGAAAGTAAAATTTTAAAAGAACACAACAAATGGTCAATCTCATAAGTCTCTTAGATTGTATCTATAGTACTACAGAAGTATGCAAGCAATGTAAGAAATAATTTAATATTATAATTTGGATATTTTGCAAATATGAGTGAGTGTGTGATGCAACAGATTGTTACTTGCAGTACGCTCTTTAAGCTCTGTAGTGTCGCTATAAGCAAGTCCATGAACAAAGCTCTGAAATATTGGAAGGGATCCAGTCTACCTCTACTGCCTTGCACCAAATCTTAAGGCTGTAATGCACCTTTCCTCACAAAGTTTCCTCACCTTAGGAGGACAAGATCTCTTTCTGAGAGATTGTGGTTTTATTTATAATTCATTTGGATTTTGTCCCCCTTGTTCTGCAGGTGATTTTGAAGGGGGGAAAAGAACGTAGCACAGGAACTACTGCAGTCAACTCAGATTCCTCTCGGTCTCATGCTATCATCCAAATTCAAATTAAAGACGCAGCCAACAGGGCATTTGGAAGGTAAGACCAGAAGCACCAGCACCAGAAGTGCTCAGTGCTGATGTCAAGCCCAGGGACATCCAAGAGACAAAGAGGAGGTGTTAGTGCACAAATGTGAGTTAAATTAGAAGATAGGATTAAAAGGGACTTTGAAAAGTTCCACAGTCCTTTCTCTATTTCCAAGGAGAATGTTTTAGGCACACCTGCAAGAGCTTTGTCAAAATTGTTCATACATATTTCCAGTGAAGGAGTTTGACAATCAAATCCATCCCTTCATCTGCAGTGTTTAATTTGGCTGAAGGTAGACGCCTGCAGTGGACATAGCTGCATGTGAACTCATCACCTTTGAAGTCAGTAGAATGAAATTGCCACTTCTGGGATCCCTGCAGTAAATTAGGTCAGGTGCATTTGCCCCTCAAAGCATTTCTGTCCTGTAATTGACTACAAAGGGAGTGTGGGATGACCAGCCCAGGTGGAGATGATTCCATGACAGATGTTTGCCTTTGGCCAGAAGAATCACAGTACCTCACATAAACCTCCCTGATAATTTGAGTGTGTGACTTTGATGCTATCTGCAGCAGACAGAAAGAGCAGTTTACTTACTCTTGTGACATCCGCTTTATGTATTCAAAAACGAATTGTACTTCTTCTCAGTCATCCTTTCTCCAGAGTAAACAACCTCAAGAAATAGGTCTGAGGAAGAATGTCTGTGCATCTGCATTACTGCCAAATATCACAAAATCCTGCTGACACCTCCTTCCATTAGGTACCACACTGTCTTCTTTCCCAGGATCTAATTTTGAACACAAGGCAAAATGGGAGAGACACAAACACTGAAGAGAGGAAAAGACAGAACAAGCAGGCTTAGAAATAAAAGTATAGAGGTTTATGTAGGTGTGGCATCTGAACTGGGTGGGTTTTGTGTGTCTGAAAGAGAGGTGGAGCTGAACTGAGGGAAGGGTGCCAAGATGTGCCTACAAAAGAAGTCAGGGCTGTTGCAGAAAAAGAGGAAGGACAAAGATACAGTGCAACAGTCAGTACAGCAGCTGGCACCCAGAGTTAGGGAGTGTGAAAAGGAGTAATGGAGTTCTGTGGAGAGAAACAACAGGGATCACTGAAAGCTCAGTGTATTACTTGCTACACAGGAAATTTCTGTTCCTATTGTCCTGAATTCCCATTTGACATGGCAGTTGTCTGTTTTACTTGGAAGGAGAAATCAAAACACTTACAATTTCTTTTAGCCCTGTTCTTAGGAAGCTACAAACACATTATCTAGATGTGATTATCTAGAGAGATGAATGTATTGTACTTTATACAGCTTATCCATTAAACTGTGGAGCACTGTCATCACATGTAACTACACTTTCTATTATTTAATGTCGAGATGCTCTGACACAGTTACTGCTCCTATGCTTATTTTGGTATCTCATGAATTTCCAGTGGATGTTTCTTGTTGTTCAAAAGTAGTTGTTTCTAATCACTCTTCTGATGCCATGTGTTGCAGCCTGCTGGTTTAATAAAGAAAAAAAGAAGAGAGAAAAAAGCCCCTAAGATAAATGCAACTTTGTTTTTTCTAGGATATCATTCGTTGACTTGGCTGGCAGTGAAAGGGCAGCTGATGCCAAAGAGGCGGATCGACAAACAAAAATGGAAGGAGCAGAAATAAACCAAAGTCTTTTGGCAGTAAGCTACTATTATGTCTAGGGAAGGTTTTGTATTTAATTACTAGTATGTGTTTTAGGATAAAAATGAACCACAGAATAATGTATGTTTGCATTCCATGGAGAGGAAAAAATAACCAAGGTACTAAGTGTATTCAGTTTAATTTGTCTCATGACTGAAAAACAATTTAAGAAGGAAGAGATATAATTATGAAAATTAAGTATTTTTAATCCATTCTTTTAATCCAGACAGGTAAACATAGCATGGACAATGTTAGGTGCAGTATAAATGTCCCATATTTTACACAGAAGGTTTTGTCCCATCTAAAGAATACTGGCTTGGAGTTGCCATGTTTGTTTCATAAAAGCACATCTGTTCCTGCCAGCTATTTCTATAATTTAAAGTCAGGCTTCTCTTTCAAATTAGGAATAAAGGATTTAAGAGCATAAAAACTATCAATATATGTATGGGGAGAAAGAAACAGGAAGAAATGCACTCCTGAGGCAAACTGTCTTTATAAGTGTCCACAGTCAGGCAAAGAGGAACAAAGGAGCAGAAAAATGCTATCTAAGATAAAGCAGAAGTGCCTGCAAGTGTAAATGCTGCAGATATGTTTGCACCTCCTGTAATGCAAACAAGCAAAGCTCAGTGGTGACTGGGGGCTTCTCTAAGCGAGGCTGAAGGTGATACAGGTTCCAGGGTATGATCCAGCAGTGCAGAAGTCTGCACACAACTCTACCTCTTAGTGTGCTGTAAACAGGAGGTGGCTTTCTCTGCTTTGGGAATGTAGATGATTTTTTGCACAGAGGCTTTTCCTGCACTGGAATATTAGTATTTGTGCTGGGGAGGTAGCCTGTGAAGTGAATGTTTCTGTACTTCATGTTTTCTTGAATACTTGCTGGTGAATAACTGAGTGTCACAGAGAGTTGGTACCTGAATAGAAAGAAGTTTGATCTTGAAGGTCTTCTTCAGCCTAAACAATTCTGTGATTCCTGAGAATCCTGAGTGTAAGTCCATAAAATTATTTTAAAAGAATCTGTAAAATCAGAGTCCATACATTTTTGGTGTGAAACTAGAAAGATAACTGGACAGTCTACATATAGTGACTGAATTAAATATAACAAGTATCTTTGGGTAAATATTCATAACTTGCAGCCTGTAAAACCTAGTTCTGGCCTCAATGATCATAACACTCTCTTCAGACCTTTTAACCCAAGAGATCTGAAGACTGCTGCTTGTTTGAATATTCATGTGATTTTCAAGTGGAAAACTTTCAGACACTGCAACTATGAGAGCCAAAGAATTGTAATAGTTTGATCTCTTACTTGTTACAGGTGCAGTTTTTAATAAAATGCTGTAAAAGTGAGAAATAAATGTCATTTTCAGTGGGAGTTTGTAGAATGTAGAAAGGCTGTAACTGCTTGATGGCAGTATCACCATGACAATACTGTAATCTGCTATCTCCAAAAGAAAGAAAATAAGAAAGGTAGCTCAAAAAGCTCTGTCCTTTGGGTACACCTGCCCTGCAAGCGGCAGCATGGTCTAGGCTACACCCAGTCTGGGTTCAGACTAGCTAGATGCAGTGCAGGCAGCAGCTCTGTGGAGCTCCATATGTGCTAAATGTGTGTGCTTACCCAGCTCCTTGCATTAGGTGCAGCCCACGGAGCCATCAGGCAGGGTACAAATTGACCTTGCAAAGGACAACACATAGTAGGAGTCAAAGTGACACAGGACCTGGATAGGTTTGGTTTGATGCTGTTCAGTTCCTTGCCAGTGCATGACTGATCTGTTTTTCCCTTCTGTTTTTCTTTCTTTTGGTAGCTAAAGGAATGCATTCGGGCGTTGGATCAGGAACACACACATACTCCTTTCCGGCAAAGCAAGTTAACTCAGGTAAAATGAGCAGAAAGGCAAGAGGAGAGGTTTCCCTGCTGAGAACAAAAATAAGGAAAAAAATCAAATAAATAAATGGCATAATTCAGTAACTGTTTCCTCTCTTGCGGAAGAGAAGAAATGCATAGCTTTTGTAAATTTTTATTTTAAAGGTAATCACAGAATTAAAGCCAACTGCCAATTTCCTCCAGCCAACAATGGGGACTGGCACGGGAAAAAAAAAAAAAAAAACAAGCCAAAAGCTGAAACCAAACAAAACCCCAAACACCACCTTCCAGACTCATACAGAATTACCATCCATCTCCCCACAGTCTGAAACCAATCTTGCATCTTCTATTCAGTTACTGTCCTGGGAGCTTTCATCAATATTTCTTGACTTGAGCTGTAACATCTGCTTTATTCCTCAAACCATATTGGCACCCTTGAGGCATCCAGAACAACGGCTTGTTTAGAGCCCTAATTAATACTTGTATTCATTTTAAACTGTAAATGGAGGCAAGAAAAACTGAGACAAGAGGACTACATTTCTCAAAAAAATAAAAAAGCCACTACCTCATGTTGAATTTCTTTTGCAGATGTTGCTAATTTACAGGATGTGCAAGGGACATGAACTGCTAAGAACCCAATTTTTTTTTCCTTCAAACCCTAGGTGCTAAAAGACTCTTTCATTGGCAATTCCAAGACATGTATGATAGCCAATGTTTCACCAAGCAATGTAGCTGCAGAGCACACCCTGAACACTCTGCGATATGCTGACAGGTAGGAGGTGAAACTCAGTTCTTGCTAGGGTGAAAATCATAAAGTAAAAAGTAATGTGTGATGTTTGTCATTACATCTTATTATACTTGTATTGAAAATGTCAATTTAGGCAAGAAACAGAATCTTTACGAAGCTAATAAAATCGTTACTTATTCCAACTCTTACGTTTTGTCTTAAATTTTTTTGGGTCTTGTAAGAACTTTCTGATGACTGCTTTCAGTGATGAAAAATATCACTGTGTGCCCTGTAACTGCAGGATTACTGACCTCAGCAATCAAAAGTTGTGATTTAGTTTTGTATTTTGATTCTACGTAGAATTTGTGCAAGGCCTTCACCCTCCCTCCTACAAAGCAGGAAGTAAATTACAAGCTGTGCAATGCTGGTCTTAAAAGAACAACTTGAGGGGCGAGAGGAGCAGAGGGAGCAGCTGAGGGTCAGGGTGGTAGGGGAAAGGGTGATACCAGTTAATCAGCTCTTCACAGCTGCACTGCTGAGTCTGATCCAGGAGAAGTGCAGCCCTGTGCACATCACCTGAGCTAAGGAGCCCCACTGCAACTACTTCAAAAGTCCTGCTGTGAGCCTTGTGGGACTGTGATATGCTGTGGAGAATACTAGCTTGTTCTGCTACATTATAACATGTGGAAATGCCACCCCCTTGCACTGAAACTGAGACCATTTCCACTCATTTGACCTGTTATGCACTGCTCAAGGAAGAGCTTAAAAAGACTGCTATAGATTTTTCCAAAAGTCCAGGCATTTTAGCAGAAGGTCTGAAGATCACAGACAGAAAACAAACCATGATGTTGAATTCAGTATTTAGTCTTAGTATGTGAAAGCATTGGTTTGTTCTGAAGATGCTGTTATTTATCTGAAAGCATGACATCTTCTAAATCCAGCCTCTTTTTTACAGGGTCAAAGAGCTGAAGAAAGGGATTAGATATACTTCTCCTGTCACAAAAAGGCGTCGCAAAGCTGGAAATGTATCTCCAAAACGTATCCAAAGCACTCCCCCTTTGCCGCCTGGGGAAAAGAGCTCTCCAAAGAAAGTGAAGCTAGGCCGACAGCATCCTGCAAGTGCTACAAAACCAAAGGCATATCCTGCAGCACTCCAGTCACCTGGTGTCCCTCTTACCTCTACCCCCAAGGGAACTGGCAAAGGACATGACTACAATGGAAATACCAGCAGTCCCTGCTTCCACCACACCACCCCAGTTAAGGGAGTTCTACGGATAACACAGCCCCTGAAGAGAAATGATCTATCCCCTCTCTCTGAAAAGAGCTCCTCGGTGAAGGATTTCATTGCCACAGCAGAAACAGAAGAGAGTGGCCAGCAAGACAAGTATATGCAAAACAGAATGCCTGCCCAGTGCCTGAAAGTCCAGACAGTGCAGCCTCTACAGAAACAACTTGTTCCTGGTGAAGATAATTCCTTTGGAGATAGCAATCTGTCCCCCGACAATGAACAGAAATGGGGAAATACTTCAGCTAAACAGTCTGTTGAACCCTGGACATATCTGCCTCCATATCAGAAGGAAAGGGAAGAGCATTTACGTCTTTATCACCAGCAGTTTCAGCAGCCCCCTATTCTAAAGCAAAAATTGAACTATCAACCCCTTGAGAGGTTTTTAATGCAGTACAAGCCTGAGGAGATTCAAGTGAAGCAGGAGCCGAGCATTAGTCTGACTGAAGGGCAGAGCAAAGAGTGGATACAGTTGGAAGATCTGGATAGCGGTGAGTTCAGTGACGATTCTGTCTCACCTGTCTGTAATCAAAAGAGTGTGAAAGGAGGAAATAGCAACAAATCCAGTCAACATTCATTTTTCCTTCATGAAAGAGAGGAAGGAACCAAAGAAGAGCAAAAAGGCCAAAAGCGGCAGGATTTATTTTTTAAATATGCAATACCCATGGAAGATCATGGATTGGATGACAACTGGGGTTGTAGTGAAGGTAGCTCAGAGGCAGAGGAATCCATTAAAAATGCAGGCTGCAGCAATACTCCTGCAGACTGGAGCTATGACTTAGCTGTTGAATTCCCTCCAAGCAATACTGCAGAAAAACCTTACTGCCTGCAGGAAGATCCTGTTTGCAGCTGGAGAAATGGCAAGGACTTCCTAGCTGATCACAAAGAGTACAAATCCAACAGATGTCTTGTTTACTCCAGTGAATCCACCTTAACTCCGGAAAAGGATGATTCAACCCCATATGTATCTCCTATATTGAAATCAGGAACTCCAGAGTGCAAAGAGTTTGATCTCCAGCATGAGGAGAAGGAAGAATCCACTTTGGCTAAAAAGGCTGCCCTTGCAGGGGGAGATGTAAAATGGAAAGCTCGAAAAAATGGAGTTAGCCACTCTGTTTCTTCCAGTTGTTCCTCAGAATTCACCTCCGAGCTCATGTCCCCACTCCTGGTGTCGCCTCTTGGTGGTGAGGACACAACTGAAACAGAGAAAGCATTTTCCAACCAAGAGAAGCCCCACGGCGAGAAGCAGGTGCTGGACACTGACGCCCAGAGCAGGTTTGAGGACGAGGACTGGCAGTGCACCAGGAGCAGATCTCTGACCGACAGCATGCTGCAGCTGGGGGAGCAGCCCCACCACGGGGGAAGGCTCAGTGCCCTGCTGGGCTCCTCTCAAGCCACGCCCAAGAAGCTCCCACCCACCTGTGGCCGTGTGAAGCCGTGCTGCTGCCACCTGGGACCACTTTTGTCCAAGCAGGGAGTCCGGCGCAGTTTGTTTGTTGGACATGACCTGACAGAAATGTCCGCAGCTGGACCCGCCGTCCCCAGGCCAGAGAGAGAGGGTGGAGGGCTTTGCAGTGACTCCCCCTTCAAAGAACACTCGGGAGGCAGACGGTGTGGTGCTGATGTTAATCAGCATAACAATGCTGCTAATTCAGGGACGTCTAACTCAAGTCAAGTGACCTGTACTGAGGAAATAAATGCTGAAAAGAGCTATGCATCCCAGTCTCCCTCTCAGGAGAGCAGCTGGCTGCTGCAGGCCAAGCCAGGACTGAGAAATGAGGATTTCACCCATTCTGAAGACCCTGCCAAGTCATCGTTTGGCAATGAGGATACAGGGTTGCTAAAAAACAAGTCAAAGCAGAGTATTTTTACACAAGAGACTTTTGCTGCAGATGCAGGATTTTCAACCAAAGATAATAAGCCAATAGCAAATGCAAAGTGCCCCTCACACGTGTCCAGCAGCAATTCTCCAAGTGCTGCATCAGAGATGGGGAAATGGCAGAGGGAAGCCCTAGAAAAGGCACAGTAAGTCTTGCTCATCGTGAACTTTGTAGTGAAGCTTAGAAAATCTGGACATGTGATACACTTGCCTTTATGTGTATGTCATACTTATATGTACTTCAAAAACCAATGGTTAGTCATTCTATTAAATAATTACAAGATTTATCATGATTTATAGTAATTATATTAAAAATATATAGTTGCTTGTTATTTAGTGGTATTTTAAAATCTCACAGGAAGCCAATTACTATATTAGAGCTTCTAATTAATGCTAGGGAATAAATATTATAATACAAACTGCAGTTCTCAGTGATTAATTGGCTTACTATAAGCTGTAAAGTACCTAAAATATATATCAAAACCTTCCATCAAGAATTAGGTTATAGCTGTTCCATCAATGAAAAGAAAAGCTGCTAGAGCAGCTGAGCAGTCACTGAAGATGTAGATATAAAGCTTCTGAGTACTCTGAGCTGCCTTTGTCAGCTCCCAGGGACTGGACTGCATTCCCTTGACTGAAAATACATTGTTGGTCAGTGAAACTTGCTCAGAGGAATCAACAGCAGCACTGCCTTCCTGCTCAGCCTGTTTCTCATTGGAATTACTTACAGACTCATGGCCACAAACCATTTCACCTATTGATTAGACGACAGTTGTGCTCCTTGATTCTCCTACAGTGAAAAGCAGTTGTGTGCTGCCTTTGCTAAGGGTGGGCTGTGGTGACTCCTCTGTGAGCAACCCTCAGTCACCAGTTCATCCTGAAGCCCAAACCAGTGCAGTCCACTGCACTTCACTGAGCACTGGTGTGCCCTTCCTGAGTGCCAGGGACACAGGATAGCAAGGCTTCCTCTGGGGTATTCCTCTTTCTTGAAGGTTTATTGAGGCCAGCTGTGATTCAAGTAGTGATTACATTACAAGCTGTGTAACCAGTGTGTGTTTTTTGTTAATCAGAAAGACTCTAATTCGTGCTCATCGGCAGCAGCTGGATGAAATGGCACACCTGTGCTTCAAAGAGGAGTGCTTGATAAATCAGATGTCAGCAATGGTAAGTGTTTCAGATGATGGTTTTGGTGCCCGTTGAGCCTGCATAAATTAATCTTAGAGATTATTAACTGGAATTGGTGATGTTACTTGTCAGTTCAACCTCTTCTCCAAGGCCTGTCTTAGTCCTGGAAGAGACCTCTCATTTTCAGTGCCTGTTGTGTCTGCCAGTCTCCACTGCAGCAGACCCTTGGGGAGCAGGAGAGGGATGGGCCAGCCCTGAAGCCCTTGTCTCTGATAAGAGAGCCTTCCCTTATCTCGCATCACGGGGCAGACTGTACCACACAGGCCATCTGTCCCTGTGATGTTTTAGTTCTTGCAGGCTGGGACAAGTAAGCCAACACCTCAGAACAGGGCACACCCCTAAGGCAGGACACTGATGGGATTTGGCTCTTCCCTCTGGGAGCCTCTCTGCCTGTCACACTGCAGGTGTGCCAACAGCCTCAGCCTTGCTTACTCCAGTGTTCTGACCACTGTGCCTTGTGCCTCACACGCTCTTGGCTTTGGTTACTCAAGTGTTTCTTGGTTTGTCTGCCTCAGATGACAGTGGTGTACCCTAGACCTAAAAACTGGCACCTGCATGGCCCCACTGCTGGCTAGGCAATCCCAGTTCTCTGTTTCTCCTGTATCCCAACAGATGCACGTCACACCTATATGAAAATCCAGACTATGAACATTTTCCAGTGAAAACTCCTGCTTTCCCAGTTCCCTCACCTTCTCAGTAAAGCCAAGCTCCACTGCTGCATTGCATTATCAAACCATTTTGATTCCTGTCACAGTTCAGATCTGAAGTACAGGGACTCTTCCCTCAGGGACTTTGGAGTGGGGCCACCATGTGGCTTATTCACTGTGATTTCAAGTTGCATATACTGTTTTACTGATAACATAAAGTTCACAAAGCAGCACAGGAGACATAAACTGTATTAGTTTTGTGGCAGACAATGCAGTGAAAAAAAGCTATCTTTCATCTTCTTAATTTTTTTTAAATCTTCTGAGATTGTTCTTCTTAAGTCTGTTGGTCCTGGACACCAGCTCTCCCCCTGCATTTATTTGCCCCTTGCAGCAAGCAGTTATTTTCTGTCTAGCAGAATTCTTACAAGCTTGCCAGGCCTCCCAGCAGTATATGAATAACATACCCTGTAGTTTTATTTCACAGCATGACCTTTTTAAGGTAATGAAACATGCTTGGGCTTCATGCATCAGCTTTTCTCCTTCCATTTGCAGATAGTTTCAGTTTCTCCAGCCATGAAACTTTGACTGCAGGAGAAACTCCTGCCAAGACCAGCCACACACTGAACAAAGCAATATTTAAAGTGCTTAAGAAAAATGTGCCACAGCAGCTGGGCTAGTCTTCATCACTGTCCTGATTTCCCTGCAGGACAGAGATACAGTGCAGGAGATACAGCTGGAGTACTGCTAAATAAGCTTTTGCATTATTAATTTTCATACACAGCAGCTGAATTTCCCAGCCCTGGGGATGCTGACACCTCCCAGCTTCTCGGGCACAGACCTGTGAACAAAGGCACCAAACTATTCTCAGCTGGAGAGCAGAGCACGTCCAAGTGCTCACTTATTAATACAAGCCCTACTTAAAAAAGGATTAAAACTCCAGTTTTAATCACAGTTCCATACTGGTTTTTATTCATGTGGCCATGAAAGGTAGAGTTCCCTGGGCTGAGGCTGGATACAATGCTGATATTGCTCATGGCATACCTGCAGCCATGGCCCCATGACCTGATGGGAAATAAATCCCTTGCATCTCTCAAGATTGGGCTATAATGTCTGATCCATAGTGGCTTAACTCACCATTTATTTTCATAATTGATAAATCCAACATGAGAGGTGTCAGGAACAGAGTTCAGCACATGGTAAAACTGGGTGACCAGTCCCAGTACCAAACCTTTGAAAAGCTAACTAGAGTAGAAGAATGACAGCAGCTGCTTTATTTTTATTTTTAAGCCATTACATGAGCTGTAATTTCACCAACAGATAAAACTACCAGATTCAGTGAACCTTGGTATTTAGAGGCACTGACCTTTGTCTGTGAGGGCTGTGAATTTAATAAGGAAATGCTGATTTAATCTATTAGTCTGCAGAATGCTTTTACGTTCTGCTGCAGTGTAAAAAATACTGTTTTTTTCAACCTGCTGATACTGTTCCCTACTGTTTCCTTGTGCCTTCCTCACCAGGATTTTCAGAATTTCATGGCCATGCTGGATGAAATCTTGGTGCTGAAGTCAAAGTGTGTCCAAACAATGCGAGCCCAGCTTCAGCTCTGTTCAGCCTCCCCTGGCACTGACAAATCACTGCAAACACGTCCACCAGTTTAGACCTTCTTTGCTTCCACATGCACTCGAGCAGCTACAGGAAACCCCAGCCAGCACTTTGCTACACTTGGTGCTGCAGAGCGTGGGTGGTAGGGGATAGCTTTTGGTTTGATGTTTGTGACTAGTGTGTGTTTTATATAAGGATGGAGAGAATTCTGAGTAAATGAGAGATGACTAATTGGCATCATAAGCTTTGTATTTCATTAAAACCAGTAAGCCACATTCTGAACAGTAACAGTTCAACAGCCTTTAAATATCTCACCAAGTAGCAGGCAAGTTGTGTTAATGTATCATAGCAGCTTCTCACATGTTAAAGGCAATTCTGTGTTGCTAAGTAAGGGAAACAACTTTGAAGTCAGATAGAGGTCAGAACAGAAATGCTCAAATGCTACCCAGAAAAGTCTTTGCAAACAAAAGCCAGGAAAGAGAGAGGAGCCAGGGGTTATTACACTAACATGTCTGGACCTTAAGTATTTGGAAGTCAAGGCAGGGTGTGAAGGGCTGTCACACAGCCTATTGGAAAGAAGGAAACCTATTGTTGAATTAGTTCTTGGGATGAACCCTCCAGAGCTCCTGAAAGAGGTGGCTTTAAGATATAAGTAAGGAGTGGTTTAGCAGAGACCTCCTACCAAAGATTCCATCTGGCATGTTAATAAGCACATGGGTTTCATGCTGCTGCCCAGAGGAAGCTGCCCAGCAGCTGTACCTGCAGCACACCATGTCTAATGACTGCACTGAGCAGAGCTGAACAGATTTCTCACACGAAAACAGAGTCTGCTTGGAGCCACTGGGCTTCCAGAAGCTGCTGACAGCACTGTTATGTGAAACTGGTATTTGAATCAAGAGCTACGGAGCCATCAGCTGGAGCCCTGCAGAAGCCCTGGTGCTGCATGCATCGCATCTGAACCTCAAAGCCAGTCCACTTGCTTTGAAGGCACAAGTGACCTTGAGACATGCTTGCTGACAACACGCTGTGTGAGCGCTCCCACTCCAAAATTAGGGCTGTCACAGCACATTCATCCATCTCTGTGTCTCCTCAGTAACGCCTGTGGTAGCTCATTCAAAGCCTGCTCAGTATCCAGAAATGCCAAGGGGAATGGAACATTGCTGTTTGACCAGCTGTGGGTTTTGCTGCCTGCCTGCACAGCCTCCCTGAGGAGCCCAGGTTGGGCTGAGCAGCAGGACAGTAATTGCAGTGACACTCTGGGATGCATATTTGCTGCAAACACTCCCAGGAATGTCACCCAGTGTAGGCCTGGGGAACAGAAGCAAATCTCACATCACTGCCCTGACTGTTGAGTTGTTTTTAGCACTAGTTAGTCTCCATCTTGCAGCTGAGACTGGATTCCTCTGGGGTCTGAGGTTACAGCTCTCAAAACGGTTCCTGTGTCCTGGTCACAGGCCAGCAGCAAGTCACCTGAACCTGGGTCAGAAGCCTCACTCACTCACCCAGGGAGATGAGGCATCAAGATGAGGCATCCAGGAGCAAGACTCTTGGTATTTCTGCATGGCACAGAGCAGTGGTGCCCAACAGCCACTGAAGAGCTGTAAAGCAGTGGGAGATCAAGATCAGCACTCTACTAAAACCATGAAGGGAGGAGCAAGTGTTTAAAACCACCAATTCCCTCCACTTCCTGGGGCCAGCAAGAGCTTTCCTGTGAGTAAGGTGAGGGGAATACAAGGCAGCTGGGTAGTCCTCCTGATAGCATAAATTACTTGTGGGCACCTCAGTGTTTGCTAGTTTCCCCAGCATGTTCTCAGAGCATGCAGCAAACACTGCTGTTAGGGAGCAGCTGAGGAGTTTGGCAAATCTATTTGGAACCAAAGAAAGGTCAGACTATAGGATGTGCATGCAGGTCAGAGGAAAATGTGATGCCCAGTCAGAAACAGTGCAAGGGACGAAAATTCTCCCTCCATGTACTCTGACACTTGGGAGATGAGTGTTGGTCGGTCACTCTTTCAGGTTTTTAAAAAGCAGCTGACAAAGTATGTTCACAGGCATTTTGAGTGTCTTACAGAAGCTGGACATTCCTAAGTAACACACAAGAATCATTTGCAAAACCCACAGTGCCATCCATGTCCTAACCTCGGAATCTGCAGGCACAGTTGTGACAAGACAGATGAGTGACCAAAAATTTCTGTGAGCAGAGATGTGAGTTAAGTCAGCTGCCAGATTGGAGCCACCTGTGAATCTCATCTGATATATTGTGAAAAAAGCAACTCTCTGGCAGATCTGAGCCCCAGCAGCAATTCCCAGAGCAGGAACTATCTGCTCCCTCGAGGAATGGCCAGGGACACTAAGAAACAACAAATAATCAAAACAACAACCACACACAATTTTCCGATGTCTGATACAATCCTTTTTTAAAACGGGTTATCCAGCCAATCCACATGACTATACCTTCTTAAATATTTTATGATGTTTGTTCTCCAAATTTTCTCTACTGAAGGTGATATTTGACCAAAATAAAGAAATAAAGCGCCTGGCTGTGAAAAGCAGCCCATCCTTGGCAATAACATGGACATGCTTGAAGTACTGCACACCACAGAGATACCAAAAATGGGTTCCTCATATGCAACAGAAACTATCCAGCTGTTGTCAGAAATGGTAACATTTTTCTCTCCCCTTTGAGGTTTATTACCTAGTTGCTGCTTTAATTTTCTTGTGTGAAAATGTGCTAAATGAACATTTTAATTCTCATCCCCTTCCTACTGTTTAATATTTCACTGGCAACTGCTACAAAAGGTTTTCACTTCAACTTTAACATACGTTAAAGTGTCATAAAAGCAATCTAAGAGATTTAGAGAGCTTGGCCATGTACCATCAAATAAACACAGAACTAAAATGGATTCACTTTTGTATTCAGATGCAACAATGACTATTAATGCTTATTAGCAAAGGCTTGATACTTAATTTCAATAGCTGACAGAATTTAAAATAAAATTCAGTTTGCTACAGAACTCTGCTGAAAATCATTTTAGGTAAACATGATCAAAATGCCCATTTGATTTACTGCAAAAGATTAAGTGGGGCTGGAAATTTGTATGAGCTCCCCTTTTCACAGGGCTTGTTGGTGTTGAGAGTTTCAGGAGTCCTGACCCACAGCTGGACTGACCCTTCCTGGCCTGGAGAGCAGCCACAGAATGCTGTTGACACGGGCTCTGTGCTCCAGCAGATCTGGGGCAGGAGCCACGAGGCCGAGCAAAAAAAGCCCTGGGGCAGCTGCCGTCCCCACTGCCTGACTGCAGGATCAGGAGCCCTCGGCTGCCATGGGAGTGAAGGATGGCTCTGCTGCTGTCCAGAGCCATCTCCAGGCTGCTGCTGTCCAGAGCCAGCAGGAGGCAGCTCAAAGATGCTCTTGTTGAAAGCACAACCTCCAGTTTAGGAACTGCCTCTACACTTCTCACCAACCTTCCCACCCAGGCACCCAAACCTCAGACAGAACCTCTGACAAAGGCACAGCAGGGACATAAATCAATGTGACCTGACAGCCTAAGGAAAAGCTCCAAGGTCACGAGTGGGACCAGGGATGCAGCCAATTTTCTCACCAGCTGGCAGCAGGGCAGAGCCCAACCTTGCTCCAGCCAGCAGGACCTCCCCCCACCCACAGTGAACTGTGCCTGGACACAACAGTACCAGATTAACAAGTGCTGCACAGCACCCTGAACACTGAACTCTGGTCACATGGGGTCTCTTGTTACACATTCATTCAGTAATTCCTCTTCTCTAAACCACCCCCTTAATCCCCTCACTCTGTGGTATTTTCTTCTCTGAGATGCCATCCTAGCAATACCCTTCATGCCTTCAGCCACCCAAGGATTTAAATCCAGAAATGTCACTGCCAAAGCAAAAGTAGCATCACCAGGGTAGACTCAAGCACAGCTCTCTGAAATAAGACCTTGCATCTTCACAGCTGCCACTTCCCATCTTCACCTCCACAAGAGCTCCAAAAGCAGAGTGGTTATTCTGTGGGGTTAAAAGCCAGACCTTGGAGGGGAACTGTGAAAAAAAAAACCCCACACACTAATACAATCAGAGATTATTTTATTCAGAGGTTTGGTCTAAATAGTTGTTTCTTTGCTGGCCAAGACTTCTTGCCCCTTCACGACTGCCTAGTACCAGACAGGGACTCACTGGGGCAGCAATTCTGAGAAAACCAGAACAAGCAATACAACCGAATGCTCACAGCAGTGATGGTAAAGCAGTTTGAATTTTGTTTTCAAAGTTTTCCAATTAATCAGGAATCCCATTTCCTCACTTCACTGTTGCATTTCTCACCTCTCAAGAAAAGCTGGGCATTACCTGCACTCACAGAGGCAGCAGCTGCTGTCCCACCAGCTGCTGAATGTTCTTCTTAGACAATTTTTATTTCAGCTCCACCACTGGAAAATGGTAAAGGTCAACACTACAGAGTTATGTGCAAGGCAACTTACCCTGTTCCTCCTCATCATCCCTCTTCACATCTCCTAGATACTTGCCAGCAGATCCCTCTCTTGCATCATTTTAAGTAAACATGTGATTCACACAGTTGTGCACCCACAGAGAATTCCAGGAGTGCACACTGGGCCCAAATTAGATGTTTTTTGGTCATAGAAAGTTAACAATGGAGACAAATGCCATCTCTTTGGGAGTCCTGATGAGCTGAAACCTACTGAAAAACCTACACTGATGCAATGAGCTGAGACATTTTGCCCTCCAGCAGTCCAATGCTCCAGCTCCAGGCTCTAACGTGAGTTTGAATCCCTAGGCTGGGGTTTTGCCACAAAACAAAAATAAGCCACAGAGAAGCACAGCACCTTCCACCACTGCCACTGCAGCCCAGAGACCTCTGTTCTGCCCAACAGTGCTCACACATGCCCAGAGGAGCTGGCAGCACCTGGGAGGGCAGGATCCAGCAAGGTCCCCGTCTGCTGAAGCCAAAGAGCATGAGAGATGGGAACCATGACACTGGGAGTTATATTTCAGGGTTTTATTAGTTGTTCTTCTGCAGAATCAAAATATTTAGCAAATTAGAGATTCCTCAAGACTGCTGATATTTAATGTATTTAGAACTTGATCAATGTACAATGTAATACTTTGAACTATCAAAAACAACCCCAAACCTGATTTGCAGTACTAGATATTATTATGTAATTCTATAGCAGTGTCAAAAATGGAACTAATGCAGTGAGTATATTTGTTTTAAAGAAAGTGCTTGAAAGAAACCTCCTGCATCACACTGTGTATTATTTAAAACAAAAAGATTAACTGACTTTCTAGCAGGGCATTGTCTTAAATATCCTACAAGCCCAGGGAATTAAAAATACTGAGCCCCAGTTCTCTGCTTTCAGGTTCAAGAACCAACACAAGTTGCAGGTACAGGTCGAGTTCACAGCTTACCTGCTTCAAGGGAACTTACCACTCATCACTGGACACTCATGCCTGGCAGAAGTGTTGGATGCATGGGCAAAAAACAAAAACCAAGAGGACAAAAAAACCCAAGGTTCTCTCTTTATGCATAGTGACAGTTTCTGAACCAGTGTTTTACTAAGTTACAGACTAACTTTCAACCAAAAAATAAAACTCCATTGCACTAAAGGTCAAATTCAACCAGGTAATCTGGACTGTGACACAGTCAAGTAATTCAGTACAAGCAGACAAGACACCATGAAAGCAGCTTCAAAGAACCAAAGCATCCTAGTTTCAGAACCAACTTAATATTCTTCTGTCCAACTCCAGTGCAACAATGAGGGGGGAACCACTCCATCTCTACCTATGTACAATTCCAGTCGAGGCTGGGCAGTCTCAACTTTCCGTGGCCAAGCTGGAAAAAGGAAACTTAGGAAAGGACACTTTAAAATTTAATTTAAGAATGAAAGTTGGCCCTCAGTGGAAAGAGAAATGCTGGAGTGATGCACACAGGCAGGCTTGCTCAGTCACTCTCCCTTGTATGCAAAAAGCTGGACTCCTTCTGCTGAGAGCAAGTCACACTGGATGTGAAGGTGGCATAGCTGGTCCAGCTCTGTTGCACGCCAAGAATCCAGGAATGTGTCTTCAGCTGGCTCCTGCACGGGCCATTAGATCTTCCAAAGCATTGTGTTGGTCGTTGTTGTGTAATAATAAGACCTCCTTAATGTCTTTGAGTTCAAAGCCCATTTCTTTAAATTGACTCATTAATTGGAGAAGTTCTGTGATCTGAAAGACAGATAGCCTGTTATTTGCAAGAGAAAAGCAGATGGCTCAGTGCTTGGTGCAGGTTTAGCACAGAGCCTTTCTTCAGCAGCATGATTGTGGATTCCTCCTCCCCAAGCACAGCCCAGCTTTGTTGGGAGAAAGTCTGCTCACACCAGAGCCACCAGAGCCCTGGGCACAGCAGCCCACAGGGACCTTCAGTCCCCTCTGTTTGCCATCCTTCACTTCCAAAACCCTCTTCAACCAGGGCACCAAAGCTCAGTCTGCCACAGTGTGTCTCTCTTAGAAGGCTATTTATCAACCTGGCCCAACGTGGGATCCCACTCAGCTGCCCCATACAGCAGCTCCTGCTGCACCTGATTTTTTTTAAAGTTACTTGGACTTCAGGAACAGTGCAGTAGCCCTTGCTATCAATTGGCTTCTCAGATGTAGGGCAAACTTGGGGGATTAACACAAACCCCCTGAGTACATACAATATTTCCAACATCAACTGTGAATCCTCCCTGAGCTTTGAAAAATAAAACAGCAAGAAGTGAGTCAGCTGATCACTTTTATGAACCCTCTGCCATTTACAGTGCATCTGCTCCACTCCAGGGGACGGAAAAATCCCAAACAAGCAAGCAGGTTGAAATGGGCAATCAGGAGATAGCAATTTCCAATTCTGGGCCTGAGCCAATAGCAAATGGGTTTCTCAAACTCAGTTACTTTCCATCCTCGCACTGCTATTGCTCTGTTTACAAGATTATCACTTGTCCAAGAAAGGCAGGAAGGCATATATCTATGTTTGAGGGGGGTGATTGCACCTCTAAAGACTTAATGTAATAACCTGTCACACTATAGGCTGGCAGACTTTAAAGATCCTCCTATCTTCTGCCCTTGCTACCTGCTCCTGCTGTACCTTTGGTGCAGTAGAGCAGCCAGACAATGAACCAAACCCCAACACATCCATTTTCTAGCTTCTTTCAGAGCAAGCCCTAACCCAATTTGCTGAGCAGCCAGGCAGATGCACTTGTACAAGGGAGAAAATTCATGGCCAAGGCAGGCTGGCAAGGTTTGAAAGACAATTTGCTGCTGCTGAAGTTAACTATATCTATACCAAGCACCTTGCCCACAAGAGAACTCTGGGCATTCAAAACAATGTGACCACAATAAGCAGGATCTTAAAAAAATTCTGTCTGCATAAAAATGGATGCAGATGAGACTAACAGAACAGCACAGACAAATTCTAATGCTTTAACAATTTTTAGACTTATCAACAAAGATACGTCCTTTGTCAGTCAGTTTTGGAAATAAGGCAGCATTACCATGAAAGCCAGAATTACATCAGCCAGAGGAATTGCTGCTGGAATTCCCTGTCGTGGCATATTTTTCTATTCCTGCCCACATTGCACCCTCACCTTCTCCTCTGAACACTGGTGCATTTCCAAAGCTGCTTCTACAAGAAGTGGATCAAAGCCCTTCTCACAAAGCTGTCCATGTGCAAACAGGTAATCCAAAACCTGTGGGGAATGAAGAAAACAAACTGTGTTTGCAGAGAGGCAGTTGCAGCAGGCAGCTGAATGTCACCTGGGTATATGCAGAGGGGTTGAGCATGATTCTACCCAGCACCTCACCAGGGACAGAGATACAGTCCTTCCTAGCAGAGTTGAGACACTCTTTATAGAAGAGCTTGTGCAGAGAAAGCAGACAAACCCTTCTGTCCTGCTGTGCTCTCTGACCATACCCTTCGTTCTAGTTAAAGCAGCCTCAGAAGTGTATCTTTAGCCCTTTGATGGCATTGCAGAAGTTTCATTGTGCTTTTTATACTACAAGTTTTAAAAATGAAACTGTAGGTCCAACAGCCAGGACATGTCTACTTTTAGCTTCCTCTCAGACAGCCACAAGAGCTGATGCAATCTGAGAGCAGTCAGCCTTTGAAGACCAACTCAGCATACTGGCAGGTGAGCTGCAAATCCCTGCTCATGCGCACAGAAACTGCTGCCAAATTTCTTATCCATCATCAGCTTTAAGGGGCAGGGTCAGGTAGGCAGTGCTAGGTATGCGAAAGAACAGCGCTTGCAAGTAGAGCAGGATTTAAAACTACCCTCCTAAGGGACCTTTTTTTCCATTTGATAGCACGGCTCACTCCAGCGCACAGTTTAAGCCACTCTCCGTGTGTAGGGAGAGGGCCAGCAGACCAGTCCCACAAGCAGGAGTCCCTGGGACATGCTCTGTGCAGCACACAGCCTGTTGAGCTGAGGGCCAGCACAGGAGGTTGGGCCATGTTCTCCCACTTGGAAGTGTTTGTCTGAAGCAGATCCAAGAGCCATGCTTTGCCCAGCAGCGCTCAGTGCCCAGTGACCTGGTTTGAGCAGGTTGTTGGAGGCAGCACTGGAGCAGGAAGGGGCAGCACCAGGGCACACACGAGTCAGTCTGTGGGGCCTTGCAGGAGCCTTTCAGAGCTGCCTTGGGCCTGCAGGGGCCAGTCTCTCTACAAGGAGAGATGTCAGTGTTGTAAACACTCGTGTTCAGAACAAGTGAAATTGGCTCTATTTCTGCGTCACACGGCTCTTAACATAGAACAGAGCCATGCTAAGCTTCCTTTGGATGTGTTTGTGGCTCTTGGCGAGACCCAGAATCTCTCCCACCACTTTCACATAGAGCAAAGGGCCCATCCCAAACTCGGCATGGCTCCAACCCAGCACCCGCAGGTGTGGCTGACTCTAGCAGTCTCTCACCAGAAATAAGCACAAGCTTTAGGTTGCAGCCCTCTATTGGAGTAACAGTATTTCCCCATCCATTTTGCAAATCCAAGACAGCTTCCCAGCAGAACCAGCATCCAATCAAGCATTTCTTTGCACTGCACAAGCTCTTACCTGATCTATGTTCTGTCCCTTCTTCTTCATGGCTTTCAGGACGTTCTCAGGCGAGTAGCCCATGTTGACCACGGTCTCCACACAGTGCCTCTCACTGGGGGAGAGGCCCTGCTGCAGCTCGGCCGCGAGACTGCCCGGCCACTTTGTGCAGCTGCTGCTATTGGGCACTTTAGACACTGCGAAGTTTTGGTGTGTTACCTAAAGGGGAAAACCCAGAGGCTGAGGTGATGATCATCTCCTGCATCCCCACATCCTGTTTCTGCCTAGTGCTGGAACCAGGATACCCCATGTAATTAATTCAAAAGGTTTTCTTGAGTGCCGTTGGGAAGTTACACACTGTGAAGATGAAACCAAGTGGCCTAATTCCCACCATACTCTTTTAACCCTCAAAGCAACAATCAACAAACCAGATTCTCCACAATGAACCCTCTCCTACTGGTGTGACTAAAGCCTTTGAACACCCAAGCCCTGCAACAGTGAAGGCTGGGATACAGCCAAACCCTGCAACTCAAAAGAAGCACAGATTGCTTCCTTCACCTCAGGTTTACTCACGACCTAAGGTTTTCTGTACTCAAAGGAACACCACTTACCAAGATTACCATAAACATGATCCAATGCAAGCAAGCACACAGGTGTATTTGGAAACTTACCACAGGGATTTCTGTTTCCTGGTAATCTGGGTGTACCTGCTGGGACAACACACAAATAAAACAAGTATAAACATCATGCACCAGTCAGTAGAATTTGCCACAGCACGGGGAGGAGGATTTTATAGAAGATTCTACCATGGGATGGGAGACTTTAGGGTCTGATCAGGCTTCCACATATGAGATGCTGACATTACCCATTGCCTGCAGCTATAGAATCTTCATCATCATAAGGATCATTTCTCCTCTCAGCACTCTAGAAATGGAGTATACTCCAAGAAGGATGTGTGTACCCCCACAATAATTATAAGATCGTTTGTTCTGTCACTGTAACAGCTGCTTGTTCACAAAGCCCCAGTTCAGCTCCTGACCAAGTCTACACTGCCTGAATAACAGTGGTAATTTTGAAGTCATTGCCTAAAGACTTCTCTGGACTTTTTGACTATGTAAAGGGGTAAGAGAAAAATACACCTCTTCTCTCTTCCCAAAGCACTGAACTCCATACACCACATAGGAACTACGTATCACACTGGCTCAAAAGAACACGTGAGTTTTCTACTCAGCACTTGTCCCACTCAGCACACCAGCAAGGCTGGGTCATGTCCCCTGCTGTGCACCTGCTCTGCTTCTGCAGAGCCACCCCACCACTTTGTACAACCTTGCCCAAGTTAACAGCAGTGCAAAGTCAGGCCTTGGCCCCACCAAAGCTGCACGTTTCAGTTCAATACATTTAGAACTCCTGCGTTTTAAACAGAGTTAGAACAGACTGCAAGAATTCACTGCGGACCAAGAACCACAGTTTTTAGAATTTCTTAATACCTATCATGTCAGCACAGATTACTTGAAAGTTTGTCTACATCCTTCAGAAAGGCCTTCTTAGTGCCCAAACTGAACAACAAAAAACCCTCTACAGAAAACCAATTTCTGAAAAGATCTACTAGGATTTTGACAAATTCCATTTATTTGCAAAAAGATCCCAAACTACCACCAAGGAGGTTTTGTTCTGCATTCCTGAACATCTTCCAGGTTAAGAATTTCTCTTCTAGAAAACCAACCCATCATATTCATTCTGAATATGCACTAGGAAAACCAAGAACCTATTCTCATGGTGTGTCCTTCAGACACATCCTCTCTCCAGACACTTTTTCAAGGGCAAAAAGCACTGGAATATAGGAGACACTGAAATAGGGAAAATAGCCCTGAAATCAGCTAGTGAGTTATCAAATGGAAGGATGATGCTTTGTTATTGTATTGACGCTGCAGCCAGGAAAACCAAAACTGTTTCTGACACCAGAGATTCAACAGTCTGGGAAAGCCAACTCCTCCTACACGAGCTACTTCAGTTTAATTTCAATCTGCTGTCTTCATTAGTCATTTCTACCTCTGCTAAAGCTGCGAAAATCAACATACTGAGATTCAAGAAAAAATATAAGTGAGGAAAGGGGACCACCACAGAACCTATGCAGCCTCAGAGAAACTACAGATTTATTTCCATCCAAAGATTCTTAGATCCAATTCAGTGGTAAAGCAAAAACTCCCATGGTAACTGCAAATTCAAAGTTACAATTTCTAATCTTGTGAGGAAAAAAAAAATAAAATCACTATGGAATACATTTGGATATGAGCCTTCTGCTCCCAGCCACAGAGATGACTGATTTTGTTCTACTGTTTTCACACTCTGAGGATTTTTATTACATTTATTTAAATTCTTCTGTTGTATTTAGTTAAATTTCTTGCATATCAGCCATCATTTTCCAGTGGAACTATACTGTGGAAACAAAAAAACAAGTATAATATGAAGTCTTGGAATTTATACACAAAGAACTAAATTCCATCAGCATAATTATTTCTTGGTTCACTGCTTCCAAAGCATAAATAGCTTCAAATTAATGAATGAATTTTACTACTTCTCCTAGTAAGTTTATTTTTTTTCCCACTTTGCATCTTTCCTTGCAACATTGTCAAGAATACACTTTCCCTCTTGGTCTTTAAAAAAAATTAATTCAGCAGAGAGATTTGAATAGTTTGCATGTAAATTTAGGCATCTTAATGTCAATCTATCTAGTTGTAAGTGATCTTTTTTCCCTAGAGATGTTATGTGTTCCATAACTGAGGTCATACAGGCTGCTCTCACACCTGTGACCTGCAGCAGTCAGCAGGTGCTCAGCACACTGCTGCTGCTGCCAAAGTTAACAGTATTGAATTTGTTCCAGTCATCAACAATCAGCTGTTCTCCTCTGCTCTGTCAGATACACTATTACCCAGAATATTGTTCTTCACAATTATGAGTGCATTTATCTAACCCTGAAAAGAGCTGGGAGGACAAAAGGGAGAAGCAGCATCACTTGTTTCACAGCACAGGGTGTCACACAAAAACCTACAGCACGACACTAAAACCACAGAATCACTGAAACACTGCCTATATTGGACAGAGAAAAAACCCCAGATTATTTTAGAACAAGCGAGAGGATTTGAATACACAGCTTTCACTAGGCTTCGTGAGTACTGGTGTCCTGATCTGTGGTTCTTTGTAAAAAAACCCCACAAGCTTGTTCTAATCTGTTCTTATTCACAAAGAGACAAAACCAACACCTGATGTGAAGTCACTGCCCTCAAAGTAATTTTAGAACTTGCAACAAGATTGAGAAAATGAAGAGTCAATCTCCCATCTCAGAGTTCTATGGTGAACAACTGTAACATTAAAAATACAAAATGATCTTCAAGGCTGGTTTTGGTCTCCACTGAGCAATGATTCCACCCTCCTTCACAAGAAAGGGCAAATACAGCATTTCACATCACTATTTTTTTTTCCTGTTAAAGATTAGGTTTTTAAATGATCTCAGGAAGAAAACTGAAACTAAAAAAAAAAAAGGCTTACTTCACTGCAGGTCAACTACAAGCACTTTTTTCTTCCCTGAATGACATCTGTGTGTTTTAACCTATTATTACTTCTATTCCTTGAGAAGCCTGCACTTCCCATTATTTCCAGCAAATAAACAAGCAAACCAAGGATGAAAACCAGAAGAGATTTCAATCAAAGCCTAACAGCACTTCAGAATCTGATACATCTCATCTGGGTAGGACAAAATACAGATCTTACACAGAAGATGCCTTATATGCTTAACTCAAAGGCATGCAACTATCAACAACAAATGAGAGCTGAAAAAACAATCACTGGATTTGGTCTAAAAATGTCAAATTTGAGGAAAATTGAGGGTAATAATCTGAGGGTCAGAACTACCACTACAAAGACCTGTTGGACTGATCAATTCACCATGTAAGTTAAGAGGATCTACAATTCACTCCTAATAAGTGAAATTATAACCAAAGCAACAGGGCAATTTAGAGGCAAGAGCTGCCTTTGCACCTCCACCTCCCACCAGCAACCCCAGTTTGACTCCACTCCATGTTTACCGTAGTCGATGTGCTTTGAGATGATTCTTCTTCTGTACAAACAGTCGAAACAGCCAGGGAAGAGAGCCTGGATGAAGAGGATAATGTCTCCCTGCCACTGTCCTCATTTAGAGCGGAAAGACCAAGCATATGGTGTCCATTTAGTTCACTGGCTTTGCTCTGAGCACAGGTCTGCAAAGAGCTGAGCAAAGTGCCGTTGCGGAGGCAGGTAGTGCTGTGGAAAGTGCTCGTGAGCTTTGATGATTTCTGATCACCCTCATCGGAGTCAAGCTTAGGGAATGAAAGGGATTTGATATTGCTCACTGAAGTGATGGGGGAAAGGGACACTTTGGAAGACAAGGACATCTTTTCACAGTTTCCCAACTGTGGTAAAGTGATAAAGCCATTGGGTTTGTGAAGGGGTTTGAAGTCCAACGTGGCCTTTTCTATGGATGCCAGAACTTCCTCATCTTGCAATACAGACTCAGACCCTCCTTTAGGCAAAGTATTATCTAACAGCTGGGCAACAATTGGCCCAGTAGTACCAACATGAATTTCAAGGATATTTTTTAATTCCTCCTTATCATCGATAGTTTTTAATTCTAGTTTGTCAAATGGGTCTTCTTCACATTCAAAATCAGCTGGGTTGAAATCTGCCTTTGGACGAGGTGGACTGAGGACCTTTTGCTTCACAGAGCTGGTGTTGGCTGGGGTAGGAGTCAGAATATTATTGTGCTGCAGGCTAGCAAGGATGGGGTTAATAGGAGGAGGCATGGCTTCAGGGCAAGGTCCCTCTGAGAACCCCATCTTGGTGCTGTCCTCTGGAGCTGCTTTTGAGTTTGCTAGAGCTTCTTCTGCCTTGCGTTCAGCTTCTCTCTGGGCAGCCTGAATTTTTTTGATGTCTTCAGCCCACTCGATTGTTTTCTTTTCCAGTGAGAAGTCATACTGAATGGATGTGGAGGGGAAAGCAGAGAAGGGGAAGTAAAAAAAAAAAAAAAAAAAAAAAAAAAAAAAAAAAAAAAAGTTATAAGGATCATAGCTGCTACTTCTAACAGCAACATAAATTAACACAAAGAGAATAAGAGGAACAGCAAGATTTTTTCACAACCTGCAGACTGACAAAGCTGGCAGACACATGAAGTACTTAATTTTGCTACTAACAGTAAAATCTGGCTGCAACCTGGGTTAGAGAACTATATTTTGCCTCCTTCCTACATGTAGCTTTGCTTTAGAACTATTCATCATCCCAAAATCAGTTTCACAGCCCGTCCACCCTCTTCCCCCAGGACAAGGGAGGTAGCAAGGGGAAGTCTAATGAGTTATTAGATGAACAACCACACCCTGATCTCGCACCACTAAACTATCCCCACAAGTTCTACAAGTCATTCAGCAGAACATTTTTGCATCCAAAGGCCAATACATTATTACTCAGTTTCCCCTAAAAGACTCCTAAGGGACTTGGTATTAGAGTGTTACACACATTGGTTTAAGGCAGTATTTTCATCCCCACTCCTGGGCTCCTGCAGAGCCTCACCAGGCAAAGGGGATACAGTGGCTACACCAATGACAACACATACAGGCAGCAGCAGATTTTGCTGTAGTTACTGATGTGACAGGATCTCAAAAGCTTTTCCCATTTAACATCAGGTCCTTTAAGGCCAGATCAGCACAGGGAGGCATCTACTCACTACCAGTGTATTGACCACAGAGTAGCTTAGTTGTAAAGGGCAAAATTCTGAGGAGCCTAACTCCATCTTTAAATATACACATATTTTTTTATACTAAAAATATGGGTGGGAAGCTATATTTCCTGCACGTTTTTTTTTTTTTTTTAACAGCACTCCTTACAGCTATAAAGAGACTCAAATTCCACTGTGAGATGCACAGTCCACACTGTGCAGGGTGTTGCAGTCTGAACAGGCACTATGCTGGCTGAGCCCCAGCTTGGCAGAAAAGTGGAGACACAGCACAATCAAGCCAGCAACAGGAGATCAGCATCTCCTTTGGCTCTCCCACACCAGCTTAACTGAGTGAAAATATGGGTACTAGGAAAATCAGGTAATTGTTTAACGGTTATGAGGGAAAAGCCATGAAGTAGGATAACAGGATAATACATAGGGCAGGGAGAGGACAAAAACAGCAAGAAAAAAGCAGAACCACCTACAGCACTATGTCACAGACAAAGTAAAAACAATCATCAATTGGGACTGGTCAAGGAAAATCATGGATCCAAATGAGAAAGCATAATTCAATTAGACTTCCTTTATCACAACCTGCATTTGGAGATTAGATTTCCAACAGTTGCACTAAAGCAATTGATTTTATGCTACTAACAATTTACTTTACCAGAAACATGCTCCTCAAGACAGGGAAGCCATCCATGTACCAAGCTTTAATCTATTTACCCCACAACTTGAAAGAATTCTCACTCAGAACTACCCAGAAAATAAGAACTGAAAATTATGTCATTGCCTGGGTGTATCAGTTCTTATGATTTATCCTGTTAAAAACTATATTCAAATTTTGTCAAGGTAACATTCAGAACTAACTACTACACAAAACCACTGTGCTTCTTTCAAGCAAATAGACTAAAACAAATGCTTAAAAATAAAAGCCTAATGGCTTTTTAAGGCAATAAAAATTAGAAGCTTTCTGCATGACCCATCATATTTTACTTTTCTATATAGCCCAACAGATCTTCTAGAAATACAAGAATGTCTGTGTGCGAACTGTGACAACTTGGAATGTGCAGCACCACAGGTAGGGGCCAAGGGTGAGGGGAGAGAGCAGGAAGGCAAAAATATCACTTACCTGGGCTTCTCTGACAAGCTGAGAAGAATCAGACAGACAGAAACCAATGGGTAATCCAACCTTTGCTGGGGTTTTAAACTTGTCTCCTATCTTAAATGGGACATCATCAAGGTAACTGAAAGGCCCTGAAATCAAAAGCAGGAATTGTATTAAGAAAAAAAAACCCCACAACTCACAAATTTCACGCTTTCAGTTCAGGCTCACATTGCTGTGTTTGGGAGCTATCTTATCTCCACTGCAGCATCTACACCAGATAGCAACACAAATAGAGTTTGAATCTGTTTGGACCTCAGTGTCTCAGTTTAGTGTAGGGAGTTTGTTCAGAGTTTGTTTAATTCCTAAATTCTAGCCCATAACTGTTAAGAAAAAAAAAGAAAAGAAAATAAATACAAACCCCCTCACAATCGCAATCCACCAGATTTTGACATCAGTGCAACCAGTATTTTAGTTTCCTTTGTGACAACACTAATCTCACACAACTGGATGCTGAAGCTCTCCTTACCACAGTATTCTATCTCTATAAAAAGATCCATTATTTTTTATCATATTCAAAGCAGATTTTAAAATTACTCAGCTTTAGAACAACTAAGACAAACTACAATCCAGGTTTTGACATAAAAGTAGTAAGTAGCATTTGGACACAAGTGGTCACAAAGGCAAAGCGATGAAGCAAAGCCATTTCACTTTAAACAAAACACAGTGAAAGACCAAGGCTATTAACACAGCAACTTTAATATTTGAAACAAGGCAATCTGACTTTATCAGGCCCTACATCTGATAAAGCTGTATCCTATTTTAGCTGGATCCTATTGTATCCTATCTGATAAAGCTGTCATCCTATTTTCCTAGGATGACACTTCTCCTGCAAATTCACAAGGAAAAAGCACTTAGAGCTCAACCACCTCCAAGCAGACAGAGTATTAGTGGGTTTTCCTTGAGCGACTCTGAAGAAGTAGGAGAAAACCCAAAATACAAACAAAACAGTTTTTCCATTAACTGAAAATGGTCTCTCAGATCACTCATCTAAGCTTTTGGAATCACAGGCAAGGTTTCTGGCATGTGTAACAATCTGAGGAGTGACTCCTGGCCTCAGCTGTGGCTTCTCCCTGAGTGACACAGAAAGACATTAGTGGCAACATCTAAGATGGTGTTCAGCGACCAAGCCCTCCTCGCTCAGTGAACTGTGACTTGCTGTTTTTATCTGACCCATTTTCATACTCAGATGGCAGTATAAGTACTGTTTGTGTTCCCTCACTGTTGATTCATCTGCAAGGCAGCCACAGACTCCCAAAGGCTGAGTATCTTTCATAAACAAGAATATCCTGTCAATTTGCAGTTAAAGGCCTATATGCTGTCATTACTTGAGCTCTCATACTATGCACACCCAGGGTGGTCAGAGAGTCCTTTTAGGACATTTTGAAATGATCAGGGTGAACAACCTACATTCCACCTGCACCTCCAGGATGAAAAAAAATGCTCCAGGTAGAACACGACAGTATTTTCAGTGATCCTTACTGGGAATCACATATCCAAGCACTGCACAGCACAGCATCCAGACAGCACCTCACTTGGCCAACACTATCACTCTTTGCAACACAGCATCCAAGTTGTACTTGAGCTGACAACTTGAGAGCCTGATATGCCAAAGCATTTGCTTATACAGAAATAACAATTGTGGCAGCCTCTACAGCCAGAGTGGTAAATCATGGCCAGATCAGAGAGAACCAGATCTGCCAACTGCTGCTACCATGGCCTGTTAGTCCCATTGGCACAGGTCCTGCTCTATGCCAGATGATTCAAGTGCAGCAAGTTAACCTCTCCACATGGATCTCCCAGCCCAAATTCCTCAAAGTGGAAATCCTTGTCTTGTTAGACCTATTGACAATATGTAGTGGGCACTTCCCCTTGCACAACTATACCTGAAGCAGATACTAGCCACAGAGGGTGCAAGCACAAACTTTGCTGTTTACATACCAGTAATCCTGTTTTGCACAGCAAATAAAAAATACTAAGCATACCTAGACTAGCTATATTAAGCTGCCAGCTTAGCCCCAGAAGCTTGACTAAGGAATAAAAACTTCCTACTTTCTTCCCCAGTATACTGATTTTTTTAAAAAACAACCTTGCTATAATCTCATACTGAATATAACTATGAGAAAAAGCCCATAAGCGCATATTAGAAACACCTCAAGTGGTTTAGGACATTTGATGGCAAAAAGTCTGAGGCAAAACACCTACACAGATAGAATTCAGCCCAATGAGAACAGTACTAGCTTGGTGAATCTAAAATCTTATCCAGAGAACTATGAATCCTTTTCTTTCTGAGAGTAGGTCACAGTGCACAAACTGAGGAGCAAAGGGTGCAAATTGTTTTAAATGTCACATTCTAGAGCAGTAAGAAAAACCTACATAAAAAAGGTATTATGAAAGACATTGTTATAACAGTCACATGTTCAAGTGAAACAACTTAAGTTTTTACCAAACTGTTATTTTAAGTCTGTTAGCTACTTCATCCTTGTATCACTTAAAAGTATACTGAGTAATTTCTGAGAATAGACCAGACAAAAGCGTACTTGTAGTTGTATGTTGTGCCAGAAATGTAGTACAGAGACTAGGCTGACAAGTCTCCACTTGGGTATAACTCATAGAAGTGCTCAGTTTGGCAACAAAATGGAAACACTTCAGAAAAAAAAAAACCCAACACAACAACAACAACACAACCAAAACAGTTACCAAGCTTGAATGGGGAACAGTTTTGAAACTATGTGCAACTTAGTTGCTGTGGTCACACGAACCACTTACATAATTGCTGGAAATCAGAGTTAAAAAGCTTTGAAATTGTACAGCGACAGCAAAAATACAACTGAAATATTGAAGCATCACACTTGGCATAATCCACACAGGAAAGGGGATTCCTTTCCCTCCACTCACACCTTGTGTTCCCATCTTCATCTCCATTTGAACAAGGTCCTGAGCAACTTGCCCTAGGTGACCCTGCCAGGGTTTGGACACAACAATCTGCAGATGTCCCTGCCAGCCTCAAGCATTCTGTGATTCAGTGACAGCCCTCTGACCTCTAACAAGCAGTTCAACAATAATCACAGGAGATACATCAACTATATTGACTAATTTCATCAGCCTGCCAGAGACACCAAGCTGAAGGCAGCCATAGGGATGGATGCTCTACAGTAAAGCAAAACTCACAGAGTGAGATAACCCTGGAGAAGACCGAAACAATTGCCCTGCTGATCTCTTAAGACATAATTAAGACAAGGAAGTTGGTCTACTACTCCTCAGAAACAGTACAGGGACAGTGTGATTAGGAACATAGGATACATAAAGGAGCACACAAGTTAACCACACAGCTCACAGCACCATTTGTTTGGACCTGGTTATTTTGAAGCCAGGAGCATGCTCCACCACACCATACTTTTCTGGGAAATATTTAAGGCGTGTTGAATTCTAGCCCTGAGCAGCCATTATTAGTTTGGTTATGTGAAGAAAAAAATAAAAACAGACATAAAAGACAAGCAGATCAGAGTGTTCATAGAGACTGTTTTCAGACACAGGAGCAACTGTTGAATAGCTGGCAACTACCAAATGAAAAAATCAGTCTTGCAACAGGGTCACTGGGCCACAGTAAAGAAGAACACTTAAAATTGAAGTTTTGATACCCTATTTCTATTAATCTTTAACCCAGTATTTAAGTGAGACATTTCTTATTTTGTACTTCAACTTTACACTTGCAAGACTGAATAAAAAGCTCCAGGAAAAAATGAATTCCCCAGGACCCTTTTATTGGAAAAATTATCCAGAAAGATCAAAGTTGAATTTCTAAAACCATTAGCTGTGATAGCCTGAAAAGTCATGATTTGAGGAAGCCACATTACATACAACAAACTGAACTTTAACATTCCACAGCAACATTAATTACACTCAAATTACACCCCATTTTCTAAAAAGTAAGGACATTATGGGTAAATAACTTTTATGATACCAATCACCTACATGACCTTATGCATCTGATATGTAGAAGACAGAAATATAGAGTCTTTTCTTCATCTGCTTTCTGAACCAAGTTTGTCCAATTAAGGAGAGAAGTTCATGGCTGAGCAAAAATGAAGCACAATTCAATGTTGTATTAGAAGCTTCACTTTCAATTCAACTTCTCATGTGACTTCCATAGGAAGATGATACAGATCTAGTGCCTACTTCAGCAAACACCAGAGCAGTTCAGCTTTGATTTTGAAGGGGAATTTGTTGGGGAAGGAGAATGTGTTATTCTGCCATGAAGGAACAGGGAACAGCCAGAGACTGATTTTCAGTTTAATCATAGAAAGGGAAACACAGCATCAGCAAGCAACTATGCAGAAGGAAGCCAAGGCCCTTAATTCCTAACAAAAAACTACTCAGAGGCTGAACAGATTAGTCTCTAAGGACTGTCTAGGCTAGGACATTAGTCAGCAGCAACAGTAGGATTCTTCCTATTGAAAAGAAAAGGATGCTAAATTTCACTTACCATGAGAGTCGGATCCCAACTTCTTAGAAGCCATCTAGAACCTGAAAAACATTTTAAAACAGCTTGAACAACTTTGTATATGTAGCACAGAGTGAGTCTATGTAATTCCAGAGTCTTATCTCTACGTTATGGAACACATTGCAGACACCTGATGTGCCTGTTCCCAAGACAGATAAGCAAACATAATTTTTAGCTTTGAAACTAATTGAGCAGACAAATAACTTAGACCAGGGTCTGCCAACTGAAACAGCAAAATAAAGAAAAAAAGAAAGCCCCAACCAAAAAATCGAACAGCCAAGACACAACCAGGGTGAACAGGAAGACAGAGTTACAGATCACAGCACACAGAGGCCACTCTGTCCCAGCCTCATGAAGCACACCCTGTCTCCCTTGGCATTAAGAACAGCTCTTCCTAATGGAAATACCACACTGATCCTCTTCAGTTTAATCCCTGCTGCTCTAAAAAAGGGATACTACTGTACTGGGTACGCAGCCAGTTAGCCAGCATGGCACTCATCTAAACACACTGGGCAATGCATAAAACTGGTGTAAAATAAATGGTAACCATGAGAAAGATATGTTGGATACACACAAGAAATCAATGAGAACAGACCCCATCCACTGTCCACAACATTTAGCAGCAACTTTAAAAATGTGAATCCTACATGGCCAAGATGTTGAACACAGAAGTGGCTAGCTAGTTTTTAACAGAGAGTAGGCCTGGCTCTCCAAAAGAGTTGTTCAAGAGAGAATTAGCTGTCAGCTAAAACTCTGCTCAAGGATGCTTATGGTATACTCAATAACATGGTTTTTTGCTAGACTAGAAGTACATCACAAGGAAGTACATCACAGCATAACTTCTAGAGTAACTCAATTTATTTTTAAGTGCTCCTTGTAACATTATGCATGACAAAGACGCAGAGTTGCCCTTTGCCTCTGAAGTTGTTCATCTCGGACTGAAATGCCCAATAGCTGCTCTTCAAAACCATGGATGCCTCTGGTACATCCCCACAGGCAGCAGAGCACAACATGGGGCAGATCTAACATTCATGCCCATCATTCCTCTTATCAAGGACTCTTGTGCTCACTGTTCCCATTGCAGATTCCAACTGCAAACATTACATATTAAAGGAAGGTGAGGATATCACAGCTTAGGTATTTCCTCCTTGCTGCTGCTGATAGGACTGGGGACAAGAGGAGCCAGTTTCAAGTACTCTAGGACAGTCCCTTTTGCAATGCAAAGATCCCTTTCAACATTATGTTGAAATCAACAGGTGAACCAGCCCCAGCTAACGGGAAACATGCACAAAGTTAAAGCCAAAGCTGTACGAAGATCACCCACATGCAACCAGACTTTGTGAAACACAGTGGGCAGATGCTGGGCTATGGGGAAGTGAGTCATGCTGGGCAAGTCCAGGTGCATGCTGCACATAAAAACTGTGTGTCATCCTGCTCAGTGTTTGTCAGGTTCTTTTTGGAACTCATCAACCTCTCTCAGCAGTGCTATTATGTCTGAAACTATTCCACTAAGCCAGAAACTGGTTCTGGCACCTTGTTCTCAGAAACAAACAAAACATTAAGGCTTTAAAGACAGAAAGAAAAGGAGGTGAAACAGTGCCAAGCCTGCCATCCAAGGAAAGATGTCAAGGGCAAAGCCACCAGACTACCCAGTAGAGCTGCATGTCAACCACTGGAGCTGAACAAGCCTTACTGGTCCCAGTGCCGAGACTGCAGACAACAGCACATGAAATAGTTACACTTTCAGACACACTGGTTTCACTGCCAGACAAAATGTTGTGTTGGTAGTTCCTCTGTGTGAGAGTAGCAATTAGGTCATCAACTGGCTTTGGTTTTAGTGAAAAAGCCAGGTGACATGTAAAATCATACAAAATTCACATCCTCACCAGTCCCCTGTTTGTCACTGGAGACTGCATGGCACTGCGTAAAAGCACTGCCCACTCTCCACTTAACTTAGGACAAAAACTCCACACACCTATTTTAATTTCTCAAAGTTCTTTTTTCTAGTTACTACCTAGAGACTAAAAAGGAACTCCTTTTTTAGAGTCCAAAAACTTCTGATTAGATAAAGTAGCCTCCTCACTTTGCCAGATTCAGTTGATAAGGGTGTTTGCTCAAGGCACCACCAGTTATGACAGGTTACTGCTCCAGGGACACAAGTAGCAATGCATATAAATGCCAACAAGCCAAAACTGCACATCCAGCTTCCAAGGAGTTTTGCAGTAGCCTATAACTGTAGAGCTGCATAAAGTCACAGTGTCATCTCATGTAAGACATATGTATCTTGCTTTTGCTGACAATCCTGTAGTAAAATCCTAATGCTGACCTGGTATCTGCATTAACTTCAAGCTACCGTGGAAAAATAATTCCTCTGCCATATGCAACACCTTTAATTAACCACAGAACTAGCTAAGGCACATCAGCAGCAAGCTAGTCATGAAATGGATCATTTCAAGAGCCAGTCATTTTAGATTCACATAGCATTTGAGTTTATATCACACAGTATATCACACAGGTCTTGCTGATGCACTGTGAGTGAGCACTTATTAAGACAACATTATTTCAGAAGGCACTTGTCAGCAAACAAAACTGTTAAGCACTACACACAGTAACACAAGAACAGGTTGCCAGCCACATTTCATCACCCCCTTCCCAAAGAAGGTCTAATTAAAATAATGTCTTATGACTAACCAAATTTGACAGGCTAGTCAGGGACCACTGTTACAAGCATATTGCTGTTGCTCTGTTGTACAAGCTGGGAAAGCAGTATTTGCATCCAGTTAGGTAGTTACTCATTTGTTACTATGATTCTGGGCATTATCTGAACATTAATTACAACATGCAGTAAAGGTTTGCTTATTTTCGTTACCACTCATTTTAAAATTTAATTTGAAATCTGGACTGTTTCCAAAGCTTTACTCCAAATCAGATGATGGACAAGTGCAGCTCCACCACTGTTTCCTTTGTTCTCCAGACTCCAGAACAAGATGCTGAAGGGCATTGGCGGTAACAGCACATGGTAGCAGGGATTTTGGCCTGATACCTCACTGCACATTGCAAACTGAGGACAAAAAAACTTTTTCAACACCTTTCCTGCTCTAGAGGAACCAGTCAGTTGCACATCACTACAGGGGTGCTTTTACAGCCACCTACAAGTTCTCTTCTATAAATGTAGACCTCTCCAGCTTCACTCCCTCATTCTTGGTTCTGGTCACCTCTCCATGGAGAAGATCAGGGCTGCAAGTCCCTAAAAGTTATAAAGAACTGAAGCAACCTGACGTGAACACTTCTCTACCCATCCGTATCATTTTTTACTTAGTAACACTGAGGCAGCAGGTCAGAATTCATAAAACCAGCCAGTCAGAGTAATACAGCATAGCAAGAGCCCAGGGTAACCATGACAGAAGGGGAGGGGGGACAGGGAAACAACCACAACAACAAACAACAACACGAAGACACAGAAACAGAAGTGACAAGGCAAAACTGATGACAGCAACAACTGGCACAGAGAGGTGATGAGCTGGAATGGCTTGAAGAGACAGAGGTGACCAAGGCAATTCTCTGAGCATGTCATGACTTAAACCTGAATGGCATTTAGTTGTGCAGCCAGACCAGGAGAACACAGAAAAGCAAGACTTGGTGCAAGAAGGCAATGCCAAAGGGAGAGTTTCATCAACAGAAGAGAACAAAAAAATTATTATAAAGAGCAACTCATGTAGAGCTTCTGGGAAGCTGGAGTGGTTTTTTGCTATTACTTCAATGTTTCTTCTACTTTCCCTTGAGTTTGTATCTTCATTCCTTTTCTTCTGAAGGAGTTCTGACTAGACAAGCTGAAGTATCCTACCACTAATGATACTTGTAATTGCTTTACAAGCAATTACACGATAACTTAAACCAATTTAACTATTTGGCAATAGGAACTGGACTCTTGCTGCTATATTCCTGAGTATGGGGTGCAAACATGTCTACATTCCAGACCATGTGAATTCTCTGAAGTAATTTCCACCTAAAATTCAGATAAATGAAAAATGAATAACTTATGGGTAAAAGAAAACTTGAAAATGCTTCAAGTTATCAACCATAATCAAATCAGCACATCTATGATCTTCAGAGAAAGAGACCTGATCTTGCAATTTCCATTTTACCTGCTAATACACATTGTGTAGTCTACACACTACTAAGGATGCACCATTCCATCTGAAAACTAAAAACCAAAAGGCTGAAAAAGTAAAAAAAAAAATTCCTGCCTACGTTACATTAATGAACTACCGATTTTACAGTAAAGAAAAAAGTAAAAATTGCTTTGCTTCAAGAGATTGATTTCTAATGGTCACAGGTGTTCAAAATTTAGACAGTGTTTTCAGTTTTCACTGTATCTGCTTGTTTCAGTGCAAGTGAAGGGCTATAACCAACATCAGGATTCTGTATATATAGCTTCAAACAGCAAAACCAGAAGTCAACAGTGCGTGTTGCTAAGAAAAAACAAAAGTTCTCATCAAAGCTTCCTGTCTATGTAAGCGCTCAACCACTGCTACACAGCTCAGACCTCTTACAACCTCTCTCAGCAAAAAGCTGTTAAGTTCACTACAGTACAGAACAGATTCCATGCTTCTTCTGCAGTATCCAAACAGATAACACGACCCCAAAACCTGCAGCAATCGCTTCTGCTAAGAGTTCTGCAAACAAGAGCACATGGAGGTACTCCCCTCACAATAAAGCACAAGCACCGGTAACAGCTCTCTGGATAAAGCTGTAAAACTACATGTGATGTACTGCAACTACATGCCCACAACAACTCCCCCTGGCTCTCCCACAAAAAAAAAAAAAAAAAAACCACCCACCAAATTAAGCAAAACAACAATAAAAAACTAAACCAAAAGCTAAAGCCAAAAAACCCCAAGACCCGCAAACCAAAAACCCACAAAAAGAAGAAAAAGCATATCTTTCACCAGTCTTAACAGAAAAATAACTTCTAACTTGATCTACAGTAATTCCTCTTAAGTGCTGCCACAGTCCAGGAGATGAAGTAAATTAAATTTCTTGGTCAATTTTAAGATGGACAAAAACAAACCAAATCCTCCTTGAAGACAACACTCTTATGAAGTTGCTATCCAACTTTCAAGGGACACCAGTTAAACCTAATGATATCTTCATCTTACAGGATACAAATACAAGTGGTCATCATCCTACATTTAGCCATTCAGAGAAGGGCTTACACAGACAAGAGGGGGCTTGAGGGAGCAAAGTGTGAGGAATCCCTGCATACATATCCCATGGATCAACAGTCCAAGCAGCTGTGATGAGAGACCTAAATCTGAGAAAATTAGCCTACAGCAAAGTAATGCAGTTTGCTATTACTAGTGCAACAATTGAGAGGCAGAGGGACAGGAACAAATAAAATGGCACCTTCTAAAGCATTTTTCAAATACATGAGTAGGAAGGAAAGGGAGAAAAGACCCTGAGGAACAGGACTGTGTGCAGATCACATTACTGGATTACAGGACAACACTAGTGATGGTCACAACATCCATTATGGAGTTTTTCATGTGGATGTTCAATTGCATCTCCCTAGCAGTGATAAACATCAGGAGACATTGATTCTTCAAAGTGTGCCACTGTTTAATGTGACATAGTGGGTAATCAGCCTTGTGCTCCAGGACCTCTGGCTTCCACACGCACTCAGAGAGGCATGGCATCTCTCTGTCATTCCCTATGGATTCATGGCACTGATATCAGACACCTGCAGTTCCAGTTACCTCATGTCATGTCCCACTTTATTCATTAAAGACACTGGACTTGTTACAAGCATATACTGTTTAGCTGGTTAAGGATATAAGGTTCATAACTGGTAACAGACAGCTCCATTCCTCTCTTAAGATCCTGACTATGTGTTTGAAACATAAGGCAATTTGCCATACACTTCACCCAGAAATCAGGGACAGCCCTACAATGGCTGTGCAAATGAAGCACACTAATATACCAATTTTTCAGTCACTTTGTGACTGATCAGACTTAACAGGTTTCCAACACAGTTGAAGTTTATACACCACACAAACCTCTAGAAATACAAGTTTCACAGTCAACAGCACAAGGAAACAGAAAAATACTTACAGTCAGCCCTGTGGTCAAAGCAGATCAAGGCAAGCTTTTCCTTTGGCCAGACACTGACATGCCAAACAACAGCATGGAAAATGCACCTATTATAAATTCCATTTAACTGTGGCAGCAAATCAGTAACCTTTTTAAAAGGGACTCTTTCCAGAAAACTCAATCCTGTCACAAGAGAAAACCATCTGCAACAAACATCGAAGGCTGGACTGATTTCCAGACTCCAGAAACTTGGGCATAGTGCAGGTTCTGTTCCTCCAATAGCAGATGTGCATTTCAGAGTGCACTTTAGTGATTTCTACCCAAGTTATTTAAAGATCACGTAAACAAAAGAGCTGAGAGAAAAGAGATGTGTTTTCTTGGTTTGTTTTTTTTACTTCAAGGTCAGCTTCACTAATCTACAATACCACCAAAAAAAAAAAGGTAAACTAGAAATAGAGGACTAACTTTTCCTTCTTGAGGCACAAAAGAAGCAAGACAGAAATTTGAGACATAAAAATATAAAAGTGCCATGCAATTCCTACATTCTAGGGAAAAGTGAAAAAGACAACCCAGGACTCATACCAGCAATGAGGGCTGCAATAATCTCAATGCAGTAATGAAACAAGTCCCACATTTGAAGAGCAGAGCAACTGGTTTTAACTGCTATTTTCCTATATCTAAAGTTTGGATAGCAAATACCTACCAGTTTTGAGAGCTTGAAACTGTCAGATGGTAAGCATCTGGTAACTATCAACAAATGTAGTTATTTCAGCTCAATTACCATAAGATTTCATAGTACTACAAAAGAGTCAATTTTTTTTTTAAGCCATCTTAGCACCAGCCAGAGCCAGGAATGTGCATTAACCTTCCTCATTAATCACAGCCCTTTAGAAGAAAGCTAATATTTCAACACAACCCTTCTTGAGAGAGACTGCTGATTGCTAGTTTCAACAACAAAATAGCCCACTTACTCTGTTCTTTTGGTAACGATGCATGGAAAAGCAGTGGAATATCCTATACATTTAGAATGTATGCCTGCAACCCAGAATATCATAAACTAATTAAAATGCTGCTCTATTTGTTGCAGTGGTACTTCAATATGCAACAGGCTGAAGTACTTGAGTATTATTAATATTTCAGACTTGTCCCAGTTATGAATGAGAGCTAGACAGACACTCTTAAAATGCACAACAGAGTAAAACAGCTTTTAATCCATTAATCCCAACATACTATTTTTAATTCAAAAATAACAGAATCTCTGCAGTTTCAAGCTTTTTGTTCTTGTGCTCTTTAACCGAGGGCAGTAACAGGTAGCTGATCTGGTATTACTTCGAAATAAATTCGACTCTGGTGACCATACCCGGACCTACTCCCAATACCAACACAAAAACTCAACCTATTTTGGTACATAAAGCAATTCATATTCATTAATTTTCAAAATTTATTTATTAACCGTAATTTAATTCATTTAAATACATTACAACAATTAAATGGCTATGTAAAAAATCCATTCCAAAGAAAGCTGAAAGGTTGTCATCTTTTCCCAGTTAAAGCTCAGAAGAGAAATTGTAACATTTGTTGATAATTACGGTTTTGGCTGTAAATTTTGTGAAATATTAACACTTATTGAATTAATTTAATGAAGCAGACAAAAAAAAAAGTCTATCAAGAAATCAAGTTGGCCAAAGTTTTTAAATGGAAAAATAAAATCTGCCAGCAGGTCAAACATCACTCGCAATTCCATGTATTGGATCTCAGCCAAAACATGCGCCTCTTGCACTATACAAGAATAATGAGAGCAGTGTTATACTACTATAGATGCATCAATTTTTCCTTTTATACTTGGGTCACATGCACAACCCACTCTTACCACACATTTAACATTTTCCCAGCAAAATTCAGTGTGGTACTGATGGAAAAAATAACCTGTTACATTAACTATTCCACCTCCAAACAACCCTGCCTGTCCCGCAGCAAGCAGGCTGAAACACTGATATTCAGCATGGGAGACACTGTTTCAGATCCTGACTGCACACTCAACCCAAGCAGTTTCAACACACATCAGACCAACAACAGCCTTTTCCCATTCCTGAAAGGATCTCTCCCATCATGTGGTTAAAACTGTTAAACTATTTCTTCCATCTGATGTCCCTGTTTCCCACTAACACATCTTATTTCTCTCAACTATAAGAGTCACATTCTAAGAATATAAATTCCCTGCAAACTCACTTGATTCAATCATGGAACATTTCAAGTTGGAAGGCATGTTCAAAGATCATCTAGTCCACACACTCTGTACAGGCAAGGGTATCTCTTCTTCAATCAGATTGCCCAAAGCCCCATCCAACCTGTCCTGGAACAGCTCCAGGGATGTTCATCCTCAATCTTCCCTCTTTCCAGTTTCATCTTTCAGTGTTGCCATTTTCCAGGGAACACCCCAATTCACCATAAATTAATCTTTCTCCAAATACACACTTTGAGATACATGGAAAGAAAAGTCCTAAACACTTCATACTCCTGAAGCAACTAAGAGCTGTTCATAGGACACCTGGAAAAGTGTGGTCTCCAATACACTCATTTGTTAAGTGATAATACAAGCTCATAGCATCTTAAATCTCACTGATTTTCAAAACATACCTCATAAGACTTGGTTTGCCTTTGCCTTGACAGTGCTATTGTTGCATCCTAGGCGCCACCGGTGTGCCATTCTTCACAAGCTTATTTGATTTTTTCTGGGGTTTATGTATTTCTCCAACACATCAACACTGGTACCATCTTAGCTTTCAATGCCAACTCATTTTGTCCTTAATTCATGTGTCACTCCTGTTTAGCCAACAGGCACCTGTCTCCATCTAACCCATCTTATCAAGACTGAGGCAAGAAAATAAGCATAGACAGAAGCACACATCTGAAAAAATGCCAGGTTTTGCAGCACTGAAGGATGAAACTAGAAGACCAGGAAGAAAACAAACCCTTATCACTGTTCACAAATACTCACTTCAGCTACTGTCATATGTTCACTGAGCTGAGGCCTCATCACGGACATACTCCTTACCTAACCAACTCAACAGAACAAAGGAGTCAAACTGAAATTCAAAAAATGCATCAATGAAGTGAAAAGATGGTCCCATTGCAGTAATGCCTAAAAACCAATCTTGTTTCATCTCCAGGCATAGTATCAGTCAATCCTGCTTTCCCACTCAGCCCAAATAGGACTGAATGACTGCATTAAAAAGATGAGCTAGATGGGAAATACTATGGGTAGACAGCACCAAATTAAATTTCACTACCAGAAGTCATGTTTTCAAATGAAAACAATTAACTTGTTTTAATTAACAAGGAACTGATGCGTAAGAGCATTATGAGCAGGAAACTGATTTAAAATTAAGAGTAATTTCTTAATTATTTCTTGCAATGGCTTGTAAACTTTGGAGAGGCTGGAACTGGTATAAAGATGATGTTATGCCCTTTAAAAACACATAGTAACAGAAGCATCATTACCAGCTATCAAAAAAATAAATGCTCTATATATGAAAACAGCAGCAGACTCTTGAACAGCTCAGCAAACTGGCGCTACCCACACTGAGTATACTTCTGAAACAGTTAATTTGGAACACAGGAAGGTAAGTGGCCTTGAGCAAGCTTGTCTAGTGTAGAAAAATAAAAGTTTACCTCTGAACAGTGAAGTGAAACTGAGATTACCCTCAGCTATAGTGGATCAAAAACAAGAGCATGATAAAGGAGCTGCTTCTTGTGTTTTATATTAGAAAACTTCATGGGCCCACACTACCTGAGAGCAGCATACTCAGTCCTGAGCACAAACATTTTCTTTGCAATCTCTTCATTTTGTAGTTCTCAAATAGCAAATGCCCCTCTATTAGGGGCTGCTTAAATTGAAATATGGTTCAGCCTGAAATCCAACTACAGACTGAAAAATTCAGGAATGGAAGCCAGAAGCAAGATGGAAAAACCAAAGACTGCACATCTGTTAACCAAGGTTTACTCTGTGTGTGCAACTGCTACACCTGAGGTTACTAGCAGTGAAGATATACAAACATGCAGACAATCCTCACCCTCCAAGAAGGAAAGCAGAGCAACTACTCAATCCTTGAGATGTACTTTTCAAGGATGCACCAGCTGCTACACTCACCTTCACTACTGCTTCACAAAGCCTTTCTGTGCCACATTCACACAAGGTACTTGGTAGATCCCCAAGCTACATAAAATAATCTCTTCACCCAACTACCTTAATTCCTACTGTTTCCATTTAAAATGAGCTCTAAGATTTAAATTTCCTCATTTAAAACAAACTGAAGGGGTGTGCTTTCCCTCTGTATAACACATTAAGTCTGCCCTCCCAGCACTGCAACCCTATTTGCAAATCCTGCCAATGTTTGGGCAGGTAAGTTTAAGGAGTAGTGTAAAAGTCTGCACTTAGAGAGTGAACTTTCTATCACAAATGCACAGAGCAAAATCCACAGACTTGCAAGGTAGTAGGAGAGACAGACAGACAGACGCACACAATTACAAGCCTCCCAACAGTTAGGGCATAAGGATACTAAACTTCCAGTGCTCAAGTGAAATGGAAAATAGAAAAGAAACCAAAGACAAGACACTTTTTTCAGATGAAATCTAGATACCTACAGGCTATTTATAATGCCAGGAATTACACACTTCTCATTAATTTTCTTTCCCCTGTGGGCAAAGTAGTTTTGCTGAAATTCCCTTATACCCTCAGCACCACACAGCTCTTTTATGAGACTACAGAATATTTGTCAAGGCACTTAACCAGCAGAGAAACTGACCCTGTTTTACAGGTATGAGGAATAAGGCACAAAGCTGAAGCAGTTTGCTCACAGTCATCCAGCTCAGCCAGCAGCAAAGTCAGAACACAACCTGTTTCCCAAATCCCAAACCCACAGCTACCCCAGGAATCTCACTGCAGACTCTCAAGTCTGGAACACTATTTATTCCCTACCAAATTACTCCTATTCAGAATTTTTCATCTAACTATAAAAGCACCAAGGATGCACTTCAGATTTGAATATGAAATTTGATGTAGTAAAAACTTTATTTTTAAATTACTAATTCCAATTAATTTAAGTCTGTGATTTTGTTACGTACTATATAGCCTGTCTCACTTAGTAGTACAAACTTTTCCCCTGCACATCACAAAATTCTTCAGCAGATCCACTAATGAATGCAAGTCCCAGAACACTTAAAGCAATGAATAACTAAACAGAAATGGCTTGTGTTATGTGCAAAAAGAAACCTTCAGAGATGCATTAGCTTCATTTTCTCAGGACATTTTGACATATCTGACTCAGCTTCAGCAATCTAGCCTTACTTTATTTTATAACTAGACTGGAGTAGGTTGCTAGATGAAGCTGCCCCGTGACCACAAAAGTCATCCCACAGATTCTCCTCTCCAAGCATTTAAGGCTGGCAAGTACATAGGACTGCTGACAGCACAGACATCTTTCTCAGTGGACCATCATTATAACCATGACACGGCAGTAAGATGACTTTTTTTTTAAAGAAGCAAAGTGGCAATACTGTGGGCTGACCATTCCTCCTCTGAGCTATCAGATTTTCCACTGTCACCTGAGAATCAGTCCCAGCCTGCCCTCTCATAACCCATATGTCTGATTCAATCCAGCTTACTTTAGGAAATTAATCCAGTGCTGCCTAACGAAAGAATATGAGTATCACTTTCAGATTCCTGCAAGAACATCAAATTACAGGAGAAATTTGCGTTGAATGAAGACTGGCACAAAATGGATACACAGCTTCTCTCCCAACGTGAAGGAAAAGTGAGAAATCCTTTCCATTACTTGGTAGGACTGATTTATCCAGAGTACAGCCAGATCCCCTGCACTAAACATGGATATATTTCAGGCGTTCATCTCCAATATTGTAACACATACAGAACATCCCCAGAGGCAGGCAGACTTTCAGAACTGTACAATAACTGCGTATGCAATATGGGAGCTCAGTATGAACAGGGTGACATTACTGTGTCACAAAACCAGCCAACACAGTAATTTTGCCAACAGAGTACCCAGAGTCCACCTCCAACTTCAAAAGCAGCTCAGACCACCTCACCATTCATGCCAAAACCAATTTCTTCACCTGTGCCTTCCTTCATTTATTTTTCATCTTATAATACATAGAAATGTAGATTCTTTAAGGTATGTTTATTAAAACTTTTCCAGTTGAAGACCTTCATACAGATGAGATTACAGACCATAACAGTATTACTTTTACATATTACTTTTACAGTATTACAGACCATGACAGTATTAAACTTGAATTTGATAGCTTTCCCTTAGCATGCAAATTTAGAAATATTCAACGGTGTTAGTTAAAAACAACAAGCCATCTTACTGTCTTTTTTTGGATTTTCTTTGCAAAAGAGACATTAAATTACTAAGCACTTACTTCCAGGTAAGTAAACAGAAAACATGTATTAGGTTCCCTCTGACAAGCAAGAATGAAACCTCTAACTACTTTTTTTTCCCCTATTCTTAATAAGAAATATAAAGGTACTTGCTGGAAAAAGTTCTTTTGTATATTGTTACAAACACAGCAAGCAAAATGAAACTCAATAATCCTTCACCTGTTTTCTACCAAGAAGTCAAACAGACTGTCAACAAATTGCTTGTGGTGACATAACACTTAATTAAAAGATTAAGAACACATTCTTTTCTTGGCAGCTATACAGCATAAAGCTTTTCTGGCCTTTTTCATCAAACACAGTTTTATTCCAGATGATTAATAGTGATTCTATTCAAGAGTCCCTTCCCTGCTACATGTACCTCCTATATTTCTACGTCAAATTATGACACAGTACTATGCAAGGACACCACATGATGGTATTAGTCACTAGGGTGGAACCCAGAGTGGGTTTGCTGTATCACAGAAGGAAACACTTAAAAGTTTTAACAAATACTTTGGAGAGTGTTAATAAACTAGCAATCTAGTTTTATTTTAGCGGTCACAATTGATGAGGTGTACCAAATTGAACTCACAAGCACTTCCCTGTGTCTGAATTAGGCACAGGGCTAAAACATGACACAGCACAACTGGTAACAGACACACCTTTGAAACACACCTTCCCAAAACCAGGGAATAAATCTCACCAGTCATTTCAGTCATGGCTTCCTCTGCTGCTAGGCTAGAGATGACAAATGGTGCAAGCACAAACATATATGTAAGGAAAGGGTTTAAAAAATAAAATCTTTCACAGAATCTAGTAGACAGTTATCAAAAACACTGAGCTCCACTAACACAGACCTGACAAGAGCTCACAACTCTTTACTACTACTTTCCCCATACCAACCAGCAACAGCTAAATACATTAATTGTACTCATATGCAGATCATCCTCCAGATGAAGAACTGACTACATCTTGGATAGGACTCCCCTTCTTCAGATTTAAATGTTACTCTTGTGTAAGAGTTTCTAACACAAAATGCAGCTGAGATAATACAAGCTCAGCCAGTTACAAACTGTAATACTACTAATGCAGCATGGCATTTTGAACCAGTCTGTTTGCCTTCTAGAAGGGAAGATTTAAGTCTAAATTAGAGCAATGATATTGTGCTCCCCTTCTGATATAATTCTGTATATTCTGTTTCAAATACATTTCCAGCTGAAATTCTGGAAAGACCTTGTAGCTTTCAAAAATTTAAAAAATTCAAACCAAACAGGGTCAGGGCATACAGTCTGTCCTTTAAACGTTTCCCATCCACAGGAAAGACAGCATTTCTTAACGTTTAAGAAAAAAAGCCTTTGCATGAAAGGATTTTGAATAAATCTAGAGACTTGAGAGAGGGAAAGCCTCCAGTGCTCAGGTTCTGATGGAGACCTCAGCACAAGACTACATTGACTGCAAAAGGTCATTAGGGACACAGAACATGAGCTTATTCAAACCAAGTCAGAGGGTCAAAGCATTAAGCAACGCACTTGCATACCAGAGAGGATTACCTACCTAAGTAGTTAACACACAACAACTGTGAGCTCAGGCTTGTATCGATCAACTGCACTAATCCCAAGGGTCGATTGCAGAGTGGTATGTGCTGCAAGATCAACAGCCTTGCCTTCCCAGTTATCAGGTAAGCACACACAATGTAGGGATGAGAAACCAACCTTTGGTGCATCCTAGAAGACCTACTTTTTCAAACAAGAAAACTATTTATAAATTGTAAACAACCCTTCCTTGCCTTTCCTTCAAAGAACTTTTTTCCCAAACAGCTTCAGAGCTCTCCAATTATGGCTCCACATTTTCTTCCTTAAGCTGACATTTTTTTTTGATCTGAATTGCACTGATCAATTTTAAATAGAGAATTATGCCTTTAGGTAGCAATCCTTGTAAAATGACAGCTGAAACTCTGGAATTCATGATTGAAGAGACTGGGAATGATTATGCTACACAAAATATCAGAGAAGGTTGGAAATAAGTTCTATGTAATAAGGAAAACAAAATTTCTTGCAGATAAATTTATCAAAATATTCAACCCAGCAGCAACTGTAAATTACGGGAATGGACTGCTATTAAAAACTCACGATACAGAGACTGGATATGGACAATTATCAATTAACTAAATTGGACAACAAAATTATCAATCCCTACAGTTTGTAAAAGCAACAAGAAACCATAAGCTTACACAAATTAAAAAGGAGGATGAGTAAGGTGACACCTTCTGTGTCATTACAGCACTTCTGCCACCAGCACCAGCCAAAACAGCTCCGGCTGTCACAGTGTGACAGATGAGGCTGGATTGGTCCAGAAACCTGACTCCATTCTGTCAATTACAGGTTTTTGTCTCGAGGATAACAAAACATCATGTGAATAATGGAGATGGAGCTCTTCCATGTGTTTTTGATGATTTTTCACCATTACAATTTTTCTATCTATCTGTCAACATAAACTATACAGTAAATCTCCCAGCTGACCAGTATACTCACTCTTTCAATATTCATTGAAAATTTAAGTTCTCTTCATTAAAGAGAAACTAACACTTATTGATTCACACATGTTAAATCTGAGAGGTTTTTTTTGTTTTCCCTTTAAAGTTTCATGTCCCTTTCTTTCAGCTCACACTTGAATAGCACTTTAATAGCAGCAACTTCTTCCCTGACTCCTTTGTGCCATAGGGCATGCACAGCAAAAAAACCAACCAACCAACCAAACAAACAAAAAAAACCCCAAAAAACAAAACAAAAACCAAAACAAACAAACAAACAAAAAATCCAAACAAGCAACAACAACAAAAAAACCAATACAAAACAAAACAAAAAACCAAAAGAAAAACCAAAAAACACCCAAAAGGATATATCAAACGTGCAGGCCAAATATAGGTGGTGAGACAAGGAAAGGACCATCACTTTCAGGTTTTTTTCTGAGACTAAACCCACAAACTTGCAAAAAGCTGTTTAAAAATTACATACTTTTTTGTTTCCCTGCGCTTAGAATTAAGGTTTTTGCCTAAAAGGTTTGAGCCACCCAGTAGAAACCGTAACCTTAAGAACCACTGGCACTTCTGAATTGCAGCTCTGTGTGTACAGGAAACTGAAGTCATTGAGCAGCAGTTCTGCGGTGCTGTAACCCAACACCACCGGGGCTGTAACCCAACACAACCGGTGCTGTAACCCCACACCACCCCGCACACGCCTCAAAACACTCCTGGTGCTGCTGCCACAGGCAGCACCTCAGCCCACCCTACTGCCCGTGCCTGCTGCACAGCTACACAGATTTTCCCTGTGGAGAAAAAGGAAGGAATCCAAAACAGGTTTTCCTCACTCTTGCCTGAAAAATGCCAGGAAACCAGCTGTTGCAGGAGTGCCTACACAGGGGCAGAAGGTTCCATGCTCCAAGGCTGATAAGGGAAGGTGATGAAGAGGGAGGTCTGGCTAACTGCAGCACTTCCTCTTTTTCCTCAACACCCTGGATATCACAGCTGGAGTAGGAATAAGATCCCAGAACAAGCTCCCACAAAAACCTCTTAGTCCCTTAACAGGCTGTGGGATGCAGCAAGCCTTCCATCAGCAGCACAGCTGCTGAAATTACATCACCAAGCACAACCCAGCTGCCCCTCAGTTTGGCAACACTCACTTGCCAAAGTGAGTCACACAGGAATATCGACCTCAAAGTGCTTAAATCCAACATGAATTCATTTTACTGGGTTACTAGCTGGCAGCTAGATTAGTTCCACAGCCAAGTGCCAGAGTCCATCTGCTTATCTCCACTCTAACAAGACAACATCAGTGTTGTAACATTTCTACATTATGAGGTTTTTTTCACTTGTTTGGATTTTTTAATGACATGGGGAATAAAAACAGTTAATAAGGCAGCTATTCATTTCCATACATTGTCATTTCTTTTACTAATTAAAAAAAAAAAAAAAGCAAAAAACCAGAGCAAACCTAACCTTCCCTTTAGTAGGATAAATTCTGAGTTATCAAAACAGAGGAAGACAGCCCTTGAATTATACTAAATATAAATAAATAAATAAACTCACGGAATGTCTTACTTCTAGTAAGCACTGAGTTAAAGTGATCACAAAGCATCATCAGGAAGTTGAAACAATCAAACTGAAATATTCTTACACCAATGTATACATCCATGGGATGTTTGCATCTCATACACTGAGAAAGATGTAGTCAAAAGCAGAATAGCTAACTGGAAAAGATCCAGAAACTGGTGATCAGCGTAAAAAGAGAAGTGTAGGGCTACAACCCATGAAATAAAGATCTTTAGCCTACAAGGAGATGCAGCCAAAGAGCGAATACTCCGTGATTTAGCAGAACTCTGAAGTCACAAGTAGCAGAGGGAAAAGGAGCACCGTGATTTCCACAAGAGGCAGAAATTAACAAGTTACCTGAAGGCAGAGCCAACACACACCACACCCCAAAGAAAATCAGATCTTTGTTTTGGTTCTTCACGGATTTAGTTACTGCGAGGAAACACTTCCGAACATCACGGACACCAGCAGCTTACTCGGATTTCAACAGCCACCGAGCAAACTCATCAAGGGCAAACCCATCAGGGGTTACTAGGCAGAAAGACATTCCCTTAAGTCCCGTGGTCCCGGAAACTGCTGGAAAGCGGAGCCTGTGGGACAGGAACGTCACCTCGCCGTGCTCCGCGAGGGCAGCCCAGGGCCGAGTGCCGGCACCTCACAGCGGCTCTACCGAGCGGGAGCGGAGGGTCCCTGTCCCCGGAGAGGAAGAAGGGGCGCGGTCAGTCCCCAACTGCCCCCGCCCGGTACCTGCGGCCCCCGCGGTCCCCGTCTGTACCTGCGGCGCCGCAGCCTCGTTGCCCCACCCAGTACCTGCGCGCCCCCAGTCTAGCCCGGTACCTGCGGCCCCCGGCCCCGCTGTCCCGCCGTCCCGCGGTCACCGCCCGCCGTCCCTACGGGCCCCGCTCGGCGCCGCCGGAGCCGGGCGACGCCATCTTGTCTGGGCCCCGCCGGCGGGATGGCGTCACGCTGTGGCGTCACCTGCGCCCGCTGGGCCAATCGGGAGAGGCGGGTGGTGACGTCACCA
>VZRH01005489.1:0-40445 GCA_013397555.1 Urocynchramus pylzowi | reverse complement strand
GGATCCTGGGGAGGGGCAGCCACCGTCCTGGTGGTGGCCAGGGATGAGGAGCCCCCGGTGTCGGTGTCACCTGGGGAGGGACAGCCCCGATCGTGGTGTCACTCCGAGAGGGGCAGTCTCCAAGTGCCAGAGTCACCGGGGAGGAGGAGCCCCTGGTCCCAGGGTCAGTCCCCCCCCGTCCCCCCCGTTTCTGCCCGCGCCCCGGCGCTCGCGGTGCCCCGTTGGGTTCGGCCGTTGCTCGCCGTTCGCTGCCGCGTAGCGATGATGGCCGGATGGCTCTGGCCCGGCCGGAGGAGGCCGAGCGTTGCGGTCGGTATCGGGGAGCCACCTGGGTGTCACCCCTACGCCTGCCTGAGGGCGAAGGCTGTCTCGCTGCCCCTCTCCCGTTCCTTGCGCTCCGCTTCTCCCCGTGAGCATTTGGCGTACCAGCGGTGCCGAACCGCCACGGACTGTCGTTATATTACCGCCCTGTTACTCCTTTAGTAGATACTTACGTTTAATTTCACGCTGCTAAAGGCTCTATCAGCATTTCTGAGTTAATTTCCGTGCGCGGTGTTCCGTGGGTGGTTTGAAAGGCTTCAGGGTTTTGCCGGAAATATCGCTGAATTTGAAAGGGTGGTGTCTTAAAGTTTGTTTCAGTTGCTTTATCCAGTGCCTAACTTTATTATCCACAGTACGGATGGGATCACTCTGTTCACAAAAGGAAAAGGCTCTCGCCGGTGAAAAGGTCTCTAGTGTACTACGTGAAAGGGAGAGAGGTCCGGATGCAGAATGAGTCCAGCTACCACCGCTTGTTGCATGGATACGCAGCCCAGCAGCTCCCCAGCCTCCTGAAGGAAAGGGAATTTCACCTCGGAACTCTCAATAAAGTGTTTGCTTCCCAGTGGTTAAACCACCGACAAGTGGTGTGCGGGACAAAATGCAACACGGTGAGTGCCACCTCTCGCTGTTTCCCTGTCCTCTGTTAATTATTCCACCTCCAGCCTCAAGTGATGCTTATCATAATCAAAGTGTGTGGATGGCCAGGGAAAACATTAGGAATTAGGAGTGGAGTCAAAATCGCGCCCAGTTAACTTTGAATGAAAACAATGCTTAAGGACCGAACTGTTCTCATCTGAATATGTGACACTGTAAGCCCCAGCGAGGCACCTCAGGAAGCATCTTTGTGATCTTACAGAGCAATTTACACCTGGATGCAGGATGAATAGCAACAGTGGGATTGCATCTTTCCTTGTGTCCTGCAGATGAGAAGCTAATGGACAGATATTAGCATCTCTAATGGTGGCTGTCAGTGCTTGGCCAAACTTGCTGTTAAGGTTCCATTTTTCTGTTATGCTCAATCTTACACAGTTTGGTTTTACATATGGTTCTCTGCTGATGGCTTTTAAAAGTTGTTCTAAAACTGTGGTTAAACTCCAGGTGTTTGTCAGAGCAGACAGAAATGTGCTGAGCTTAAAAAAAAAAAAAAAAAATTCAGATCTTCAGTGTTGCTTGTTGACTTTATAATTCTTCACTCTAAAACTGTCTCCAGTGTTTGAATAGCTTCTCTGGTTTATATATCTTTATATGCTTTACAGAAACTGAGAGCTCCTCAGGTTCTTCAAGTGATGCTTTGAAACATTTCAGGGGAATATTAAAATGGTGTCCTGTGGGATTAGTAAATGGAGGAGATCATATTTCATAGCTAATATTCACCACCAGAGTTTGTGGGCCAAGTTCATTGGCTGAGGTTTCAATTTCTGCAAGGAGTTGTGATTGAATTAGTGGAAAATCCTAAATTGCAGGTTAGCTGGTCCCACAGAAGGGAATCGAGGGTGAGAAGAAATGAATGCATAGATGTAGCAGCTCTTAAATCTCAGAGCGTATCAGTTGCTGCCATTGCTTCTTTTCCTCAGGATCTTTCTGTGCCAAAACCATGCTCAGTGGTCTGACCAGCAAGGGTCAGTGGGATGCTTTTTTCCATTTCTGGTGAAACATTCTGAGATTTCTGTTATTATTCACAATTGCACAGGGGGAGGCTTTAATGCAGTAGCTCTTAAGAAGCAAGACCTAACTGTATAAACAAAACAATCTTTTAACAGCAATAAGCTCAAAATAGAATCTCTCTGCCTACCTTCTCCACATATGTTCATCTCCTCAGCCAGTCAGCAGCCAGCACTTGTTGTGGTTGTAGAGCTGCTTACTGGAGACAAACTCCTACTGAAACACAAGCTCCCAAAAATCTTGCTTACTCTAGAGAGATGACTGTGTGTTTTATAGAGTTGCAACGATTTTGCTGAGTTCTGTAACTTTTATAGCTCGGGCCATCTGCAGTAAAGATAAAGGGGCAAGTGGGTGCCAATGAGACCTTGCAGAAAATTGTTTGGAACCAAATAATCATGGAGCTGAAGAGGGATTCAATAGTATTGTTGCTCCCTTTGCACCTGCTGCAGCCAAGGGTGTTTGTCCACAGCCAGACTTAATGTTAGAGACAGACCTCCTCTGTCGTAGAGCAAAAGAGAGTGATTGCAAGTCCCTGCAGCATTGTGAAAGATCATATATGAATTATGACTGCTGTAATAGCTGTACCTTGTTTGCTTTGGGCTCACATTTGAACAAGTAAAGTGTTAAACTCTACACTCTAATTACAAGATTTTTCTCTCTCGTCTCCTGAGTGACCTGTTAAAGAAGAATGCCTTTGCTGATTCTCATATGCTGAAGTTGTGGTATTCAAGTTGGGGAGTAAATCGAAAACACCTTGGTTGACTTCAGCGAGGTTTGCTGCATTGGAGTTGCACTTAATTAAAGTTAATGCAAGAGAAAAATATAAACTGTAGCAGTTATTTTGGTCAGGGCTTGACTGTGGCACTGAATGCTTTTAGCATTTAATTTATAAATTACTCTTCACTGTGCAGTGCCAGGAGGATTCACTGTTCTTAATGACAAAACAAAAATATGCTCTTGTCATAGAGGAGGAAGTTTGGGTTTAGTCACTTGGCAATACTAGTTACTATAAAAACACTGAAGAGAATATGGAGTTCTTTGTCAATCACTCTTTTTTTGAAGATTATGATTTGTTCAGTTATGTGGAGTAACTTTTTGTCCTTAAAACTGTTCCAGGGTGTGAAATAGCTTTATTCTTCTCCAGTAGATCATGGTGCTCATAATTGAGCAGCTATAAATCAAATATTTTAGATATTTGTGTTCTGTAAAGGTGCATGCTTTTTCTGGTAGATTTAGAATTATGGGAACTATTGCAAGCATTCAAGCACCTAAAATTTCAAATGAAATCACCCAGGCTTTTCGCCTTGGCTTTGCAGAGCTAGGTTTCCTGTTTGCAAGAATTTCCTAGACCTTGCATGCAGTGGGCTCCTTAATGTTTTTCCAATTCAAATGAATAAGCAGGGAACTTCCAAGGAGTGCAGACATTTAGGGTGTGTTCTGATAGGTATCTAAATTACCAAAACTGATGCTGTGAAGATATATAGAAGAAACTGTCTCAGAAGAAGATATGGTCTGTAATCTGCAGTCTTCTGTTCAGGCTTCATAGAGAAACTCATGAGACTTAGGTAGGAGGCATGCTTATGGCAGACAAAACATAGAACACAAGGTTGCTGTGTTTTGGGGTTTTTTTTCCTCTTTACTATTTCAGGAAATTATGGAGAATAAAGTAGCATCGAAAAAGTAGTTTCAGTAATAATTTTTCAGCTTCTTTTCCTCTGTTAGTTACGTGTACATGTTCAATATATAATTCTTTCACTAATTGCAAAGGTAAAGATGAAAAACTGTAAGAGCTGTAAATCATTCCCTAAATACAAGAATCTTAATTAGTTTCCAGTTGCTTGAGAATATATTTTCTTGGAATCTAGTTTGTTTTTTTTTTTTTAATTTTTCCAGGCAAACCCTATAGATGTATTTGTGTTTAAACTTCCTTTCTGTTCTGAATGCTCTCTCCTGATTTCTCAGGCAGCTTTTCCAAGGCATGCATGGGTTGGTTTCTGAATGCTGGCTGAGACCTTTTCTCTCTTCAGCAGATTGCTATGTTGCCTTAGCTGCCCTGCTGTAAATCACCAGCTTGCATTTCCTATTAGAGACTTTAAACTTGTTTCAAGAGGTCCTTTGTCTGTTCTGTGCATCTCATACAATTACAGCCTAGTCCTGTAGTCCTGGGATTGTGGTGAGAGTACAATGGGAAGTTCCTCCTCTGTGCATGTGAACTGTCTATGAGGAAAATGATTTCCCCTTGCACTGCAAGTTAATGTGTCTTCTGGCTTTGCATATGTGAGGAAGCATCAAGATGACAGCTCATTTCTGATCACATGTTGGAAATGAGAAGTCTCCAGTTTGTAGCTCTACTTAAAGTCCAGTGAACAGTGACTGAAACTTGGTGTAAATAAACCTCTGATGCCTGTAGTTGATATCTCCATTCCCATGTCTTTCAGTGGCTTGTGACCAAATAGCCAGGTGTTGGTTTCTTGTCTAAGAGCATTTGCTTTTCTGTCAACTGCATGTGATATTCGTGTCTGTCTGGTAGTTTCTGTTCCAGGTATGGTGTGAGTTGTAGGGATGCCCTTTAGCAGACAATGTCTGTCAGGTCTCCATCCTTTGCCATCTGTCAGGATGTATTAACTGTCTCCAGCCCCCTGAAATTAAACACAGAGGGCCGAATGCAAATAAAAAATTATAAATGTGATTTTGGTGCTGCACAAATGCAGTATCATCGAAGTCTGTGGCTATTAGCTGGTAGTGCTTCTGAGTTTCACAGAAACGTGGAGTGTCTGATTTCAGAGTCTTGTCTCTAGCAATGTGAATTTAAAATCAACCAACTTGCTGGCTGCTTTTACCTCTCCTCGCTTCTCAGGTGGTTTGTTTATATTGTGGATTGTTTCACTTTGGACCCTTTCAAGAAGGATGTGTAAAGGCCATTATGCGCTTGAGTTGCCTCTACTGCATAACCTGTAAGTTTTGTGCTAAGATTAGTGCATGTTAGTGTGGCTGATGTAGTTGCCATTCCCTGTGATGTTTGAAAAGTCATAGCAGGTAGAGGAAGGTAACTGGAAAAGGGAAGCCATTGTAACTATCTTGAGAAGTGGTAGAAAGAAGGCCTCCAGGAACTACTGATCTGTCAGCCTCCCCTCTGTGCCTGGGAAGATCATGGAATCTCGTTTCTCCCTAGAATCTCTTCTAAGGCACATGGAGGACAGGGAGGTGAATTGAGGCTAGCGTGGCTTCACCAAGGGTAAGTCCTACCTGACAAACCAGAGGCCTTCTGTGATGCAGTGATGGTAGGAGTGGACAAGGAAAGGGTTACAGATGTCATTTATCTGGACTTTTGTACAGCTTTTGACACGGTCCCCCACAACATCCTTCTGTCTAAATTGGAGTGAGATGGATTTGATGGATGGACTGTTGGGTGGTGAGACATTGGTTGGATAATCACATCCAGAGAGTAGTGGTCAATGTCTCAGAGTCCCAGGGGAGATCAGTGACAAGTGGAGTCCTTCACAGATCCGTACTGGGACCAGTGTTCTGTAATATCTTCATTAATGGCATAGATAGAGGGATCCAGTGCTCTCTCAGCAAGTTTGATGATACCACCAAGCTGAGTGGTGCTTTGACACACCTGAAGGATGGGATGCCATCCAGAGACAAGCTCGAGGAGTGGAGCCATGGGAGCATCATAAAGTTCAAGGCCATGTGTAAGGTGCTGCACCTGGGTCGGGGCAGCCCCTGGTATTAGCAGAGGCTGGGCATGAGCAGACCCAGAGCAGCCCTGCCCAGAAGGGTTGGGGGTGCTGTGGGTGAGAGGCTGCACATGGCCCGGCCATGGCACTCCCAGCCCAGAGAGCCAAACGTGTCCTGGGCTGCATCCAGAGCCCCGGGGGCAGCAGGGGAGGGAGGGGATTCTGCCCCTCTGCTCTGCTCTGCTCAGACCCACCTGGAGCACTGCATCCAGCTCTGGGCTCCCAGCACAGGAAGGACAGGGACCTGCTGGGGTGAGCCCAGAGGAGGGCACCAAGATGATCAGAGGGATGGAACAGCTCTCCCTACAAGGAAAGGCTGAGAGAGTTTTGGTTGTTCAGCCTGGAGGAGAGGAGGCTCAGGGAACTTATAAAAAATATGGGGACAGATGAATTGAACAGGGCTTGTAGTGACTGGAGAACAGGTAATGATTTTCAATAAAAAGAGTCACACTAGATAGAAGGAAGATTCTTAAGCTTTACCATCAGGGTAGTGACACACCAGCATGGGTTGCCCACACAGCTGCTGAGTGCTCAATCTATGGTAACATTCAAGGACAGGTTGGGCAGAGTTCTGAGCAACCTGGTCTAGCTGATGTCCCTGCTGGGCACTTGAGCAAGACAGCCTTTAAGGGTTTCTTGTAACCCAAACCATTCTATGCTTCTTTATTTTGATCTTCAGCAGAAAGCAGATATACGATGCCAGTTCGAAAGTTTAAAGTGTCTATGTTTCTTTGGGGCTTGGAATATATTAGTAAATCTGTATTGCTATAGGAAAAAGAACCTGATGCCAAGTGTTTTATGAACAGAAAACAAAGATATTTATGATCTGAATAAAAGTCAAGGCTGAGAACTTGGAAAAATCAATCACTGCTACTCAGGTGTGGCCAGAAATAGCATTGATGTAATAGCACAATAAGCATTGTCTTCTTTTGTTGTTTTGTTAACAAAAAGCATATTTGAAGGAGAGCAAGTAATAATTTTCCAACTTGGCTGCTGGCGAGATCTTTTTGTGACCAGCCTTAGTTAGTCTGGAGCATGCTGTTGCAGAAGTGGATGTTCCCACCTGCTTGTTTTGGCTAGCACTGATGTGCATGTGACAAGGGAGTCATCTGGATCAGCTTGCTGCTTTGTGTGCAGACGGGTTTTCTTGTAGGGTTGCAGATACCGTTGACCTTGCAGCTACTTGAGCACTAGTTATTGTTACAAGGGTGATGAGGCTTTTTAGGTGGATGGTAATGAGGAGGCACGTAGCTTCTCAAAAGATAGGCTTAAGCCAATTGTGGACCTTGAACGTGATTGATTCTCTCTTAGTGACTATTTTTACCAGGGCAGTGTACTTACTTTGGGTTTCTTTCAAAAGTTACTATGAATGACAAGAATGTGCCCATGATTTCTGAGAGCACCATATGAAGAGCTGGTGCACAGAGCATATTATGAGCTCTTGCATGAAGAATGAGCAGTCTCTTTCATGCATGTTATTTGTGCCTTTTAGATCTACATCCATCCTGCTTGTGTAGTAAAAACAGGATGGCACCCTTTATTTTTGTTTTGATTGGTTAGTACCATCAGCTAAAAGATAGGGTAGGACTGCCTGTTCATTTGTTTTTTGTGCAGGGGCAGCAGCTGAAGACATGAGTCTGTGCTGCCTTGAAATGGCATTTCATAGACCTCTTTTTTAATCTTGCTGTTTAAAGTGAATACTTTCAGCTGAAGATACATGGGAAGGGAATTTATCCAGTTTTGGATTGTTAGCTTTCTGGGTGTTTCTTCCCCCTAAATTATTGTGTCCTGAAAGGCAGGCCAAAAAATGAGAAAACCTGGTAAACCATTCTGCTCTCAGTATTGCATATAAGAGTATGATGGGTTTTGCAGTTCACACTCTCTTCCTTGGATACTCTGTTCCCTGCCACAGTCTTTACTTTTGGCAAGCTGATTCATGAACTTCCCTCATCAGTGAAGTGAGGTAGTTTCTTGATTAACTTGATCATAAGCAGGTTGGACAGCCAGGAGGACAGCCATATAGTAATTGCAGGGAAGCCATTTGCCAAAATTACTTCTCATCACTTCTGCAGGTCAAAAGAAAAATAAGTGTACAGCTATCAGTCTCTGCAAATGTGCGAAGATCATGAAGTTTCATGGCTATGTCAGCTGTAGTACCTAACCGTGCTTGTCTGCCTTGATCCTTGAGTGATAGCACTGTTGCAAGCTGTACATCTAAACTGCTTTAAAAAAAAAAAAAGGGGAAATGGATTTCTCTCTTCCATGTCATCCAGCCTGTTTCCTTGTTAGAACACAGTTGTCTGGCAGAGAGCATGGTAGCTGAGTCTGCTGTGTTTCTCACAGATGAAGTGTGGTCCTTGCACTTCTGCCAGATGGCTGAAGCAATCCAGATTTGGTAAATCCTGGGTGTTAGGTTGTTTGGCATACTAAAGAATGACATGCATGTTTTACTAGAAGGAAGAACTGAATTTTGTGCAAAGCTTAAAATCAAGAGACAAATACACACAATTCAGTGTTTGGAGGCTGGTGGAGTTTTTTTATGTCCAGCAAAAACATTGTGGGCTGGGTTTTTCTTTTTATATAATGAGTAGCTGGGAAAAAATTCTTAGTTCTGTTTGAGATAACAGAGGAAATTACTGTATGGTTCAGTTATCAGGAATTTGTCAAGACTTTTAATGTCTACACTGCTTTGAAGTTGTTTGCAGATGTACTTATTTCAACAGTTGAAAATATTTTATATTTTATTTACTCTGGTCTTTAAAACTCCTGAAATGGTATTGAAATTTTATGCACTCTTAGCTGGGTTCTTCTCTTTTTTCTTAACATTTCTCCCTTTTTGGCTTTAAAAGTATCTATTGACTGTGGCTTATCTTGGCTTCTGTGTGCTGGATTTACAGGGATGATTTCTGGGCAGCTAGAGGTGCAGCTTTCAAATATGAGCTTTTGCTTCCTGTTATGCCCCAGGTGATGTAAGAATCTCTGTGTGCAGGCAGTGGTTGCTTATTTTACTCGAGGGAGGTGTTGGTTGTTTTTAAACTACTCAGGGGCCAAGTTCCTTACCAAACAAGTGGGGAAGTTACTGCTCTGACCTTTACAACCAAAACAACATAGTCAGTCCCTTATATGTGCAAAGTTTAAATTCTTTATCTTTTTAGTCTGATTAGTTTAGAGTTTAGTAAAAGTATTTTACATTAGAGTAAGTTTTTATTAACCAACATCGGTGTATGATGAGGTTGTCAGACTAGAGAATGCAAAGGGGTTTTAATTCCAGTCCTCCTACCAGTTAACTTGCACTTCCAAGTGTAAATCTGTTACAGCTGAAGCACAATTCTTCTGAGTCCATCAACATCCTTATGTGTGGATATGTTTTCCTAATTAGTACTCCTGATGTCAGCATTAGGACCTGCAGCTGACACCTGCAAGCTTTAATCCTAACTACTAAACTGTTAATTTTGTTTAGGGTTTTGGGTTTTTTCAGTAGTTGAAGGAGGATAGGGGAGGGAATTGGGCATTTCTGCTGGAAAGAAATACTGGGAGTGAAGGGGGATATGCACTCACATGGGAAGGACAGGGGAGGATGAGAGGAGAGGAAATGACTGATTCTGATTCTTCAGTGCAGGTGTTAATTTTCAGGTGGTTAGTGCAGAGGGACTGCTGTGTGCATTGCGTTCTTAACAGCTGTCTCCAGCAGTGAAGGCTTTGTAAGGCTTGGGAAGAGTGAGCAGTGCCTCCCTCCTCCTCAGCTACACCTCAGCTGTTGCCATACACCACACGTGTGCAAAATAAAAAAGTAAACATGAAAGTGCAGTCTCTGTAGGATTTATTTGTTTGTGCAAGACTGCTGCCTACAATCAGTTGCAGGGTGAAGATGATGCATAATTCTAGACACAACACACAAATAACAAACAGGGGATTTTGTCTTTTCTGTGGAATGTGTGTAACATACCATACTTTATCAGGTTTTGATAGGATGTTAATATTCTGCTAGTTCAGTGCATCAAGTAATAGATACGCTGCTAAATTATCTTAATGTTATTTTTCCTATGCTTTTGTTAAAGAACAGATCTACACTCTGTAAGAGTTCACCAAAAGCAGCTTGTATGTATAACTTCTCTCTAAGAAGAGAGAACCTCTAGATTTTCTTCTGGTCTTCTAGAAATGCCTGACAAAGGATTTCAGAACAGTTTCCTTGAGGTGTGTATTTTTAAAATTGTATTGAGGGTTATCATCTTTGGTTCACCTCCAGAGGTTTTGAGACAACATTCTTGGTTATAGAAGGAACAGACTAAAGATGATTTAGAATTTAATTATAATCCTTGGCTATGAATTCTAGATCACTTTCCTTAGTGCTAAGTCAGCTTCAGATCCTCCGTTTCCTTGCTTCACTCATGTTCCCTCACAGGGCTTTGTCTCCTCTGTTAGACCTATTTGACTGTCAGTGCAGCTGCCCTCTGAGCACCATCTGTGAAATGACCCAGCCCATGAGCCTCCCAAATGAAAGTGCACTTTTGCAGGCAATGTAAACCTTTGTTCTGGTTTAAACTGTAACCTCGTGATTGTATGTGTCTGAACTCACATAACACTGGGCATAATGTGTGTTTGAAGATTTGTAAGGCTTTATAGTAGAGTTTTCTGACAAGGTGACAGTGACATATTGCTCTAATTTCTTGTCTTTTTGTGGGATAAGGTATATAGCTAAATATCTTTATTTCAGATGTTCGCACTGGTAGTACTGTATTTAGTTACTATTCTCTGTTTATCACCAGAAAAGAAATTCCAGTTGCATAAATTGTCAGTCTGCCAAAGCCAAAACTTTATGGTAAGTGTGTTACCTGGGAGGCAAGAGAATCATGCTAAGCTCCATGGGGCTTAATGGCTGTGTTGAGGTGGGTTTTTTTCTCACTGTGGTAGGTAGAAATTGAAAAACAATATTGTTTTGTTGTACTGAACAGGGAAAAGTGTTTTATATTCAAGGGCTTTTTTTTCAAGTGGGAAACCTCCCATGACAGATTTCTCTCATTTCCCTTCCATTACTGTGAAAATGGAATGGGATGGTTGATATAAACCCACTGTAATTGTTACTTAACCTGTTTTAAGAAGGAATTGATGCATTTTTCAGCAATCCTTGAAGCATTTGTGGATTTCAACTCAAAAAGAATGTCAGTTCAAAATAGGGAGGATATTTGACCATGTTGTTTTTCTTATCTGTTTGATGATGACTTACATGTCTGGATTTTTTTCCCCCAGTTATTTGTAGTAGATGTCCAGACTGGTCAAATTACCAAGATTCCTATCCTGAAGGATCGTGAACCCGGCATGGTGAACCAGCAGGGATGTGGCATTCATGCCATTGAGATCAACCCCTCGAGGACCCTCCTGGCCACAGGTGGAGACAACCCCAACAGTCTTGCAATTTATCGTCTGCCTACACTTGATCCTGTCTGTGTGGGAGATGTAAGTGGGAGTATCTGGGGAAAGTTAATTCTCTCACTTAAAAAGTTACTACTTTGAAGTGTGTTTGATCAGAGCAAGGTTAATATTTAGGAGCCTTGTAGGGCAGTAAAGTTCTGAAAACGTTTCTGATTGAGTTGTCATTTCTGTTGTGGTATCTTAAATACAATTGAGTACTTAAACATGTGAGTGGATTTTCAGGGATTTGGGTCAAATTTCTTCCTCACCTTCATTCAGGTCTACTTTAGCTTACTTTTCAGCACCAAAAATGAAACAAAATCATAAGTATTAAAGTCTAATTGTAGTGATGAGCTCTGAAACTATTTATAGTGAAAAAGCTCTTTTCAGAAATTAAAACTATGTTACAAGTTGTTAAAATTTTCCCCTTATCCCAATGCAGCTTATGGATGTTATTCCAGAGGTGGAACTTGGTTTTGAAGATTAGTTCTAACCCCATGGCTTGTGGCAGTTTGATACAAACTGGTACTGGTTTTATTTCTGAAACATCCTGAGGCCTTTTTAAAATGGCTAGTCTTTAAAAAACAAGCTGGAGAATATAGTGGTGTCCTGAGAGCCCTTCTCTCTCATTTCTCCTTTTTATTCAGAACTTCATGTAAACGTTATCTGCAACAGCAGAGATCAGGTCACAGTTTCTGCAGCAGCAGATAACCAGCTGCAGCAAGACTTGACTGAAGATTTGCATGACTTGCTCTTCATTTGTGTGACTTTTTAGCTTTTTTAACAAAACTAGAATCTTATGGTCCTTTTTTTTCCCCCCATAGGTTTGATAGGTTTCACATGCTAAAGAAAAGAGTCTTGAAACATTAATCTGTAGGTCATGTATTGTAAACATAAGATTTTGGTTACTTTTTATAGTAGGATATGTGTTGGAAGAAAAAAACCCTAACAAATAGATACTTTACAGAAGAATGCTGCTTTCAGAATGGAAAATGTGAGAATTCTGGAAATCTTAGAATTGAGATTGATTTTTCTTTGGTCAGAGGCCTGTTTTTCCAACACCAGTTTTTTCTTTATTAATTGCACACTTCAAAACCAGAAAAGTTAAAATTACTGCTAGGTACTTGAACTGTTCCAGCTTGATACTGGAATCTTACCTGTATGCTTTTAATGTAGGTCTGTCCTACTGAGCTTGTACTAAAAATCGAAGTGAAGAATACTTGTCTGCTTTGAGACTGCTCTTGAGTATAATGGCACAGAAAAATCTGTCTTTCTTCTTTTAGGATGGACACAAGGACTGGATATTTTCAATTGCGTGGATCAGTGATACTATGGCTGTTTCTGGTAAAGTCATATTTTTTCTCTTGGTTTTTTTTTTTAATTTGCTTGTTTTCCTTCTCTCTGAATGTTGTAGTGATGCACAACTTTTGATAAGTTTTACCTCTGTCAGGGCATTTGAAACCACTTGGAACTACGTAGACTATTTAAACCCTTGCGGGACTTAGTACAGTGCTTCATTTTATTTTGTTGTTGGGCCTTAGTCTAGACCAGGTTTTCCTAGTATTAGAATATTACTGTGTTTCTAGTAAGGGGATGTTTGAACACAATGCGGTACAGGAAAATATTCCACATAAGAAGAGTAATTTCAGAGGGGTGCTGGTTATTGGTTAATAACTTCGGAACACTTGAGATCAATATCGGTTTCCTGAAGTCATGTGAAAGAGTAATTAATGAGAACTCAGATGGTTTCATCAAGCTCTCATACAGTTGTGTGCATATATGTATATATGCACTTACACTATGGCAGTCAATACAGAAGGCTGTAATAGACAAACTCAGTTAATGACTTTTTGGTGATTACTTGGATAATCAGTGTAACTTCATAAAGAATTACTTAGGTAAAAGCAAAAATAATAATGTCTTGTTGCATTAATTTAGCAGTTTACTGACTGTCTGTGCTGAGAGGGTGTACTATTCAGAGTTGTCAAACTGCAGGTGAGAGAAAATAATAACAGTCTTACATAAAAGTCACATATTTGAATTGTTGGTTTTGTTAGGTAGGATTTTTCTTCCAAACTCAAAAAGCTAATCCTGGAATTTCATTTTTGAATTTAATATAAAACTTGATCCTTGCAAGTCTCTACCCCAAATATGTAGAGAAACTCTATCACATTCAAGCTAGTAAGCTTGAAGAGAACAGCACAGATGATTACAGATGTCCAGGGGAAAGATAAGGGCCTGACAGATTGCACAGCATGTGAGATGGAACTGTGTTGACTCGTTATTTTCTAAAGGTCAGGGGTGGATGTGTGAGTAGAAGTGTTCTCTACTGCCATATTCTCTGCTGTGGTGCTTATAGCAGGCAGAATGTACGTTCCATTCTCCACACCTCAGACACCAGGGAAAACATGTTGAAAGCAATTAGCAAGACTGGTTGCTAAACTGAATTCTTTAGAACTCACGGACGCCCCTAATTAAGAGTGAGAAAAAGACAACTAACTTGTGACATGGTTTTAATTTTACAGATTTCAATTACATCTGTATCTGAAAGTGTCAAGCAGAAATACTTGAACTCCAAACATTGAGGATATAGCATGTATTTTTATGACAAAAGCTTCAGATGGGATGAATAATTCCCAGGATGGCATGAGCTTAGGGTAGCAAATTATACTCTGCTTGGCTTCATGGATAACCAGTTGAGCAACATACATGGACTTTTTCCCCTGCCAGGGCTATTAAAAGGGACAGCTTCCTCCAAAAGTATGTCAAGATGTTTAGAAATTTTACTGCTGAGTACTCAGCCTTTGTAACAAACAAGATTAGGTGCAATTAAAACCAATGGCATGTAATGGAGTGGCAGGATGTTGTGCTGCTGGATACAAGTGCCATTAGGATTCTCTTTTTGTATTTTTCTCTAGTAGGTGATTGTGGCAGATGCCTGAATCCATCTGTGAGGGGGCAAAGCCACCTCTGCTATGCTGGACCATTCCTATTGCAACAAGATGTTTTGCTTTACTGTCTTTGCAGCTTCTCCCCTATGAGATAGCAAAGCTGATAAATTTAATAGCCTCATATAGATATATAGCTTTTTTGGCATCTTCATTATGAATTTCTTTTGACAGAATTTTTCACTTTATATAGAGAAGAAATTGAGGTACCTGTCAAATCTGTGAGAGCTGACTTACATGGAAGTGAGTTGCCTGAACACCAGAAGGGATTTGTATAAGGTCTTGGATTAAGTCTGTATTGATTGAGGAACCAGAGGCATTCAGCTTTCTTCATCCAGTGTTCTTAACATTAGTGATTCATATTTTAGATTAATGTCTTCAAATTCAGTAGAAAAATAAAATGAGTTCTTATCTGTTTAACTTAAGTTACATTCTTTAAGAAAGAAGTGGCACAGGTTTTAGCGAAAGAATTTTTCTGATAGATTTCATCCAAAGTGGTACAACTGTGATTAGAAATAGATGTTTCTGTTCAGCTCACAAATTACTGTGTACTCAGCCATAAGCATACTGACAGAAATCAAGTAAACCCAAATTGGCATAAAACCAGCTGAGGTTTTTGTGGCTATATTTTGCATTGGTTTAACAGACTGTTTTACCAAGGCTGAGAGTGACGGGTTCAGGCTGAACCTATAGTGTTCAGTCACTTCTGAGTTCATTCTGTGTATTAGATGATGATAGTTGTTGCACAGGGTTGTGGGTTTTGATGCATCCTAATTAGTTTGAAAACATATGAGATGTCTAGCTGCTTGGAAACCATATGGACAGTTGACAGTGAGTTCATAATATTCTGAACTTTACAGCTCAGTAAAATCATCCTTTTGTTAATGATAATATATGGGCACTAACAGCATGTTCTATTAGATTAAACTAAGAGTATCCTGTTTTTCAGACCCCATTGATTAATCCTTTTTTTAGAAAAGAGGAGTTCTGTATATGTGGAATGGACTATTCATGTATGGACTATTTGATCAGGTTCCCGGGATGGTTCGATGGGTCTCTGGGAAGTCACAGAGGATGTGTTATCCAAAAGTGATGCCAGGCATAATCTCTCTCAAGTTCCTGTCTATGCCCATATAACACACAGTGCTCTGAAGGATATCCCCAAGGAGAACACCAATCCTGACAACTGCAAAGTCCGAGCATTGGCTTTCAACAATAAGAACAAGGTCAGTAAGATAAGCAAGACAGTTGAGAAGTCCTAAAAGTGTCCCTGTGTATTAGAAAAACTAAAAAGTAAGCTAAATAGAATATACCAGAGAAGCAAGTTAATATGTTTTTCTCTGATTATTTTGCATCTTTGTCTTTTGAGGCAGTGGTTTTAATCTGCTATGTCTGCTTCTGCCCCAAGTGAATGGAGGAGTCCAGACATTTTAGAAGGCATAGTTTTCCCCAGGTTTGATTTTAGATTTGCATCCTAAGCAGGGGAATAAAGCAATATTTACAAGAAGCTAATAAAGCACCAAAACATCTCTTGCAGCTTGAATCCCATTTTTGAGTGCTCTTTTCACTTTCCTTTGTGTTCTGTGAAGACCAGCTAACATTTAACAGTTCCTGTTTCAGTGGCTGAGTCCTTTCTGGATTGCTCAGCAAATGAGGTGACTGACTCACAGGGCAGGCACTAGCACTTGCTTTGGGGTTATTTTGTTGGTATTTGACAAACAGTAAATGTCAATCTCCCCCATCCTGATCTCCTTTTATTACTAGTGGGTGTAGCAATTCATCCTTCACCACTTTTTTTTTCCTCCCCTGCCCTCAAAGAACAGAAAAGCTCTGAAGGAAACGTGGGTGTGCTGTCGGAAGCACAGTGATCCTGTAGACTTTATTTTCCACAATAGCTGTTAGTTACTCCTCTATGATGGAAACTTCATGTTACTTTTTCAGTAGAGTAGTGCCTGAAATTTGCTTCAGGGTTAGAATCAGTGTGGGACCTGCTGAAGACAATTATCAACTCTGGATTGTACTGTCTCATAATTCTTATTTGATTGCCTAGCAAGATTTATGGTTTTGAAAGTTATTGCTATTTACTCTTTTGTTAATTTAGATTCTACTTGACACCTGAAGTACTGTATAGCATTCTATGAAGATCAGTATAAATGAAAATTATCTTGATAGAGCCTTTACAGGATTATGGATGAGTTCAATCCAGAGTGCGCAACCTGCCTAGAATAGAGTGTGAGTTTGTAAGGATATCTATAATACAGAAACTAACTCTCTTCTTTTTATTTTCATTCTAATAGGAGTTGGGAGCTGTGTCCCTGGATGGGTATTTTCATCTTTGGAAAGCAGAGCACACGCTATCAAAGGTGCTTTTCTGTTTGTTGGAGTTAAACTTCAAAAACTGCAAGCAGTTAAGGCTGTTCACTATTCTTCATTTCCTTCAAATATTTGAAGAGCAGCAGTGTTTGTAAAACACTTAAAAGTTCCATGTAAAATTAAATGTCCTGAAATTTGGAGCTTGAAGAGGAGAGAAGCTCCACACTCTCCTTAACTGAGAGGACAGGAAGCATTCTTAACTTTCTGCTAGTTTTGGGTTACTTGAAGTGAACTGTTGTGTGGAGTATGGTGGATACTTGATCAGTAGAATTCATAAAGGAAGTTGCACTTATTTAAATGTAATGGCAAATCACATCTAGTGAATGTGATAGGCTTTTTCAGCTGAAAGCTGATGTTGCTGTGCTAAAGAAATAGCAGCAGCTTAGAAGGATCTAAAACAATTTATTAAAATGTCCATTTTTCTTGGTTTCAGCCTTTATTGTCTCAGTTTGCTTCAGATAAGGCACCCCATTGCTTTTAGGTTTTTTCCTTCTGGGTCTTATTTTTCACCTGCATTTTGTGTTTTATTTCCCTGAAACTTCCTAGAATATAGCTTACAAAATTGTTTTGTTAACACCTTCGTCTTTTCTTGTAACAGGTTGATTTGTATTTTTTCTGTTTCCAGTTGCTTTCCACAAAGTTGCCATACTGCAGGGAGAACGTGTGTTTGGCTTATGGTCAGGAGTGGTCAGTGTATGCAGTAGGATCACAGGCACATGTCTCTTTTCTGGATCCAAGGCAGCCTTCTCACAATGTTAAATCCGTCTGTTCCAAAGAACGAGGCAGTGGTAAGAAACCTGTCAAAGGTGCTTCAAATGGTTTGTTTGCAGAAGTAGCTGTTAAAACTGTAGTAAGTCAAGCTTCTAATGAACAGGAAGGGCTTTTCTAGTGATCAGCGAACTAATTAGCAGTGTATGTATGTACAGATTTGGTTTTGTGACAGTGTACCTGGAGCAACCAACAAACCAAATGTGATCAGCTCTGAAGGGCAACATCACTGCCATTAGGAGCAACTCAATTGTAAACTATCCAAATATTACTGAATTTTCAAAAGTGTGTATTTTACTGTTGTGTATTTTTTACTAGGTCTTACTCTATTTTTTTATCATCTCGAAAGCAAATGTTGTCTTTCTACCACTATTCATACTGTTCTTGCATTCTTCTCTATGAATTAGAAAAAAGGCATGTTGTCTGCTCTGTGCTACCTTATTGGGCATATGTGCTGTGAGGGAAAGCTTGCTTTGTAATTTTAAAGCCATGATTGAGACTCCTGATTTTCTACGTGATTTGAGTGCTATTTACTTTTCTTGTGGATGCAGTATGTCCAGTTGAACCTTATACCAGGGCCAGGCCTGAGGGCTTGCAGAGTGCATGGTACCATAAAGTTGTCTCCATATCCTTTACTATCAGGCATGAGAAGGCACAGTGAGTGCCATATTTATCCCAGACCAGTAAATTTCACTCCTTACTTAGCTTTTCTCTGGGCTTCCATCTCTTCATCACGCAGGTCACCAGAGGAGGACATATGTCAGCAAAGATAGGAAAGTTTTATTTTTGCAATTACTGAGTGGTGGTGTCTAGATCAGTGTCAGGGTCTGCTGCTTTCAGATCTGGGAGAAATATATATAATGTCAGGAGAAGCCACCTGAACATCTTACCAATAAGACTGCTTGTTCTTACTTGCTGTCAGTGAGGATTCTGGTCCTGACCCAGACACTGCAGTGTGGTGCCCAGTGGTGGCTGGTGGCTGAAACCTGCCTCAAGTATGTGATCTTCCATATTGGGGGATAATGTGTGTAGGGATTACCTTGAGGGGTTTCTCCACTTCATGTCTGGAGAAAGCCTTTGTTCAGGGCGGTTTTCTCTTCTGCAGAGTAGGTGCATCTTTTTATTAGGTGTGGTGGCGGAGGAACATAAATAACAGTAATTCCCAAGATACTGAGTGTTCCACTTTATATTGATCTCCCTGGGACTTAAAGTAGTGTAGCACCTCTAGAAAACAAGGTCTTTATTGACCTGTGGACTAAAATTGGATTTCAAGTGCTTTGCAGTGGTACCTGAATGTGCTTTAAGTTTCCAAGTGCACCTGCTGAATGTGCTAAGTCCACATTAACTTCAGATCACTCAAGTTGTACACAAAGGCAGGTTACAGAAAGGTGGTGGCTCAGTAGGGCTGGAGCTGGGGCTGGCTTTCCTCTGCTGTAATCCTGTTTACACAGGAAGGCAGTGAATGCTTTTTAGTACATCTTGTAAGTGTTGCTTTTCTGAGCAGTTGTAAAGGGAAATGCATGTCTTGGACAGTATATCTTGATCCACAGAAGCAATTGCTCTTTGCATGACTGGCCTGCAGAGCCATGTTGTGGGCCCTTTTCTTCATGTCCTGAAGGCAGCAGGCAGAGCTTGTATGGCACAGACTGTGATTTCTTGTGTAGGACATGCCACTGCGTCTTCATTTCCTTCGGGGATCTGTAGACCGTTCCTACAGCATGGGAGTGAGGCTCAGTGTACTTAGCTAAATGACCTAGGTCCACAGGTTGTAGAGGGCTGGGAGTATAGAACTGACTGTGATAGGTTCTAGGCACAGGCTGCACTTTTAGCTTGACAGGAATAATTAATCTGACGTACTTCAGCCCCTTAGGAGACAATTTGAACTGCTGCTTTTGAAAACCTGTTCTAAATATCCTTCTGAATAGTGAATACATCATGGATTTCTTCAGTAAATTTCTTTGATTAGAGAAAGATCCACAGTTGTTCTGCATTTTATATCTTTTTATTAATATATTTAATTGAAAAGTATATGCCATCTGCCTTGATACTCCATCACCTGTTTGTGTGTTCTCCTGGGTGGCTTGTCAAGAGCACTTCTTGGAGCAAAAATAGAAGGAGGTCCACTCTTGTGCCTTCTTCCTCTCGTCCAAGTGACTGTTCTTGCTGACTGCAGAGGGCTTAAAGCTTTCTGTGTGTCTTTGCCAGAGCCAGATCCGTGTGATAGAGGTGGGGGGGAAGGTCTTCTGCTGTCTTAAGTGCACTTGTAACTCTCTGAATTAAAGCAGAGACTCTCATATGAATCTCATAATCTACTTCAGTAGAGAGGCAGTGGCTTCCCACCCATTAAGCCTACAGCCAAGACTTCACCCCATATTTGGAGCAGGACAATATGGCCTTGCCTTGTTCTAAGTATGTATCACAAGTGCTGGTGGCTGTGGATGTCACATCCTGTGGCAGAGTCAGAAGGATGAGGACGTGTTTCTTGTTAGGACTTCATACAGAGGGGAAGGGAAAACTCCCTGATTGCATCCGCAGCTCCCCGTTGTCTGCTGTCACGTGTGCTGGTGGGAATATTCCAAGATGATACAAATTCTGTGACATTCAGCCCTGCTTGGTGTGGTGACAACACTTGGCAACACTTGTGGTGACAACATTCAACAACATGTGAATGTAGCTGGCATAACTTGGTATTTCCTCTTCTGTTTGAATGCTTGTTTAGGTTGTAATTCAGTGGTACTGTAAAGAGGGCCTAAAAAGCCCTTGTGTTTCTAACCTGGCATCCTGTCAAGAAGGAAGAAGTATAGATGTGGTGGAGTTTAACCTGCGTGGAAGAGTTGTTTGGAGTAAAGCAGCTACACAGAAGAGTATTTGCACAATAAATGGAGATGAGATGAGATGACAGGATGTTTTGCAGATTGAAAATTCTTACATTCAGAATCTCCCCAAGACTAGTTCCCAGGGATCCTTGATTAGCTGAGATTTCAAATTTAGATTTTGTGAGAACAAAATTTACACTCTTGTTCAATGTAATGGAATAACTGAATTGTGCTAACATGTTTCGTTTGAACTGTACCTTCCCATGTACTGGTGCAACATGGTGTTGTTTAGATGGCAGGAGTCCTGTTCTGTTTTCTTTCCCGGCTAAAGTGCTAAAAATTCCAGCTACTAAAATTAGGTGTGCTTGTTTGAGAATATTTGAGTGGAGACAGATCAGGCTCATTGATAGTTCTGAAGCTATCTTAGCAGGAAAATGACTGGTGATTATTATGGTTACACTTGCTTACAGCTAGCCTGTTGATCAGCACAATGCACTTGGTGGCAGCTGGGACTTTCTTTTCTTGTGATGGTCATTTACTGCAGATTGGCAGGTAGTTAGGGTGTGAGCTTGTGGAGGGAAACAGCATGATGTTGTTCCCTCTGTCTGCTGCCATGTACTCAGTCTTGGTGTGTTCACTTAAAGGCTCGTGCAGACAGAGCAAAGGTAGTCTGGATCCTAATTGGCTTATCTGGCAACCTGAGGGCTGGTGAGGATGAAGCTTCTTACTATGTACCACTGGTGTAGCTGATGGTCTCAATGAGTAAGGCAGTCATGTATGCAATCAAAGCTGCTGTTTCAATAGCATCAGGGTAGGATTTGTCTGCACTGCTATTTAGAGAATACTGGTAGGTAATATTAGACATGAAGCAACAGCACTGCAGAGGCAAGCATCCCTGTTCCTTACTGCACTGTCCATCCCTTCTCTGTTTGACAGGTATCCGCTCGGTGAGCTTCTACGAGCACATCATCACTGTGGGGACAGGGCAAGGGTCCTTGTTGTTTTATGATATCAGAGCCCAGAGGTTCCTGGAAGAAAAGCCCCCCCGTGCCTGCTATGGACAGAAGCAGAAATTAGGAGGAAGTGAAATTTTGAAGTTGACAACTGGGAAAGGCTGGCTGGTAAGTAGTTTGTAGCTGTGATAGAGATGGGGGGAAGTAGACCCATTATATAGGAGTGACGTAGAGCTTGAGCCAATACTCTTTGGACCTGTTGTGTGAAATGTGTCTCAGTCAAACAGAATTCATGTAACCAATAACTAATAATGAAGAGCAAGAAATGCTGCAGAATTGCTTTCTACAAAAGCTTTATGAAAGGGTTCTGAAGGTTATTTGCTTCAGTGTAAGGCATAGTGATTACAGTTCTTATGCACTGATTCATAAATGAACTAGATTTTATATCTTTATATTACCTCAAACAGAGAATAAATTGTCTTTCTTTAAAGCCAATTTATAAATTGTCTTTCTTTAAAGCCAATCTAATGCGGTGCTTGAAGCAAGAGTTTTAATTTAATTGTGTGAGTTTTAGAAACTGTGGCTTCCTGAGGTAATGCCATGGCAGGCACTTGAGTTTGTATGTTATCATAAAAGAGTTAATGGCTTTGTTTAACTTAGCTCTGTTACCTTTTGTTGTATCAGAGCAATGTCCCCTCACCTCCCAGATCCAATGCTTGACCTAAACGTTCTCAGAAAAAGGTTCAGGACAACTCAGGTATCTTTTAGTTGACCTTCATGAAGCTTCAGGATTGTTAAGAGAAAACAACCCTTTTTAGATTCTGGAATCTACCTACTGCTTTTGTGAAGCAGGGTTTTGGATTTGTTTAGCAACAATAACAATCTAAACCTTCCTTTAACAGAACCATGATGAAACCTGGAGGAATTATTTTTCTGACATAAATTACTTCCCAAATGCTGTTTACACCCACTGCTACGACTCGTCTGGAACGAAACTGTTTGTGGCAGGAGGCCCTCTTCCATCAGGACTTCATGGGAATTATGCTGGTCTCTGGAGCTAATGATAACTCTTCATTCTGATGCTGATCTTTACACAGATTTCCACTTTTCTTTTCCTTTTTTTAACAACAAAATTGTGTGATGCCATTGATTCCTGATTTAAACACAAGTTATTTTTTGGCAGAGTTTTCTGTTGGTCTCCAACAGTTTTGTACATCTTTTTGAACAAGTTTTGCTTTAACCTCCTTGATCCTTTATATGGAGGGGTTTTGAAGTCCTTTTTTATTGTATTTACTCCAAATGACTCTTCCCCCATTTAGGCTGGCTTGGCCATGTGTCCCCTCCTCTACTTTGCTGTGAGGTAGGATTTCTTTCTTATAGAGTGGTTGCTCCTGAGCTTTCTGTGAAAGTCTTGGGGCTGCATGTGTGCAGGTACTTTGTGTCAGTTACATTACCTGGAGTGAGGACTACTTGTAATTAAAAGCTATTAAAAATATTTATAAGAGATAAGCTACTACTTTATCTGCAGAGCGTGGCCCTGGCCTGGGTTGATCATATTTTTTCAAAGTACAAGCCTAATGATACTGTTATTGCATAGATGGATATGGTAATCTTAAGCTGTACTCACTGGAGTCCAGGGATGGATTCCTTAGGGGTATTTCCCATCAAATCCAAAGTGCAGGAGTTTTTAAAAGTGCATTTGTGTTCAAATGGTAGTTTTCAGCAGAGCTAGGAGCAAAAATTGATCTGTTTCTTCACTGCCCATCCCAGGTATCAGCTTGCACAACTGGAGTTTATATAGAACAGCATGGCTGTTGCAGGGTGACATTACATTGAGGGCTGCAGAGATGCTGAGAGGAAATGGGGGCTAGTTATTCAAAATAAACTGAATCTATCTGTTCTCCAGATGAAATATGGTTTCTAAGTATGCTGTTAGGGTAGCTTATAAACTCTTCGTAAACTGCCTAAAACCTCGGACCTTTTTCATCCCAGGTTGTGGAAATTTTTCCCCTTTTTGCTGTTCTGTTTGGCCAGCTGCTCAAAGAAGCCAATGGAATAAATAAATTATATTTTTCACCCAGATTAAAGAGTGCATCTCAGACTTTACTAAAGCAAGTGAGCAGCTTTCTGCGAAGGAGGATATCTTTGTGTTCCCTCACTTTGTCCTAGCATATGCTGTGGGTGAGACTCAGTCTTTCCAGAATCCCCTGCTGCCTTCTGAGTTTAGACTCTCTTCAGCTTCACCTGGGACTGGGAGGGGAGAACAGGTCCAGTGCCCTTCAGGTCCAGCTGTGAAGTTTGTGCTTCCCAGGGTGATGGTCTTAAAATACTCAGCTAAAATGCAAGACTCCAAGGTGTTCTTCCTTTTGTCAGGCACCAAACTGTCAGCTTGTTAGCGATGCCTCTGTCCTCTGCTGGAATTAATGCCTTTCCCCTGACATTGGTGGTGCAAATTGTGCCTGTACCTCACAGTTTTGGTGCCAAACGAGCAGTTGATTGAAACTGAGAGGAAAGATAAGGCTGGGACATGCTCTGTTTTCCCATCTCTGTGGGAGATCATAGCTACCACTGCAGTTCCTGCCCACAGCCCAGAGCTAATCTGCATTTGTCTTTACAGTCCCTCTCATCTTCATACTCAGTATCTTCATCAGTAACACCAAGCAGTCAGCATCAGGCTTAAGTTCCAGCTGGTATGGAGACCTGGATGGAAATTTTACAAGGAGTGCAGGTCCCTCTCTTTGGGGTGGAAATCCTGGCAAGAGAAGAACTCTCTCCCAGGTGTGCACCTATCCCAGAAGTATAATTAGCACTGAGCATTAACACAGGTGCTTCACAAGCAGATTTTCCAGTGTTTCATAATACTTACCATTGTGGTCTGGTTGCATAAACTGCATCAGTTCAAGGTACTGTGTGTATGGTTAGACAGGCTTTTTTTTGAAAAGGTAAAATTATATACCATGGGGTAGCTGCTTTGGTTACTTTGGGGGCTTAGAAAAGTGGAAGTATATGAAGAAAAACAAGTCTTGGAGAAGAATGGCAGGATTTGTATCCTTACAGCTACTGCGTAAGATCATTCTGTGACAAGGAATATGTTCTGCTTTGGTTGGTTTGTTTGTTTTTTTACATTCAGTTTGGTTTGAAGCTTTTTGCTTTGCTTTTTTAAAGAAGCTAGACACTTGAGTCTACCTGAGTGTCCTCCAGTTCTGCTGAAGCAACAGGTAATAGCTGGGCATTTAGTGTCCCCAGTGCCAAAGGGAGACTCCTGGTCTGGAAATTCTAGCCCTATTAATTGAAGCATACTTTAGGCTATGATAGGAAGAAAAAGAGTGTATGTATGGCCTTCAAACACAAAGGCTGATTTTTCTGCAGCCTCTAGGTTACTGAAGAGGCACCACTGGAAATTGTCCCTCCCTGCTGACTGTGATCTCCACAAGTACCTCAATATGTGCTCCTAAAGCCTGGTATTGTGAGTGCCCTTTTCCTCCTTTTTTTTGTTAATAGAAGGCTCTGCACAATTCTCAGATGAATCTGGACAATGATGTAAAATTTCTCAAGTCTCACATGCTTTTGTGTATTCTTTTTTCAGGGTGCTTTCTTGCAAAAATAACTTCTCACAGTAAAGGAGCCATCTTTGTTGCTGTATGAAAATCCCCACCAAAAAAAACCTAGGAACCAAACCAGATAGTGCTGCAAGCAATTTGGACCAGAGACAATTTAATTTTTAGCTAGTTTCAGTGATTTTAAATGCTTACAGTGATACAGATGTTAAGTTTCAGAATATTTCTGTGGTTGGTCATACATAATTTTTGTTCCAATCACTGTTAGAAACAGAGGCATAGAAAGGTGATGATGATATGCCAATTGTCCAAAGATAAGAAATAGGAGAAAAACGGAATATTTTTTACTTTGATTTTGTTGCCCTATTGTGTTAGATATCTACTGATCATGGTTAGAAATGAATGGGTTTCCCATCCAAGTGCAGGAATGGCTGTAGAACAGGGATTCTCCAGGCTCTGTAGAGAGGCAGGTTGGGTACCTCACTGTTCAGAAGCCAGATAAACCCCTGCAATGGACTGAGCTGTCTGGTGACTGCACTTCATCAGCTTCTTGGACAGCTTGCTGTGCGCAGCTGAGACCCAATGACATGCATATAATCAGACCATCTTATCTTTTCCACTGTTTCTTCAAGATTTCCCTCCCTTGGTCTTTCCTGCTAGAATGGTTTGTTTGAGATTGCCTCCTCCAACCCAAATCACACCAGTCTTTTCTGTAGCAATATTGTCCTTGCAGAGGTGACCTCTGCTGAGCAGGAACAGGCTTGCTGGCATTTTGTCAACCTGTGCTCAAGACCTTCAATTTGCTTTATTTAACTTGGTAGAAGTTGAAGGCTGGCTCAGAGTGTTGAACAGGGCAGTAGCCCTTGTACATGTTTGACTGATATGATTACACAGTAGCAGTCTGTTCTGCATGGGTAACATACTCTGGTTTATCTTGCTTGAAGGAGAGAACTTTTAGCATAACATGCCTTCAGACTGGTTGCTATTGACTTCTCAGTTGTGTAGGATCTTCTACTTCTCAGTTGTGTGGGATCTTCTGTGCTTCCAGTGAGTTTAGGAGACTACCATGTTAATTTGGGTATTTTTGGGTATTACATTTTCAGTATTCATGATAGGTAATCAAGCTAGTGACTCAGTTATGGATTTGGTAATACCTAGCTTGTAAATATTGAGTAGCAACTCCTCAGTAACAGCTGGATGTTACGTCATGGGACATTCCTGAGGAATCATAGGCTACTTTGCAGTGTTGGCTTGAGCACAGTAACAAAGGTTATGCTTACCCTCTGCACTAAACACCTTATTCCTGTAATTCCTCCAGGTTTCTCCCTTGTACAGTCAAGTCTTCTAGGGAGAATTGCTAGTGCTCTCCTCTGGTGCTTTCTGGGATTGCAGTAATGAAGTGAGTCCATTTGTTTGATTCCCTCATCAGTGCTGCTGGTGTTAGTTCGATGTGAGTAAATTACCAAAGAATAGTTGATAGTAGGTTTATGTTGCTAGTTTCAGTTGTTTATTCTCCTCACAGATCCATTTTTAACATCATTGCAAGAGCGCCCAGGGATCTTGCTGGACTTAGTCTGTTCACAAAAGTTGCACTCATATTGTGGGTGACTCTTATGATTGTCTTCATGAGAGAAACTCCTGAATTGCATTAAGGGGTTTATATTTGCTGCCTCCGTTTTAGGTCTTCGGCGGCTTTTTGTATCTAAAGAATTAATATACGTGGGGATCATTCTCTTCCAGAATTTCATCCTGTTCCTTCACCTGAGCGCTCACTTTGTCTATAGCTTGTAGCTGAAAAATTAACAGGTTAAATTTATCATGCAGCTATGTCGAGTAGTGCTTTGGTGTCTTAATTTGTACCACTCAGCTGAGAGGCATTTACAGGCCTTTTGAACTGCTGTGCCTCACCTGGTGCAGGCATGAAACAAAGCCGGCTTGCCTAGACCCTTTACGAGGTCACTTGTTTGCTTTGTTTGCAAGAAACCAAGGACAGGTGGGCTGTCAGTTACTGCATGTGGGAAAGCAGCAGCACCTTTCAGCAGCCAGGTGAGAGGTCTGGTTTTAGTGGTCTGTTACCCTTATTTTCAATAAGTACACTTTTCCAAGGTGTCTGATATCTTAGCTACTTTTACAATTGCTGCTATGACTGAATTACTGGATTGGGGTATAGCCTGTTCCTAAGGAACTCTGTTTCAGAGCTGTGTATCATGCAGGTGGAGTTGATCCTCTGGCCAGCTTATGCTGAGCCAGGGACTCCTGAACTACCAGGCACAAATTTTTTTAGCTGAAAGCCAAGTGAAAATCCCTGTGTGCCCTGATGGCCATCCCACAGTCTGAGCCCATGGTGTGATCTCAACTTAAAATGCATTTCTGAGTGTTACAGTGCCCTCAGTAACTTATTTGAAATTATGAAGCAGATACCCCAGGACAAGGGAGAGTAGAAGAGAGAACACAGGCACATCTTGTGTGAGGTATTCTCCTTTGCCCCTGTACATGAGCACTTTGTGTGGTGAAGATGGGCAAGAAACACCAGAAAAACAGTAAAAGGCAAACAGTGTTTGGTATAGTTCTTGAGACTCCTGAAGAATTTAAAAACTAGAGGGGATATGTAAATGCTTAATCAGAAACATCTTTGAGGGATCAAGTATATATCCCTGACATTCCTGTGTTATTTTAGCAACTCTGTTTTTATTTTAATAACTCTGTAACTCTGTTTTTATTATAATAACTGTGTGTTATTTTTCAAGGATAAAATTAGGAAGTATCTTTTTGCTTGTGATGTTGGGGTTTTAATGAAAACCATGTGGTAGTTGGCTAATTAAAAGAATGCTCTTGCAGGAAGGAATCTTCCCATTTTCTAACAGCCTTTGCCACTAATACCCTGCTGGGAGCAGTATGGTCTAAGAAAGCGCACACAGATTTAAAATGGAGTTGGCAGAGTTGGGAAAATGTGGGCAGTCTGACTGTTTCTATACCCAAAAAACCACCAACACTTGATTGTATACAAATTGTGGTTGCTGTACTGAAACTGAGAGGGTGTATAAACCTCCTTTGTTATATTGCAAAGTTTTTAGTCCAAGATTCTTTTGAATTGATTCTTTTGCCTTCAGGACAAAAAAAATTTAGGAGTCAATACAGTGTTTTCTTAGGAACTGCTTTTCTAGATTCCCTTACTAAAAGGGAAAATTCAGGTGCTGAATCTTACAATCTCATTAAACTTGCACTTTTTATTTGCCCATTCACCTGGTCTCTTTTAATTTTCAGGGCCTCCCACAGACTCAGGGTATAAATCACTATGACTCATCCAAATAGTACTGAAATGGACCAACCAGAGGTTAATGTGCCTTCGTCTTCTGGTACCTTGATCTTTATAAAGTTATCTCAAACTTGTCACTGTCTTAGAGTTGGGTACATGCATTGTCTTTTTCTAAGATGTATGTGTTGAAATTGCAACAGGTTTGTACTGTTACTTGTGACTTGTTCCATTTTTGTTAGGATATGGTGTAGACAAATCAGTGCGCTGGTTGGTCTTGGTATCAGTCTTGCCAGTGACACTTGTCAGTCCTTGCTTGTATGTTCATGTGTAGATAAATGCTGGATCTTCTCCACTGCCTGTGGTGCATCAGATGCACAAAATACACAAGGTGTTTTAAAATGTGCAGTGATCATAACTTGCTGCCTGAAGGTAGGATGTCCTACAGTGAACTGTTTGAATGGTTTTTTCCCAAATATTTTTAATAAGATGCAAAGCCTTGAGGAAAAAAATAACAATCAGGATTTGCTGATACTTGATGGCTTTTGTTCTGAATCCAGGGTCTGATGTTTGCTAACAACTCCTCCAAATCCACCCATCTAACAGAGGCCTTCTCAGCTTGTTTCTGTCATGAGCTGTATCAGAAACAGCACTGAATCCTGAACTATCACAGAAGCTGTCAAGCAAAGTAGTAACAGCTCTCTTCAAATATTACAGTGCACATTTTTTAACTGTAAGATAAACCTGTTCCAAGTTATTGATGCAGCTTGCAAATGGAACAGTGCGAAATTGCAGATAGTATGTGAAACCAGCCCATCTGCACATGGGGCTCAGTATTCTGTTACCTTGCAAATTGTTTCTCTCTGAAAAGGTGTTTTTTGTTGTTGTTTTTTTCAACACAAAGACATTACATTTGGCTTAGTTTTCTAAAGGTATATTTGTTTACAAACCTCATCTGGCATTTGGCCTGAGTTTCTAACTCTTATGCATTTAGAAAATACAGTACAATTGATACATTATGTCTCATAAGAGCATGGAAAGAGGAACATCTCTATCTTCACTTGCTGTGGCCTTCCATGGACATGCCTATGCATAATTAACTGAATTACAGTACTGCACTCTGTTGCACAAAGGCACCATGAGGTTACCTTTGTATTTAGAATCAGCATGATTAGTCATGAGTGTATTGACATTAATACATGGTCATGGAGCTCTAAGGTCTGTGTGTTTTCTGTGCTAATAGTATCTGTTCTCTCTGTATTGCAGTGCAGACTTACTGTGGAGTTCTTTTTGCTTCATGCTAATTTCAGACTTCCTTTAAATTCAGTGAGGTGCTGTTTTTAAGACTGTCACTTCTGAGTAGAACAAATGGATTTAAGTTAGTTTTCTACCTTCAGCATCTTCCTCCCATTTCTTCCTAGTTCACCTGTAATGATGAGTTCAGAGCTGTCTGCCTACTCTGAAAATTACTGAGTCATAATAAAAAGAAAACCGGTAGCCCAGCGTGGCAAACTCACTCTGTGCTTTTACCATAAACTTCTGTGGCTGGATGCCTGTCTTGCAAGTGGAGACTCCACCCCTGCAGTCTGCAGAAGCTGAAAGCCTCTTGCACCCATATTGTTCAGTGGATATCAACAGATCAGGAAATGAAGGTGCCCTGTGCCTTCACCCAGTGTGTTTGTCAAACTGATCTGTAGTGGTTTAGCCAGAGAACTGGCATCTTCAACTGCTACTCGAAGTCTTGACTAAAGGTTTCATTCAGGGCAATACCAGGAGGGTGAGTTGCTGACTTGATCCCATGTAAAGGTTTCCTCCAGAGATTTATTTTTTTGGGGGTGGAATTATAAAAGAGTAGGGATATAAGCAAAACAATAACCCTGTGCTCAAAAGAGAAAAGTTATTCTAATTTACTTTGGCCAGCAAGAATGACAAAGAGGTGAGCTGTCAATGGAATGTTTAAAGGGTAGGCTTTGAGGGTTTGTGCCATCATGCCTTAGATCACTGCAAATTAGTTGCTCCCAGAGCTAACAAAACTGGTGGTAATCCCTCTTCAGGTGAAGATGGCATGTGGAAAAAACAGTTTCCCCAGTGGTCACTCAGTCTTCCCCTCAACATTCAAGGTTACCAGTGCAGTTGTCTCTGTTTTCATGAGTGACTATGACTAATGTGCTTCACAGCTGCCACCAGCCCCCTCCACATACTTTGTGCAGGGATGATGGAGTGAAAGGGCCTTGTCTGCATTGTCCTCCACTTGGCTGGCTGTTGACAGTGCAGGGATGTAACAGGCCAGTTGTGATTTACAGCTTCAGCTGGTTACTCTGGGCTTCTCTCATATTGCAGGTGTGATAGGGGGCTGTTATGGAAAGAACTGGTTAAATAATTTCTGGTGGGCTTTGTCCCTCTTGTTCAAATTGCTATGTCTGGTCTCAGTCTCTTGTCCCAGCCTCACTCACATCTTGTCACACTGCTGCTTGGGACTTGAGCAAGTTCCCTGTTCTCTCATGGTGTACTAGTTCAGGTACCAAGTTCTGCAAAGCCTGGGGGCACCTGTTAGAGCTAGACTTTGAAACTTCTACTGGCTTAGGCAGTGGTTTGCTGAACAGGACCTTGCTCACAGTGTCCCTTTTATTCAGCTCTAGGTATCTTCTTGGACTGCCATATTCCTTTCAGTCCAAAAAGGTTTGCTCCAAAGTCACTCCTGTTCCATGGAGTTGATTCCTGTACTGCTGGTTATTGCAATTCAGTGGCTTTTCTTTTTCTTGTTTTTTATTCTGGGGTTCACTGCAAATGTACAAAACCATACTGACTTTCTCAACTCCTGAACATAGTACAGGGGCCTGAGGCATCAGAATTATTTGTCTACTCTCAAGGTGCACAGAAACAAGGATCTCTTAGATAAACAAGGAAGAAACCAGCTGCATATACACAAGTAGTTGAGTAGTATAGGTACAGCTGCTCTGAGGGAGCAGCTTATGAATTTTAAGTATAAAAACAGTAATTGAGGGGTTTTTTGGTTTCTTTTTAAAAAATTGTTTTAACAGGAAGTTAGGTTGTGTTTTAAGCTACAGAAATTTGCAAGGTAAACCAAGATTTTCTGTCCATCAGTGCAAAATGTGCCTCTCAATGATAATGCAAAGTCAGTCTCTGTTGCTCTCTTGTTTGCAATTATCTGAAGACTGATTAAATGTGTTTCTTGCTCTTTATATATAATCACCCACACAACAGTCCTTGCTGGTCTTTCCCAAGCACTATTCAACACTATCCCTATTTAAAAACAAACCACGGACTGCATTGAGTAGTGGAACCTAATGAATTTCCTTGGTTTGAGAGAGACCCTGAAGAGAAGAGTCCAGGTTCATATATTTTAGATATAACTTTAAACCAGTGCAGCTATTCTCTCAGACCAGTGCAGCTTCCTACCTTTCCTTACATTTACATGGGAATTTAAAAATAAACCAAGCAATACATGAGCCAACTGATGTCCTTGCAGATGGAGCATGTTTTTTTTTTAATTTGAAGAGATTTCTCTTGTGGAAGAATTCATTGTGGGTGCAAAAGTGTGGTGCTCAGATTACAGCTCTTCTGCCAGCTTGTTAAATGTAATTAAGTATTCTGGGCTCTTTTGAAGAAGACTGTGTAAAAGCTGTGAAGGCATAGACTGGAACAGATAATTTAAAATTTTAGGTCATGTGTATCTTGCTTGACTACATGGACAATGTAACAGTGATTTTTATAGACTGGTTTCCATGTGTCAGTCACAAATAATTTACTGTATGGAGGAAAACTTTTAGTAGATACATTTCCAGATCAAATGATGAGCCTATTTTCCCTCTTGCATTAACCGGGTTACTGTGTTCACATGCCAGAAAGATGTTGCTCTTTGAAGAAGCATGTTAGTGTATGTGGCAATGCCCCATGCACTTTTTAAATACCTAGACCTGTACATTCTCATATGAGTATCGCTAACCATGCTGTAGTTTGACAAATGAATCTTTTACTACTGCCTTGTTACATAGATAATTGTAATTAACTGCAGTTTGTTTTTTTCCACTACTTGAAGTTGTGTGATCTGAAAATTGGTGAACAAAAAGTATTTGTGCATCTTTACTATGGATATCTCTAAATAAAATGTATTTGTATAGTGTGTTGGCTTGGCTGATATTTTCCCTTATTTGCTAATATCCCATTGCAAGTAAATCCAGGGCAGTTTAAAAGCAAGTGGGCTTGGGTTTCTTAACGCAAGGGTCCAGCCTCTGTGTGGACATGACTGATTCAATGAAAACAAAGTGAACTGTTCTTTTTCCTTCATCAGTGAGTGGATTGATAACCCAAGAGCAGAATCTCAGCTTATTTTTGGTTTTTTCATGGCCTAAACATCAGTCCTCGTAGCAATACTCATTACTTCCATAGGAGATTTATCCATTGGCAGAGTTGGGACTGCTACACTTCAAAGCATCTCCTTCCTGTTCTCATCATCTCATACCTCATTTGCTCTGAGTTTCCTTTCAACCCGTTTATTTTTCTAAGAAAGGACCTACCTCCTAGAAGTATTGAACAGCACAGATAAATGTAGCTGGACAGTCAGGTATAGGACTACAGGTTTGAGTGAGATCTTGCATTCCAAAACTGCATCTGTAGTACTTCCACATATTTTCATTGCAAGGGCGAGTGAGGCCTTCACACATCTGTCCTATTTCACTGTCTATAAGTGGGAAAGTTATTCTTTCAGAAGAGGAATGTCTGAGAGGTCTAAGTTTTATGCTGGAGGTTAAAATCCTGTGCCTAAAATCAGCTTCTGCCTCCCTGTCTTCACCCTTGGCCTCATCCTGAGAGGTTAGTTTCCATGATTATGGACAAACTCAAACTTTGTAAGTTAAGGTGTTAAGCTAGGTGGGAGACCACGTCTCCAGCTGCATCATCTCTGTTCCCCCTAGTAGGCATTACTGATACTTATGAATGCTGGAAGGGCAGACTTTAAAAATTCATAGAAACACTAACACTGTAATTCCACTGAGCCTTCTAATCAAACTGTTTGAGAGATACAAAGGAAAACCAAAGCTCCTGGCCCTGGAAGAGAATACAGAAAATGATGGGCTAAAGAGAGCTCTGGCAACTGGGGTTACTAACTCCCCACCAGCCTCAGATGCTCCATTGAGTACAGCATTCAGATAGTGTGGGGCCTATTAGCTGATTTACAGAACCAAAAATGAGCTCACAAATTCCAAAGCTGTTGGTATTAATTGAGCTCATCTTACATGCATGTCCAGCTTAAATCTCAGCAATAAAAAGTCTAAATTGTCCCCAAGCAACTAATTTTAGCATTAATCTATTTTGTCCCATCACCCGTCTTGCAGGTCCCCTTGCTTTCCCATTCACAGTGCAGATGAATCAGTTTGTTACCTTATGTAAGGCAGCTCGCCATTTTTGGGGGAAGAGATTTTTATCTGTTTCATGGCCAGAGTTTTCACTCCTTCTGCCAAAAGGTCTAGGTTCCCTTGGTGCTTTCTCACTGGCCATGCTTGGCATGTGCATGTATGGCCATTGTCATTCCTGTCTGTGGAACCCAAATGAGACCCACTGCACTCCTTGGCCTGGAGCCTGCAGCTGGTCTATGATGTTATCAACTATGCCTTCACTGTACACTACAAACATGTGGCAGGTGACATTACCCCTTTCAACACTCAATCTGCTGCCTGCCTCCAGCTCCAGCCCAGCTGCTGCAGGTTTCCTTGGCTGTCATCACTTCCCTTCTTGGGTGTATTTGGTTTCTAATCTCTGTGACTTGGGGGCCTCAGCTCTTGCCAGCTGGTTGGCACCACTGTTGCTCAAGGAGGAAGCCAAACCAGGACAGGACTCAGAATAGTTTCACACTGTTCTGTTAGGTCTTCCTAGCCATTGCTGTACTCATTGTGTCTGTTTCTGAATGAAAGATCAGGATAGTCTTTCAAATACAAGGTGCTTTCAAGGTCCAGTAAATTAATTAATAAAGAGATGCCAGGACATAGTGCTTGAAATGCTTTTTGGGCAAGAGGTGGCCCATTTTTGAGACATTGAAAGTAAGAAAGTTCATAGTGTATTATAAAATGAGAATCTCTGTGCTTTTTCTCCCAGCTTCCTCAGTCCCTCTCAAGCCTCCTCTGGAAGAACAAATGTCAGGAGGGCTTCAGCTCCCTACAAAGCTCAAGGGACCATGTGGCCAACATGGCTTTTGGGAGCTATGGGTCAGCTGCTCCAAAATACTGCCCTGCACAGAAGGTCTTACTCTTTCCTCTTCACTGAGCTGTACCGTGAGCTGGCAAAGGTGAGAGAGAAGCTACAGGCCTCAAGTGCAGAGCTGTGATCAAAAGGTTAGCTAGACATTGCTTGAACTATTTGTGCCAAAGACATAAACAGTGAGGGTCATGTTCCATGGATGCTGAAGTGTCAGCAGAAAGATTTGTAACCCCTGTAATCAGTGCCTGTTGGTTTTCTTCCCCTGTGTTGTCAAAAGTTTTCCTGTCCCAGGGGTTTCCTCTCTCTACAAACCCACTGCAGTGCCTGATGTATGCTGAATGTGAAGCACACAGACTCAGTTACAACAGAAATTTTACAGATTCTAGACAACTGGAACAAATGTGACTAAAGGTTGTCTTCGGGGAGACAGACGGACACTGTTGCTGTAAAACTCCACCCCAATAACTGCAGTGTTCTAGGCAAGTGTTCTCCCAATGCACCTAGGGAGAAATTCTGGCTAATTTCTCCATGTATCTGAGCTCCAAGAAAGGTCTTGGAGCCAAAAGTGTGAGGAAAGGTTGGTCAGTACTAACATAACAAGATTCACTTCCTCATGTGGTATGGAGGCAGCCTGTGTACTGCTGCTGAGGGCTGCTGGACACCAAACTGCCGCCAGCCAGTGAGGATGCCAGCAGAGCACTATTACGCTGTAACAATTAATGATCTTGCCACCTGGTAAAACCACTACATGTAGACTTTTTTCCTTCCTGGAAATAAATTCTAGGAGTCTTGGGATGTGGAGACTTGCCATGTGTATTAAAGGAGCATTTTTCCTGTTAATTGCAGAAAGCCAACTTTAGCTTTTTACCAGTATATATAGGCTCTGACTCGAAAAAACCCCCACTGTCCCTGTTACCTTGTAGGCTGTTGCTTTTGCACTTGGAGCTTATTTGTATTTTTTTTTTTTTTGGAAAGCTTTTATTACTGTGCTCTGGGCTACTCAACTTGTTGCCTAAAGAGAAGGGAAACATCTGGAGCTTGAATGTGTATTGGTCCTAGGACCGAGGTCACAACACCAGTGACTAGACTCAAGCTGGACTTTGTGCCAGTGATCACAAACACTTCAACCCGGCAGCTCTGCAGTTCTCAGTGCGACTTCACTGTCCATAAACCCAGTCTGTACTCCATCAGTTTGTCTATGAGATTTTTTTAGCAAACACCACTGAAAGCTTTGCTCAAACTGAGCAACATCCCTCTCCTCTCATTTATCAAGGCAGTCATTTCATCACAGAGGGTGACCAGGTCAGCCTGACATGACTTCCCCAGTGTAAATCCATACTGAATACTACTGCCAGTCACCTTCTTGTCCTCAATGTTTGAGGCTTTCAGTATTATCATCTTTGCAGGGCTGGGTGGAGGCTCACCAGCCTGCAGTTCCCTGGGGTCTCCCAAGCTCACTGCTTTGTTCTTGCCATTGCCAGTTGCTGCATCTACAAACAGCCTTTTTAAAACTGAAAACAGATGGCTGACATTTAACCAGAGTTGGCAAATATCCTTAGACACACTATTCAAAACATTCTCCTAAAATCACAGGATAAAAATGCTTGTAATTTATCCTAAGATGAAGTTTGGGGGAAAACAGCAAATGGTGCAAATCCAGCTTCTACTTTATAATACTATTAGTTTGTTACCTTTCATTACAGGAACCTTTATATTACCTGGAGTAAGGGAGGGTTGGGATTCCACTAAGCTTGTTAAAATCCAACTGATAAAGTCAGATGGTCTGTAAGTGCTACAGGAGGCAGTGTGCAACACCATGCAAGGATGTTTAAAAGACCTTCAGTGATCATCTACTGCAACTCTACTCCACCAAGTTATTTAAGAACTGGCCAAGGAAACTTCTGGCTTCTTGGAGATAATTTTATCTTGGGGAATTTTAAGAGGCAGGAAGCATGACATTGTTAGAGCAGGGGACAAAGCGACCAGGCATATGCAGACTACTTTCTCTGATGTCACAGACAAAATAATGGAAAACTGATAAAGGACTAAATAGATAATTCAAGGCTAGATACACAGCTAATGTCAAACAACAGTGTTGTATGGAAAACAAGTCTGTTAACAATAACCTGTTTAATTCTTAGAAATAGTTGTCTGGTAGAGGTAACAGTGGGTAGGCACATCAGAGAATGAAATCAGGGAACATGACAGAACAAACTCAGCACTCACCATTAGAAGAGCATGCACTACACAGGTTAACCCCCCCTAGCATCTCAGATAGGTGTTTAAGCAAGGCTCTGCAGGATCAGTATCAGGCTCACACATGTGGAACTGTCTTGACAATCTGGAAATAAATACAGATTCAGATAACATGTTTTCTGGAAAAGGTTGAAAGAATGAAAAATAACAGTAGGGTTAAGGTGGTTGTGCAGAACAATTTCAGATTCTGGTCACATGAAAATGTATCACCTTTTTCATACCATCAAGCTACACCATAAGAAAACTTGAACCAAGGTCTGCAGGGACCACCTGGAGAAAAGGGTCATCTCCAGGGACACACTGACTCTAAAGAATGATCAAGCAGCCCAACAAAAATTCCAAGGATGATGCTGAGACATGATGGACTAACGCAGCCTATGGATGTTAGGAATTTAATGGCCTGGGCTTTATGAAGGCTGAACGCAATGACATCATTATCCTTCCTGCCGTCACCATCGTGAATGGTATCTTTAGGAGAAGGGCTTGCTTCCATAATGTAAATGGCAACCCTTTCAAGTACAATTGTTGTGGAAGCTCTGCTTGTGGAGGCATATCAACACAATCTAACACATTAGATCCCATTTCTTGGCAGCATCCCCACAAGCTTCACCCCACATCTAAATGCAGCAGCAACCCCAGGTATGCCCAAAGATAACATCTCTTGTTATCAAATCCTTGTAACAGTTCTCTTGAGAGAACTCCACTTTGTCACCAGAATTTTCAATTGTTCCACTATACCTAGGGAGAATTCCATATTGTGGCATCCCACCCTTCAGAAGAAGGGAGCACCTAAGATTCGCAGATGCTCGTGGACAAAAGAAACAGAAACGTCAGAGGGCCCACAAAAATCTTACAAAGTTCTATTAGTAGATTACACACTCTGCATGGAAACTGTTATGTTAGTCTCTGATGTCCTACAAGCACATGGCAGTGGGTTTAAAATAAAGGAGGGAGGTCAAAGGAAAGAGAGAAAAAGTGAGAGCTGTATTAAAGAGGAGAAGGGAAGGGACAAAGAGAGAGAGAGAGAGAGATCAGCAGTCCTGGCTCCATCGCTTATGCAGATGATGGGGTGTGCATGGTCCTGGGGTGCACACACAGGGTCCTGGGCTTTGTAGGGGTACCTTTTTCTAGACGAGTTTCCCTGCACTGGAGGTAAATTTCTCCCTTTCTGTGTAATTTAGTTACTATGAAAATAGATTGGAGACTTCAGGGTATTTGGTGGTCTCCATATCCTCCTACATGCCTGCTTCTTGACCTCATTCCTACACTTGTGCTGTGTTGTGTTATGCTGATCTCCGGGAGCCAGGATAAGGATGTTTGTCCCAGAAAAGTGCTGCTCTACCTCCATGTGGCCCCTTCTCCAGCCACATTCTGTTCATTCTCCCAGTGTGTTATTGCTAACAATCCTTGGCTGTTACTACCAAAAATCCTTGGTTGGCTCCAAAGCCACTTGGCTATCAGTGTTTGAGATTAGCCCCATTATCTTCTGCGCTTATACACAGATCCCCTGCAAACTCAAAGCTCAAAGTCAAGCTTGGTTTCTTTATACTGAGCCTCTCCCTTGCAGAGCTTGTGTACTTGGTCTCTGAGGCTAGTGCAATATATTTTGGAAAAAGGTAGTGCTGTTGAAGAGGTGTCATCAGGGTCAGGGCTCTGAGACCAGTTTGCAGCAAAGAGTAATATTTTATTAGACCAAGTGATATAAAAAAAGAAAAAAACAGAGAACAAAGAAAATAAAAACTTCAGAATAAATAGCAGAAAACTGCTCTGAACTTCAGCTCAGTCAGACCAATTGTCCAATGAGCCTGAGGGGGAAGGGCTGGTAGTGTGGAAAGTGGAAGAGAGCACTAGCAACAGGGAAGATAGGACTGCCTGAGCTTGTCAAGAAGAGATGGTTTTACTGCAACACAGAAGTAGAACAGACTCCTGAACTAGGAACAGGGTGATATTCTTAACACAAGCAGTTTTCCCCACTCACAAATGTGACAGGGAAGGAGAATGCCAAAGCACCAGAACAGTGGTGTCCAGCCTGTGGTATGTGAACTGCAGCCTATTTCAGAAATCTGCAGAAAGTGACTGAGAAAAACAATCCTGCAGTAAGCTGAAATAGCCTATCTGGATTTGCACCTGCACCAGACTGTTATTTACAGGCTGGAAAACTGAAGAGGTTGAAAATCCTTGTAACAGCAGATAAGAATCCTGACACAGGCAGTAGGCAGAACTTGCCTGCCAGACCTGGTCAAACCTTCACAGTGCTTAGTGCAGGGTCTACTCTCCAAGTCCAATATACTGAATCAAAGGATTTAGGTCGGAAAAGACTGAAGAGTAATAAACTGAGTCCTGATCAGTCTAAGTGACTGATCACTAAGCACTAAGTATCATGTCCAGTCATTTCTTGAACACTTCTACCACCTCCCTGGGCAGTCCGTCCAAATACTACACTACCTTTCAGTGAAGAAAGTCCTCCTGATCAGTATTTGGAGTGAAGGGCTTTGTTCCCAAAAGTTTATTCCTTTAGCTCTCCTCTGGAAGCTTTGTCAGCGCAGTATCACATTTTCTCATTTATATTTACTCCATGTACAGCAGAAAGAGTCTACAACACTTTGGTCCTGGTATCCCTGCTCAGTTTTCTCCCATTCCAAATGCTCTTGGGCTGGATTCTGTGTGATTTTCAGAGACACATTCCAGCTGGCACTACACCATCTGACAACAGCATCCCAAGAGCTCTTAGCCTTTGTTGTTTTGTGCTGCACTCCAAATTTCCATCTTGATTATCAAAGGATTGCCAAGCCATGATGGAAGAATGCTAATAATACTGATTAAATCCACACAGATTATGGAGCTGCAGACATGTTTGTCACAAAGCTTGTGAAACTTTGTTTACAGCTGTAATTAATTGTCCCCCTGCAATAGTAATAAAACAGAATATCAACAGCTGCATCAAGAAAATCAACAATACCTGTGCACTGTTTGGTCTGAATTTCAACTTAGTTCAAAGGGTCCTCTATCTTACTGATATAAAACAGTAACAGGGAGATCTTGCAACTCCTCAGCAGAAGGATCTGTTGTAGCTCCTATCCATCTATGCAGTAAGTGTCAAGGATGCAGACTGGCAAAATCTACCTACTCTATGCAGAGAAGGTGGAAGCATGAAAAACACCAATTAATTTTTAGATACTGTCTAGGGTAAAGTCAGATTTCATGCCCTTTCTACTTACATGGAGAAAATGGGCTTAAGGACAGAAGATGAGCAATAAAGGATATCAGACCACAGCAAAGGCCAAGGACCACGGGACATCATCACTGGTGGCACCAGGGGCTGAACAGTCCAAACATCACCTTCACCAGCCCTGCCTGCTCAGCGCCAAGCAGACACCACCTTCCACATAGGGTAAGTAAGCCTGGCTTTAATATGCCAGGCCTTGTAGTGATGCCCAAAAGGTAAGGACCACCGCATTTTTCAGTAACCAGAGATGCTGTATACAATAGAAAAAATACACAGCAGGAAAAAGCCTAAATGAAAGAAACGTTTTTGTTTGTGGTTTTATTTTTTCCCCTCCGACTCACAACCCAAAACTCATCTCAGGAGTCAAATTTTATTGACTATCCTTTCTTGCCATCTGTCTTGTCATTATTGAGTTTAGACTGCCAGAAGCTGCACCAAGTTCTCTAACACAATTCTGCTGTGCCAACCCCTCCCTATTCTCCATTAATCCCCACCATACTTTACTTGACTTTCTCCTCCTGTAGCACGGCTATATTTTGTCCTGGAGTTCTCCATGTCAACAGGGTGCCTCCCTGTGTCCATCCTTTCAAAAGAAGGAGACGTTTACATTAATGTAAGTGCAGAACTGGTTCCAAAATGCCCTGTTCCTAAGCCACCCGGGTCCCTCACCGGGCACAGTCATGGTATCCCTCAGAGGAGCTTCTCAGGGTGGGGCTTCTCAGGGGGTCGCTCACAGAGTCCCTCACTCGGTCCCTGAGAGGGTTCCTCAGAGGCATCCTCGCATGGGGTCTCATGGGGTGTCTCGAGGGGGTCCTCAGGAACTCGTGAGTTAACTCCCGCGGCACCTCCCGGGGGTCCTCTGGGTGTCCTTTACCGGGGTGCCCCTCACGGGATCCCTCACACAGTCCCGAGCGGGGGACCCCGAGCGGGGGACCCTGGGCGAGGGACCC
>VZRH01005488.1:0-64983 GCA_013397555.1 Urocynchramus pylzowi | reverse complement strand
CCTTTAGTGTGTTCACATTAGTTTTTAATGTTAATTTTTTTTTTTTTTTTTTTTGATTCACCAGGTTTTGTCCTAGTTTTTCTTCTCACTTAATGTCGTTGCATTCCTTGATCTCTGTTTTATTCCTCATTTGATTTTGGTAGGAACTGATAAATTAGTCAAACAAAGGTTTGTGTTTTTAAATGTACTTGCATATTAGAATATATATAAAAGTCTAACATAATCTCAGACATGGAAGGCCTTACTCTTGGTGCTCTGTGTGCTAGGAATTTTGTGGGTTTTATTTGTTCTGTATACAAGATTTGAGATTTTAGAATGGTTTTAAGGGACGTTATGTCTCTGGCTCTTAGAATGAGATAATTCATTTAAACATACTTTTTCCTTCCCTTTCTTCTTTTTTTGGCAAAACAAAATCTAAAAGGAGTGCAAAATGTTTTACTTGGAAGTATTTGCAACTCTTCAAATGGACTTTCATGAATAAGTGGAAGTAAAAATTCTACTCTTTTAAGTTGTTGTCTTTGCATTTGATCCTGTGCAGAAGTTCATATGATGTTGCTGCAAGCTCACAGCATCTTCCAACAAATCTCAAAAACTCAGACTTCAGGGCAGTGTTCTTTTAAATATCAAAACTAAGGTCATTGTAACACCTTTTTCGTTAGAGTTTTAGAGCATAGCAACAGGGTCGGTAAGTATGGTTTTTCTAATATTAGACATCAAAAACTGGAGGAACCAAAAGGGCAGTACCTACTTAGATGAGGCTTGTATACTTTCAAAAAAACTACCCTAAAGCCCTGCAGAACAGCAAATTTCAGTGTTCTGAAGGTGAGACAGTGAGCGGTTTTTTAGCTGTTTACTTTCTGCTGATTGCAGTTTTGAGTGACTGCTATGTCTTGTACTTTTTTCCCCGGATCAGAGGAGGCATGTTACATTCTTCCTTTTAAATTTTTATTTTTACTTTATTCTACTGATTCAAGTTCTTACTAGTTTTCAAAAAGCCACGTTTTGGACACTATATTTTTCATTGAACTTGAAAAATAGTCTTGTGTTAAATTGAGAACACATTTAAGGCATCATACTGTTCTGCATTTTAAACTTGCCTACTATTGGTTTCTGAATTTATTTACAGTGTCATCTTGGCTTTTTCAGCAAGTGTGCTTAACAGCCCCCTGCTGTGCTAGAATTTTTAAACAAGGCTCTGTAAATAACTGAAAGTTATTACTGTGTTTAAAAAGCTGTTACTTAAGTTTGTAATGCAATTTTTAGAACTTGTAATATTTTATCTTGGTTATTCCTTGCTCATCCTTTGCTTGATTTCTGTGTACATATAGCTTTCTGGTTTGCTTGGAGAAAACTGATGTTTACAACATATGTTCTGAAATGATTTTCAAGATTGTCATTGTCAAACCACTTGTTTAGTAAAGTTTTTATAGGTGCAGTATACTCTCTGTAGCTGGTACCTGTAATATTTTAATGCTGTTGCTACAGTTGAACACTGCAGTTAGCCCAATGTGTATTCCAGGTGCAGTCTCAGAACTAATATGTGTACTGATGGTGAGGTGTACAGTAAGTGTAAATAAGCTGTTTCAGGAGCTGTGTATAGAATACAACTCCATTTTGTTTCAAAAATTAGTAACTTCATCTTGCATGAAAGTGCTTGGTCTTTCAGACTTTCAGTGGTAAAATGAACTGGTCACTACTATCTTCTTGGAATGTTTTAGAAAACACATTATCTATGTAGGCAATTTAATGTTGCCTCACACAGTATATAAACCTGGCATACCTGTGTGGAATCGGGGACGGTGATTGATTCCTATGTTGTACTCAACTAACTCAGACTACAAAAATATGTTAGAAGGGAATGTTATCTTTATGAAGATAAGGGAATACATTAATATGAAAATGAATTTTTTAATGGCTTAACAATAGGAAGGAGGTTTTGAAGAAAAGTTTTATATACTTGTTCAAATTTTGTGAACTTAAAAAGACAATATTACTCTTGCCCTTTTGTGAATTTTATTGTGAGCTAGTTTGGCTTGGAAAGAAGTGGTGGAGGAGAGTGGCAACTTCCTATTGGAGACAGCAAACACAAATAACATTTAAGTCAGACCAGATTAGCAGAAGAAGGTACAGATGGAGCTGGAACAGTGGCCATGGGTCTTAGAAAAAGCATACAGGTTGTTCTCCACCTCATTTATGTTTAGAGAGAAAGTAAATACTGAATTAAATGCAGTAAAAGTATGGGCAATTTGATGCTTTATGTGACCACCTTGTCTCTTTGGTATCGTCCTCAGAAAATTTAAGAAACTAAGAAGTGAGATGTGAATTTCATTTTGATTTAACTTCAAGGGTGAGACAGCCTGGATGACTGTATTCCTGCTGTTAGATTGAATTCTGCATAGAGGGCTTTTTATTTGCCTGCTCCTTTCTAGTATGTTTTAGGTTGTAAAGATAATTAATCTTTCATCTCTTTTGAAAGTTTGGTATTATTTTGATGCAGATGAGATAGACCTGACTTCACATGAGTTCTAGACTGTTGAAATAACTGAATTTACACATGACACAAGTTGAGAAGCTGTGGTTGTGAGGAAAATAATACTCAAAGTCAGGTGGAGAAGATTGGGGTAAACCCAAGGTTTCTGACTGAAGCAAGTTAACCTGAGTAGTATCAGAGGAAACTTGTCAAACCTGCTTGTTTAAAGCTAGACAAAATGGTAACAGTGGTTGTGACTGTAGAAAGAGCAATCCAGAGGTGGCAGAGAAATGGAAGTGATCTTTGATGGCTTTCAGTTCTTGGTGTTGTTTCAGTTGTTTCTTGTTTTCGAGCACCTGACAGTAAGTTTGTAAAAGGATTTCACTCCTCACAGTGTTTAACTTTGAAATGCTAAACTGAGCCAAATGGCCGATAGTTTTCATTAAGATGTGATGTACAGTGATTGTGAAGAAAGGAAATGGTTAGCCCTGCCTTACAAACTATTATTTCTTTTCCTCCTTCTGAAACTTTAAATTCAGAGACAATGTATGTCACTGCAAAAACAAAAAAAAAACAAAAACCCAACCCAAAAAAAAAAAGAAAAAGCTTTTTGTGTTTTGCTGGATTTTGCCTGCCTAAAATTAATCTTGAGAAATATCATAATCTGTGACAAAAAATATAGAAAGATGTTCTGGAATATTTTGCTTTATTTAAAAGTGGCTTTCCACAGGAATCCTAGCTTTCTTTGGTCTTCTGAGTATATAAACATTTCAGAAGGAGTGGTTTGTGCTGGTGGTCTTCCCATGGTGTCTAGTTCTAGGGTTGGGCTCTGTACTGGTGCAGGAAGGATACTGAGCTGCTTGGTGTTGCTACCAAAACTGAAGCCAAAATCAGAAATCTGCTATCACATTTTATAGATACAGTATTACTGATTACAGAGTGTATTTCCTTCTGTATCACTTGTGGCTTGTAATTTCAGCATTGCATTTTTTTGGTGTCTGTTGTAATGTGATCTGATGAGTGGCATAAGTCTGAATTAATCCTGCTCTCCAAAACTTTTCTGTAGTGGCACTTTCTACTTTGTCCCTCATTGTCAAGTCTAGTGTGAATTAAATAGGGGGCATGTTGTTTTTTTTTGTTTGTTTTTTTTTTTTTCCAGTTGAGTGTGTTTCTGCAAGTGTGAGAAGGTCTCTGCTCTTGCTCAGCTATTTTTAGTCCTCTTGCTTGTATCTGTTTCTATTCAAAGAATTCCTTTGGAAGCTGTTCCAGGAGAGAGTGGTTTGGTGACCCTGGGGGAGGTAGGGAAAGTGCAGGCAAGGAGTGTGTTCATGATCTGGCAGCGAGATGTCTGATGTGCAGCACTGCTTCCTGTGTGACATCTTGTTTCTGAGCAAACTGTTCCAAGAGAATTCCCCCTGCTGAGTATTGTCCTGCCAGGTGTTACCTGGTTCTTGGTGTCATTTGGAGTGCCTGGGTTTCTACTTGAATCTTATTACTCAGTTTTTTTTTCTGTAGAAACAGCAATTCATTTCAGAGGCTGATCAGGTATGGGCTGTTATATCAGAGCAGGTAACTGAAGTATGCATTTCTAGCATTTAATAGCTAAAGCCAGCTGTTCCCAATACTTGTTCTTCCCTGATATTTTTTTTTTCTTTTTTTAATTTTTTGAAACAGTTTATTCTGGATTAGCTTTCCTAGTAAATTGGTTTAAAAGTTCACACTTGTTATTTAACAGCCTTNNNNTTTTTTTTTTTTTTTGGTGGTTGCATGCATTACTCATCTTGTGAGTACAGGAGGTAGTTGATGATTATAATGGTAGTGATAAGTGGAGGTGATCCAGTGAAATTTTTTTTCTGGGTTTTAACTGTTGTATCTTACAGTTGGTGGTATTGACAAACTGGAAGCCTGAGTGGTGTGTGTGCTGACAGCCCAAGCTTTCACTGTTCTGGAAATGTCCTGCTGACATTGTCACAAGAAGAGCAGGGAACAGTGGTTTTGAGACAAGTCAGTGACAGTTAGTACAGGAAGGTCATCAACCCTGTGCAGCTTCAGTGATGCATTTCAATCTCATCTGAGATGCTTTGGCCACTTAAGTACTTTTTTTGTGTTGTAGTATTGGTGGCTTAAAGGCAGTGTGCCCTGAGTTCTTACATCTTTTAATATATTCTTTGAAGAGAACATCTATAACTTGTGTAGTTGATATTCTGCAGCTGTTTTTTCACCTACATATATATGTGTGTGTCCTGAGCCCACCTGGGCTTTTTGCTGGCCCCAGAGTTCCTCTCAAGCTGGAAAGCTTTGCAAATTATTGCGGTCTGAAGAGGTTTTGCCTTGTGATTCTTTTAGTGGAGAGAGCATTCAAAGAACTTCCAAGTCACCCAGCTCTGTTTTCCTCAATGGGCTTGTCTGGATTTCCTCCTTTCCCCTCAGAGGGGTTGCTGTGAGTTTTAATGAGTTGGCAGAGTAAACAAACCTTGTCAAGGTGGGGCTTTTTATAGGGAGTGGGTGGATGTTTAGTTGTGTTATTCCTTTAAAAGTGAAATCCATAGATGACTGGCAAAAGCATTGAATATTCAGTTGTGCATGAAAAAATCATTGAAGATTGTTGTGGGTGAATAAGTTGCTTTGGACTAATTTGAATATGTTTTAAAGCCTGAAGCTGAATGTAAGCATACACTTCTGTAGCTGAGGGAAAAAGCTGTATTTTGGGTTAACATAAGCTGTGTTAGTGTGGCTGTTCTGATGTTGCTTATACCCTCCTCTTCTTTGGATAGAAGCACCTCCAAATCTTAAGCATACTCTTCACTGCAAATTACTAACTGAATGCTAACACCTATCTAACATGAAGTTGAACATGAAGTGTTCCTCAGTACACGTGATAAAGCCTCTTTTCCTGCAAGATAATTATATATTCAAATATATACTTTTCTTCAAAACTCTGCCTGGAGTTTTTTTGTTTTGTTTTTAAAATGCCTACAGGGAATTATTTCTCATTTTTTTTGATTGCACGCAGTGGGCTTTACCAGGATCAAGTCATGCTCTACTGGATCCCGGAAAAACAAAATACATTTCTACCTGTGCTGTAATGGTGACTGTCTACTAAAAAACAAGTTCCCCCTTTCCTCGTGAACTTGATCCCTGTCCCTCCTGTCAGATTCAGCAGTTGTATATCCACGTAGTTTTCCGCTGGATAAGCTTGTTGAACTGACTGATTGTTTTGTTTTAGAGGATTTAGTTTACTCCTACTGAACCGGCTCCCTCTGCAGCTGCAGGATCGTTAGCCTGATTGAAGGAAAGGAGCAATATTTTGTGGTTAAGGACTGGGGGAGCAGGCATGCCATTTCTGGTGATTGCTCACAGTTGTGTGGTATTAGATGTGAGCTGATACTTGATTTTAATGCAGCAAACTGTTTGGGTTCTGCCCAAGCTATGGATTGAACTTCAAGTGAATATACAGCCAGATCCCAAAGGGGAACTAAAACTCCAGTCATGTTTTTTTTTTGACCTTAAGTGTGCTTAACCATCCTTTACTTGTTTGAGAGATTTCAGGAGGGCTGTGTTGGTTTTGGTTGCAGAGGATAATGATTTTTAACCCTAAAGAGCCTGCTAGTTCATTTTTTTACCCCCAGCTGCAATAAACCTTTTTTTTACAAAATACTAGTTAATGTTTTTTCCAATCCTCCTAGTTAATGCAGTGAATAATTCAGTTGGCGTGTCTGTTGCAGGGGAGGACCAGGCTGTAGCTGCTGCATTGTTGGAAGTTGTAGACACAATAGTGCTCTTCCACTGGATGCTACTCAGAAAACCTTAGGAGAGAAAACACCAAGGGCCTTACTTTTTCTTTCTTCCTTTGTGATTGTTCCAAACCTAGAGAAACAGGTATGAAGATATTTGTGACCCACCACCCAATGTAGCATCATGGAATAAATAGCAAGTGTACCATGTATTGACTTGGCTAGTATTTTCTTTTATCTCCTGAGGTTCCTTTCCTCCTGTCACAAGAGGAAGTTATTATGTTCATGGCTGTACAAGCACCACCTCTGAGCCCCTGTGTATACTCCCTGACCTGAGATATATAATGGAGTTAACAATTCAGGACAGCATGCTGTGTGGCCAGTGATGAGAATGTTATCTCTTCTACCTTGGCAGCTGTTAGAGAGGTTTCACGTAAGAAAGTCTTTTCTCTGACAGAGGGCAAGAAATGAGGGTCTTCAGTCGAAGATGGCAAGAACTTGTTTTTTCCCCTTCAGCTTTTAGAATATTTGGACAGGCCAAAACTTTCCTTGAAATACTTCTTAGCAGACAAATATACTTGAAAAGTGAACTTGTTGTTGCCTCTTCCTCACAGGATCCCCATGATGGCTGGTTGTCAAAGAGAATTCCTGTTTCCTATATATTTCATTTTTATTAGGGCCAGTGCAGCCTTTTTTGTTCTGTTTTGGTCTTGGTAGATTTGGGTTGGTGTTTTGGTTGTTTTTGTTTTTGTTTTTGGTGGGTTTTTTTGTGTTTTTTTTTTTTTTTTTTGTTGTTTTTTTTTGTGTGTTTTAGGTTTTTTTGGGGGAGGTTCTCCTAGGGTTCTTTGGAAAACTCTTTGGGTAGTTCTTTTAGGATCCTTTTAGTCCATTTCTTAAGGATGCACAATCAAATCCACCCTTGTAGCCCCCCCGAATCCCCTGATCTGCTGCCCTTTTAGCTATTTATTTGGGGATTAAGGAACTCCTGGATTGACCAGCAGAGCTTTGGCTGCTCCTAACTCCCTGTTGCACCCTTCTGCTCTTCAGAAGGTTCTTGGGGGGTTCTTGGAGGATTCTTTTAGGGTTTTTTGTAAGGTTCCTTGGGAGGTCTTTTTAGGGTTCTTTTAGGTTTTTTTGGGGAGTTTCTTCTAGGGTTCTTTGGAAAACTCTTTGGGTAGTTCTTTTAGGATCCTTTTAGTCCATTTCTTAAGGATGCACAATCAAATNTTTTTTTTTTTTTTGTTTCATGTTTTTTGGGTTTTTTTGTGTGGGTTTTTTTGTTTTGTTTTTGGTTCTTTGGGGGGTTTTTGGTGGGGGTTTTTTTGGAGTTTTTTTTGTTTTTTGGGGTTTTTTTTGTTTGGTTTTTTCTTTGGGTTTTTTTTTTTGTTTGTTTCATGGCAACAGCTGTGGTCTAATCTCTTTTATCTAGTTCTAATAGTCCAGAGTATGGTGCTTAGAAAACAATGTACAGTTTGTCTCTGTCTCTCTGTTCCTTGAAATTTCAGTACAGTTAATCATAACTTTTGGTAACTAGTGTATTTTGCAGTTCCTTGCAAACATGGGACTTATTAGTTCAGGGAGCAGAACTTGATTCCTTGTAGATACTGACATCTGAAGCATAAGGTCAAGTCCTCTGAATGTTTTAGAACATTCACTGCCTGTGATTGTCCAGAGTCACTTGGGTGCATATAGACAGCAGTGGAGCTGGGTAAGTTTTGCTAACCAGTTTTTTACAAGTCCGAAGATTGACTTGGCTGTGTGGAAGATAAAGCCCTAGATGGAAGCCAGTCAGACTTCTCTGATTTTGGTGTGGTTGATTGTCTTACTTTTTTTTTTTCTAAATACCTGTTAAAGTTGCATTTCTTCCTTGAGAAATTTCTGTTTGAATAAGGGTACATGTTGCCTCAGAAGCTTCAGTATTTTTAAAGAAATGATGAGGACAAGTCTACAGCATGTCTGTTGAGTGTTGCTGGAAGATTTTGGTTAAAACTAGAGAATCACCAGTATATACTGAAATGTGAAGGACATCTCTCAGTCAGACACACTGGGATAATAGAAAAAAATAGATCCTCTGAGAGGATTAAAAAAAATATTAATTATAATACTTCCATGGTTGAAACATGCTGTACTACTGGAAAATGTGCCATGTTCAGTCCCTTGTCCACATCATGTTTTTGGGCTCTGAATATGTGACCACCTGTTGCCTAACTCCAGTCTTTTGAGGAGGAACAATTGCTCTTCCAAAACTTCTATCAAGTGCTGTCTTTTATTTGTAAGACCTATTTGTGTATTTCTTTGTCTTAGTTAGCATAGCATATGGTTAGGAGTACTAATCCTTAAAATATTTTTTTTTCCTGGTATTAAAGACAAATGTTTGATTTTTGCAGATGGGAATGTGTTCTTAGCTAATTATAGATTTGCCTAGCAGGATAATTGTTTCAAGTAACAACTCGGGAGGCTTTCAAAAGGTGGATAAGAATAGTCACTTGGTTATTGGTTACAGTTTGTTAACACAACTTGTTTATGTATTAGTTTGTGTTTGTGCTGGTACTCAGACTGCCCCCAGCAATACTCTTTCCACAGTAAAGCATAAGAACGTACAGATAGTAAAGTTTCTCTCTCCTTTGGTATTCTGCCAGTGATGCAGGTCAATATTTTTCCTATTTGCCATAGAAGACTGTAAGATGAGACATGAGTTCTCCCAGGACCCATAAGCTCACGTTCAGTGTAGTTGACTGGGGTAATACATACCCTGAGTCATCAGCATGGCTCCTGAGGAACATCTGACTCTTGCAAACTCTTCATGTTTCAATCAGCAATAAAATTGGTGAGATGCTTTGGACAACAGCACTCAAGGGAAATGCATTACTTTGGTGCTTTGCAGATGTAATTTTTTCCCTCTGTTCTTCTTCCTCATGCTCATATAATTCTGCAGCTGGAGCAGTAAAATCTGAGCTCACTGTACATGTACTGTAGTTATGCCCTCCTGCAGCAGTGTCCTGCAGGTTTTTCCCAACCCTCTCACTGTGAGAAATCTTTGACTGGTAGCTTTGTATTTTGAATATAAAAAAGCAATCACATTTTTAAGGTGTTCACAGAGGTCTTTCCATGGTTTATCACAGCTCCTTGTCCAGGAATCAAGAAAGTAACTCACTTGAGACTGCCTCAGGAAAGGAACTGAAACTGCAGATTTTTTTTCAACTGATGGAAGTGAATATTTAACTTCTAGAGGAATCTTGAAAGTCAGTTGCTATTGCTGTGCCTGGTCTGTTCCTGGAAGTTCAATAATAGATTTCCTGTATCTTGGGGGCTTGCAACCATGTCAAATCAACTTTTATTCTCTGTATCTCTAGGTTTTCTGATTTCTAAGTCTAAAAGGCTTAGAGTTCTTGCTGAAGGAAGATGGAACAGATCACAAAAAATGTCATAATCGCTTTAAAAACCTGCTATTTGTGTTGATATGTGTTCAGTTAATCTTTGATTATTTGCTTTCTCTTTTCCTTCTAAAATCCAAAGCAGAAACACAGCTACATGTATTGGATAAGGCAAGGGATGAAGACTTTGGAGGTGGGGAATTTGGTAGTTTTAGGAAAGGTTAAATTATAATATTTTGTTCCTGCTTTTGTAAGCTACAATAATCCTTGCCATTCCATGTTACACATTACTGGAGCTGCAGTTGTAGTGTAGGTCCTTGATTAAAACATGCTGTACAGGCAGAAAACTGAAACAAAAGACTGATAGTTGGGATGACTTTCATCTAAGATTCTTCTGTTGCTTTCCATTTTTAATGGAAATTTTTTTAATGAAGCCATAACTAATGATAAAGGCATTTTTAAATTTTAGTTTTATTTGGGTTTGGGTTTTTGTTTGTTTTTAAATTAGTAAAGACAACCTTAGTCTGTGGGTACTAGGTTACATCAATGGAAAAAGGAGAAAAGTTTACAGGAATCTTGTGCATCTTCATTAATTGTCATGAGAGAATACAGGCATTTCTTTACACAAGAATTTTGGGAAGCCCTCTTTCTTTAATATTTTCTCCTTTTTTTTTGACTAGTGCTCTGTACTAATGTACAGAAAGTGATGAAACTTGTACTAGTTTCATTTAATATTTTATATGTTTCTTCAAATGCATCTGTTTTGGTTGCTTATTAGAATTGCGGTGTCTGCAAGGTCGGGTATTAACTGCTTATGGGGGACTTTTGCACTGCACCAGATGCTGACATGGAAACTGAAGCATCTGCTTGCCTGAATATTTTTTTAATCTTTATTAAACAGATTTTAATTAAGAGTTTTCTTCCTCCCAGTCTCAAATCATATTTCCTCATTTGATCTTCAGTTAAAAATTAAGTTCATCAGTTTGTGATATCCTGCTCATTACTGTGACAGCAGCCTGCCAAACAGACTTGATGAATACGAGGAGTTGGAGAGAATAGGAAGCTGCTTTGTGAGTGAGGAAATGTTCTTGTTCAGCCCCATCTAATTAATTAATAATATTCCACTTATGCTCAAAACTGTTGTCACTGTGATAATTTGGAGGCAGTGGCTCCCTGATGCCTGTTGCTTCTTACTCTGCAGCAGGTGTGGTTGGCCTCAGCCATGTGCCCCTGCTCAGTGCAGCGTCTGAGGTGGAGCGTGGCCCTCCAGCTGCTGTGTCTGGACACTGCCAGTAGACAGTGCAAGCCAACTTAAGAGGAAGTAAAATAACAGTATTTTGAGAGTTCTCTTTTGATCTGGCTGCCAGTTGTGCTTTTAAGAAGACTAGATTATGTCTGATGGATTATAGCATGTCCTTGGAGACTGTCAAACTGAGTGTGGCGTTCCACACTTGCCTGAGGCAAGTACAGGTCCATACTGCTGCCTGTACCTTTGCTGGGCTTTTTTTTTTTTTTGGATCTAACCTGCCAAATTGTGCTGCTCGTGTACCACACAATCAGAAGGGTGAAGATCTCCTTTAAAGACCCCGTTAAGCTCTTCAGGCTGTTTGAGCTCTGTTCCCACAACATCCTGATATTTCTGTGCTATGTCGTCTCCCAGGAGTGTTTCAGCCATTTGTGTGCTTGCCTTTTTTCTTAAAGTATCCTTTCATCCCAAAGAACAAATATGGCTTAAGCAGTGATGGAACAGACACGTGCTAGGAAAAGGAGAAGACACAATCTGCTTGAGGAACCATAGATTTGCCTGGCTGCCAAAGTGTAGGGTGTAGTTCAGCTTGTGCTTTGCAAATACACAGAAAACTTTTTAATATAAGTATCCTGCCGTTGTGTCTAAAGTATGAATCACCATGTTTTCAGTGACTTTGGTGACACTGGGGGAAATGGCACTGACAGAAATATCAAAATTCCTAGGTACCATAATAAATACGATGTTAATTCATAAATTATGAACAAATTGAAACCCAATGGAGTTACATTTTCTCAATAAATCTTAAGTCACAATGGGCTGATTCTTGACAACCATATATGAAACTATAAGCTTGTCTTTCAGAGAAGTTAGTGGTCTCTTGTGTGCTTTGTTCAGGGTTTTTTACATTGTTCATTGTGCTAGTTTGAATTGTGATAAGCAGTCTGATCCTTGGAAAAAGAAACACTAAAATCATCCCAACAAAACAAAAAGCTAACTCAAAGGTCATTATTAGCCTATATAACTTGAAGTTTTTGGATGTTGTCAGTACAGTCAGCAAAGCTTATAAAGCAGATTTTAACACAAACAGCTGAAGTAATACTACTGCAGACTCAACTGAAAATGTCCATACATCTTTAACATATCAGTGAATGGCCATGAGCAGATATTCAGTGATAAATGTTGAATTTGCTGCTGAGAACATCTCCACTTCTACTTTATATTTTGCTGCATTCCATAGAACATGGTGTGAATAGCTCAGGTAACTTTTTGTTTTGGCTGTATCTGGCCTTTTTGTCAAACACAACGCTCTGAAGGTCTGTGTGTTCTGGCCCTTAGAACACAATGCACTTAGACTACTTTAAGGGACTGTGAGATAGATTGCCTTTGTTCAGTGCATTCAAAAAGTTGTAGAAACACAGTATTCCAATTCAGCTTATAAATGCAGTCAGTTCCTGATCAAGTATATTTCTTATGGAAATCTACTTTACTCTCAGACATTAAAGCATTATTGAATGCTTTAGCTAGTACATAAATAAATTCAATGCCAGAGTTCAATTTTTACCAACAAGAATGTATTTCTAAAGTAAAGAAGAGATTTAGGTGTTAATCTAGTTAATTGTCCTTTTGATGGTAGGTGAGGCTCCAGAGCATCGTGAATTGGTATTTAAACCAAAACATCTCATTGTAGCTTTAATTGTTGAATGTGCATTACTTGTGACTGCCAGTGATTCGCTTGGGTGTCAAACAGGTTCCAGTCCATGGGATTGCAGTGTGCTCATCTTCCTGAAGAAAGAGGAGACTGAGGGGAGACCTTGTAGCAGTCTACAACTTTCTTTCAAGGGGAAGAGGAGGGAGGAGAGGCAGACACTGATCTCCTCTCTGTGGTGACCAGTGACAGGACCTGAGGGAATAGCCTGGAGTTGTATCATGGGTGCTTCTCTTTGGGTATTATAAAAAAGTTCTTCACCCAGGGAGTGGTTGGGCACTGGAACAGGCACTCCAGGGATGTGGTCACAGCACCAAGCCTGACAAATTACAAGAAGTCTTTGGACAATAGTCTCGGACGCATGGTGTGACTTTTGGGAATGCTCCTGTGCTGGGCCAGGAGTTGGACTAGATGATCTTGATGGGTCCCTTCCAGTTGAGCTTATTATGTGATTCTGTGGTTGTTGTGCACTGAGCTCAGTGCTAGGCAGCTGTTGCCCTGGCAAGTTTTGTGCTGAGGCCTGCTTGTATAATGGGACTGCAGTAGAAGCACTTTGCTGTTTGTTTGGACATCTCCTTCTGCCCAGGTACACCTCTTGCAAATTGTCCTTATTTCCAAAAATTTGCAGTTTTACTTTCTAGCCTTAAGGGAACAGAAACCAGGCAGTTGAACATGAGCATTCTAACCATTTGAAAGATGTTGCCATAGCTGCTGTAAACCACATTCATTGATGAGTCCTGTGCTAAATGCTGTACGAACAGAGGGAATAATGATGTTTTGTTTTGAAGTAATTTTAATACTAGAGAACAAATAAGAATGAAAGCTGAGAGCCACAGATGGAGTAACAATGATGTGTGTGAGGGATTTGGGGTTTCTTTGGGGTTTATCTGTTGCCATACAGCCGCAGTATGTTTTAAGCAGGGTGTTAGGTAGTTTTATAAATTGTTTCTGTAAATATGAGGGAGAATAAAACAAAAGTACCTGCTGTAGAGGCTGGATTTAAACCTAATAATCATAGTTTCTCTTATAAATGCAAGATGAGAAGTAGAGTTGGAATTGGCCATGACCTTCATGAATATGCAGGAAAAGCAGTTTTAATAGTAGGGAAAAGAGAAACAATCTAGTTCATTAATATTATTTTTGTGTTGTGTTCTGAGGGGTGAGAGCAGTTAAGTTCCAGGCATCAGAACTAAACAGCAGGTATTACAGAAGTCTGAATGATGCAGCTGGAGCTAAAACTTCCATCAGCGTAGCCAACAGAAAAGTCTGTATGTTAAATAACTAGAAAAAGCTGTGAGATCTAGAAGTACGAATTGACACAGATCTCAGTCAGCTGATAAAAAGGCTTTCTGTCCACTGCATTTCCCCCTTTAGTGTTAAAAACTGCAGTAAATCCCAAAATAGTATATTAAAGCTGCTTTCTCATGAGTCTCTGTATAGAATCAGTAGTAAAGGTAGGAGTTCAAACTACTGCACTTATGTTATTTGGTTATTGAATTAGTATCCACCTTAACTCATGCTCTTTTTTTTTTCTTTCAGATTTTGTATTTTGTACATACATTGTTTTGTATATACTGTATATGATGACTTCGGTGGGCAGTGAACGTACCCGGGGCACTCGGGACAAAATGCAAATTTCAGCCACACAGCCAACACAACCACAGAAACAAGTAGTGCAGGTATGTGCTACTGTATCAACTCTGTGATTTGAAACTGAGAATGTAATGTTACAAGTTTCTTCCCTGAGTCAGTAAAAGCTGAAAGAAGATGGGGTGAGAATACATGGTTTATTTTGGAAGATTATGCTTGATTGCTTGCTTTAATTATTCAGTAATGCAGGACAGCGTTAAGTTATTCCTGTGTTGTCTCTAAATGAGTTTTGTATTCTTCAGCAATGTCTCCTCTCAGTGAGGAATTTGATGCCTGTGCCAGGATTTCTGTCCTGTGACCTCACAGTCCTCAGATCTTGGCTCTTCTATTTGCCAGCCTCCTGATGCTAGAAGATTTCTGGTCAAAAGAGAAATTTGAATGGGTGGGAGAAGTTTTGGTAGATGCATGTTGTGTTCTACAGCATGACTCGGTGTTTCTTCAAGTCACAAAATCCTAAACTTGTGAAGTGACCCCACCAAGTGAAATGATCATCCCCTAGCGAACTAAAGTTTTCAGTATCTGTTAGATGGAAATTAAGTTTCATCCTACTGCCACTGATTCTTGCAGCGGTAGTTGTGTGCTTGTCTGGGTTACAAAGAGTGCAGAATGTTTCTGCTTCTGGCAACTCAGTATTCTCTTGACAGATACGGCTCAGTATTTGTCAGGGTTCAAAAACTGTCTCAGTTCTTTGCTGGCAGAATGTGTGGCAGTCTAGAGGTGCTCTACAGAGAAATACTGCCTTCTATTGTTTTTTGGACTAGTCTTCAATATGGAGACCCTCTTGATCTGTTTTGCACAATATTAATCATATGACCTCAAACCCTTGTCATCTCCTTGAGTTGCAGCACTTGGCAAAGTGGTGATTTATGCTAATGTGTGGATTTAGAAAGTGACTTTTCAACAAATGAGTTGAATTTGGTTTTATTTTAAAACAAGGCTGCAGGAATATAGTGAGCAGCCTGGCAAAAGTGGTGGCTTCCCTTTTTCCAACATTTTGCAAGACAGCATTGGAGTGGTTGGGTTCCCTTGCACAAGGTAGACATAGGCAAATGGGAGGAAGTCCAGTGAAACTCTGCAGAGATGGTTGTTAGACTGAAATGGAGGAGAAGTGAGGGGTGGCTCATTGATCTGGGTTTGTTCAGCCCCAATAAGACAAGGAAAGTGTGTTCTGTATAGGTACTTCATGAAAGGGTATGGGAAAGGTAGAAACCAGCTCTCCTCAGAGAGCAAGTGGCACAAGCTGGAACACTGGTATTTCCTGCTTTGAAAACGAAAAAAAAAATTACCGTGAGTATGTCATGGTGTATTCCTGGAGGACCTTTCCAAACTACAGGATTCATTGATTTTAGGCATTAAGACCTTTTTCGGCATTTTGTCCATTTATCCTGCCTTTTGTATAATAGATACTGGTTTGATCACTTCAGTGGAAAAGGCAGTTATTTCCTACATAGCAGTTATGTTTTAATGCTCCATATATTTTATTGTTGAGATATCAGATGGACCTTTCTGCTTAGTCAGTCTTTGCAGATCAGCAGAAGTCTCTGGATTTGCCTGTTTAATCACCAATGATTAATTTTTCTGAATATAGAATAGTGTTTTCCCAAATGGCTATTCCACTGTCATAATATCACATTGATCATATTTAAATTATTTAACGAATTACATCATGTTTCTGTTGCATTGCTTCTGGATAATAAATGTGCCATTTTGTTGTAAGATGTATGTCTATTACTGTCACTTAATCTTACATTTTGCACGCTTCTGTTTTCTGGTAGTTTGAAGTTTTTAGTTTAAAATTTCTTTGACTCTTATACTGAAAAGGTACTATGTATTGTACGGTTGAGTAAAGTTCAGGCTGTTTTAAAATGCTACTGCTTTCTTAATCACAATTAAAACTTAATTACACTCTTGGTTAGGATACTACAGCATCTGTTCTAACAATGGTGCCTTAAAAATAAAGAACCACTACTTGCTGGAGGAAAGGCCAGAATTTTTTGTGACACTAGTCTGATGTTTTTGTAGTCGTCTTGTGGTTTTTGTTGTTGGTTTTTTTCCTTCCAAATCTTCAATTCCATCTGGGTGTAATCCACCGGCATAAATATGAGTGGTATTGCACCTACAAGTTTCTAAGTTCTCTGCTTACACAGGAAGACTGAAGATGCTGTCATACGTTTGTAATTCTTTTAAAATTGTTATGTTTTTGTCTTCTAATGTGGGCTTGAAGAAAACATTTGTTTATGGAAAAAATAAATCTTAGTGGATTCCTGATTTTTGGTAAAATACGCCATCATCTCTCTACAGAATTTATATTGTCTGAAGGTTTTTGCTCTGGATATCTTAGAAGAAAATCTCTTCACTTGCTTAAAAGTCACAGTGTGCCTGTGGAGGTTGTAATCAGAGTGAGAAAATGGATCAACAAGACTTAAATTCCTGAAGCCAGCAGACATTTTGGTTCTGCTGTTTGCTGAGCTCTCAGCAGTCACCAAGAGCAACCTCCTTTGCTCAGAGCACCACACTGACAGGGCAGCTTCTGTGGAAGGTGGAACTGGGGAGTTCCAGAGCAGGCCCTCCCCCTGTTACCCAGTGGAGTGACATACGAGGCTGTCAGCATGACAGGCTGAAAAGGTGAAGTATCTCAGAGTGTGTAACTGTTACAAGCACTAATTCTCTTGGAGTGTTGTCTCTGAGCACAGATGTCACTTCCCTCAAGGAACTGTGACAGCTGCAGTAACTTTTCAGCAAATAAGCAGCTGGTGGTGTTCGTTGGAGTAATTTTTAGACTCTTCTCAGCATTTATGCTTGGTGACCTCCTTTAGAACTTGCATTTGTGGTAAACTCCAAAAGCCAAAGAGTCTGACCCTGATTAGATCTGACCTTGTGAGGCACAGAATTTCATGCGTGTATCCTGTGAAGTGGGATGGCAAAAGGTGAGATTCAGCCAGCTCCCCAGGGTGAATCCTTTCTGTCAAAAATTCCAGTAGGTGAGCTTACCCCACTTGATGAAGAAGAACCTCTGCAGGCTCAGCAGCCACATAGTGGGTCCTAGCTATCTTCAGTATCAGCTTTCCCTATAAGCAACAATAGCCTCTTCTCTTTGAGCAGAAGTCAAATGAGGTCCAGGATCTTGTAATGCACACTGTTCTTTGGTATTTTCTTGGGACTGCAGTTCCTAGGCTGCAGATGCCACACTATGAAGTGATGTGACATCTGTGTTAGAGTTGTTTTTCTCTCAGGGTCAGCCATAGTGTTTGGATTTTTCATACTTGACTGCATCTCTTTCAGTTTCTCAGCTTTTGTGCAAGTTGCCAGTGTGCATTTTTGTCCAGAAACATTGCAGAAGCACCAGATACTTCATCAATAGCAATTTGCTTTACCAGTTTTCAGAGACCAGTATTTGCTTGTAAAAAAAAGCAGTGCAGCTGTTCATGGGCAAAGTCTTGAGACATGACTCAAGTCATTTTAAGTGCTTAATAAAACTACAGGGTCAGATTGTTGTTGGGAGAGCTGTGGAAGGGGATGGGAGCAGGGATCATCAGAGATGTGGTTAATTTAGAGATACTATTGCCAGTTTGTTGGAATAAAACTCTTAACGCTGGAGTAGTAGATCCTAAATAAAAGTGAAAGCATTAATGCTAAAATGTAGTCTTCCCTGGTCCTTCTGTGTTATTTTATGGTGGTCTTGTCAGTGCAGTGAGCTGTAACTGTGTTTCAAATGGATTAGAATGTGTTGAAATTGCTTCTATCCCAAATAACATTTAAAACTATAAATGGGAATAGACAAGATATTGATCTCTCCCCCACAGTATCTCTGTGCTTGTTGTGTATGTTCTTTTTGAGAACCTGTAGGAAAAAAGCAGGGACACTGGGATATACTTCTAAAAAATGTAGTTACCTTTTGTGTACTTTATTGGATATTATCTTTTTTCAGGCAACAGCAGAACAGATTCGCCTCGCTCAGATGATCTACGATAAGAATGATGCAGATTTTGAAGATAAAGTGAAACAAGTATGTTTCCTATGGTACAAGTTTTTTTGTCCCACAATAAAATGTTCTAGAGCTGGCTTACATTTTGGAGGTAAAGCATCTGTTTCTGGATTAGATGAAACTTTTTTCAGAGGGACATAAGTTTAACTAGGAAAAGGTGCTCTTATTGCACTGTAAAGTCTTTTTACGAGAAATTTTGTGGTAATACAGCTCTGACGGTGTAGTTTTCAGTATATTTTCCTGTGTAGGCAAACTCTTCAGCCAAAACTTGTTTGTGCTGATGTCTCTTCCTCAGTGTATATCTCTAGTATGGTCCTGATGATTAATGATTGTCAGAATAAAGAATGCGTTCAGCTTGTCCACAAGTACATGCACATGAGAAAAACATCACTTGTGTAAGCTGAGTTTGCTAATATCTTGGAATTTTTTCAGGAAAAGGAAAAGTGTAATGATAGCTTAAAGGTAAATCAAAGAGTTACTTTAAAAAATAAATCATCTTACCTCACAGATCTGTGTATGCATTAAAATTATAGAATTACAGTGTATAAATGAAATCTCTCACTTCCTCTACCATGGTGAGTGTTGGGTGTTTAGATAATCAAGCTTTCATTGCCTAGTTATAGCTGAGACCATTAATTCAAGCAGTCCTGACAATATGGGTGTCAGTTATGTTGTGGTTATTGGTGATTTTGTCCTAGTGACTATATCACAGCTCATGGAGAACCTAGGAGTACACCCAAGAGGGAAGAATTAGCTTGAATGCATAAATGCAGCAAAGGAGCAGATTTCTTGGTTTCTTTTCATCTGTAAAACTTCCTCTGAAGCATTGTTAAATGCTTTTTGTTGTTCTTGTTACAAACTAGTTCTGTTGCTGTGCCAAAAATGAAATCTTGTACTTTCTGAAGCCAAAGGACCATCACAGTAGTGCTTGTAGCTGTGCTGGTGGGAAGGAGATGAATTAAGTTCTGCATAGAATGTTTTACCTTCTGCATATGTATTTCTAGCTCATGTAGGTTTTATTCTTCAGATGAATTTGCTGAATGCCCTGTGACAGATTATTTCTGTCCCATACTCTTCAGGATATACACCATGAGTTCAAGGAGCTAGATCTCCTTAATCAGCTTTGTGACTCCTCTGTGGTCTTATGCTGAAATGGATCGAGGGAGCTAGTCTGTCTGAAAGATAGTGTATTTCTTCGTCTGGATGGTTTTCCAGGTGGATCTGTTCTCTCCCATGTCTTGCTATATGTCTTTTCTCACACTGGGATAAAGAGGGGAAGTTTTGGTGGAGAAGGAGATAAGATGATGCTGAAACTATTGTGGTCCTTTACACTCATGTACTGCTGTATCTGGCAGCATTTGCTGCAAGCATGCAAAACAAAAAAGTGTGAAAGAGTACTTCCTTGATTACCAATTAATTTGTGCTGCTTCTTCTCTCATCTGAGACCCAAGCAGATCTGTAAAATGCAGATTACTTTATTCAGAATATTAGTTTACTCTGACATGGTAGCTATGCACTTTGTTGTAATTTGTGGTCATACTAGCTCATACTTTCTTACGATGGTAATTTAGATATTTTAACATGTCTGACTTTTACTGCCAGCTTATGGAAGTGACGGGGAAAAACCAGGATGAATGCATAGTGGCACTACATGATTGTAATGGGGATGTGAACAGAGCAATCAACATACTGCTGGAAGGAAGTTCAGACACGGTAAGGTTTTACTTCCATGTTAAACTACTCCTTCTGTTTGTTGTGATTTTCAACTTCTAGAAGGACATTGGGAAAGTCACGTTTCAGAAGTTTGCAATATCCATGTCTCCATTCAATTTCTTTTGGAGGAAATGGAAATTGGAACAGCTTCTCTACTGCATGCATACCTTGGAGAAGGCTGAATCTAGAAAATGTTGTGGGTGTTCAGCTGGTCTATTGCAGAATTCCTGTGCTTTCATTTATATACAGCAGTTTTAACTCTGCAGCAGAATTCAGTGCTCCCTCAGACACAGGCTGTTTCTTGCTGCAGGTTTTGTAGTTACTGCGTAGACCCCCCTGAGGCCTGAGACCATCACAAAGGTTAATCTTTGTAAACCCCAGGGCAGGCAGGCATTTTAAGTTATGCACGTTCTGTAGGTATGGGTTGCCGGTATTGAAGTCGGAGGAGGTGTCCACATATGCAAGTTGCATTGATAATGCTACTTATGTCAGGAAGGGATGCAACAAGTAGTTGCTTCTCTAACTGTGTTGCTCATTTTCATGACTTAATTGAAAAACAGGAAGAGGAGACTAAGCTATGTGTATACATCAACAAGTAATGTCCCTTAAAAAGCTGAACAGTGAAACTTTTTATCCCAAGCGATACTAAGAAAATATGTTTTACTGCAGTTGAAGTTTTTGCTGGAGGGATTTCTTACAGTTTGTCTTTAAATTAGATTCTATCTCATCCAAGTTGGAAAAGTAACCTGGACTTCCGTTCTTGATGCTGACCACTCAGTATTTCCTGTGATTTGTCAGGATGTGTACTCTGTCTTATTGTTAATAATATTATTGTATTTATAGTTTATTTGGCACTCAGCCAATTTTGTCTTAGACTTTTTCTGTTTTGGGGTTTAAAGCTGTGATCTACAAGCAGTAAGTGTGTGACTTTGTCTCTGTAAAGACTTTCTTTTTGCAGCAGTTGTAGCAGTCTGGCTTAGAGTAGTTAGAGGCTTGTGTATGAGTAGAGAAGAACATGTTTCTTTGCCTAAAACTTGTATTCATTTAACTTCTTACATCCATTTTGTGCTCAGCTGTGTTTTACTTACTAAACCTTTGAAGATAGAACAAAACAGACCTTTCAGATTTTTATTCTTTCCATGTAAGAATAGGCCAACGAACTATTCTGTTACAGATTTTAAAAGGTCAGACCCACTACTATCATTTGGGTTGCCTCAGACATTGTCAGCTGAACTTGTAATCAGTTACCTCCCTTAGAAAGAGAGATAGCTCAATGGTTTGTGACAGATCCCCATGCTCAGAGGTAGCACCATCCTCTGTCCTAAAGGACATGCCTAACTTTCTCAAGGCTTTCCTCAAAATTGTATTGTGGGAAAGCATGGATCTGATGCTTTCATAGTCATCTTTTTACTGATCCTTTCTAAGTTATTTTAAGTCTCACTCAGGAGAGGCTGCTTCCTCTTCAGCTTTGCAGCCTTATGCAGTTTTGGGTGTTTCCTGAAATGGTCAAAGATGTTTTGGCATCAAGCCCATCAGTGAATTAGTGCATTCTGAACTCTACAGACTTGGCTGTTCAGTTGTCAGTGCAGGTATCTTTCCTCCTGTGAGGTGTGGGAAGCACTAGGAGTGTTTCAGTGCAGTTACACTACCTGTGGTAGGTAACACCATGTGGTACTTACTAGGGGAAGCAGCTTTCTACCTCACAGATAAGGTGGTGGAGTTAAATGTGTTTAGTTTTGTACCTCTGATCAGCTCTGGCTGGGCTTCACCAAAGTTGGTTTAGTCTTCTAAACTGGAAGTGGAACTGAAAAGTGATTTCACCCTTCTTTCTCACAATGCCATGCCAAAAAATGAGGTAGTAACCATTCTCTTTGTTCTTACTCTCTCAAAGGAGACTCTGTAACACTCGGTTTGTAAACTGCTTTGTTACCTGCTTTCTTCATTGCACTGGCTTCCTAGGCAGCTTGAACTAGCTGGCCATGGCCTGGCTCCTCAGGGCTGCCGAGCTGCTGTTGGTGGAATTGAGAGATAAGACAGGACTTAAAATTACTGATAGACAACCTTTTTTTTTTGATGTAGGTGCCTGTCAGATGTCGTACTTCAGTGCTTCACAACAATTTCTATGTGCAAATATTCTGATATTAAATATCTTACTTGAGCTGTAAGTTCCTAGAAATGGGAACATGCATGTATACCTCTCTGCCATCTTAATGATTTGCAAATAATACCTTTTCTTCTTCTTACTTGCTTTGCAGCTATGGCTTAATAGACTAACCATGCAATTGCATAATATATGAGTTGCTGAGCTATTCTTGGCAAGTGTTTTAGTCATTTTATTTTCAACTCCTACAGATACTCCTGTGGAGCTGATAACATCATTGAATTTATTTTAAATACTGAGTTTAATATTAAAACAGAAGCCTGATGTTTGGATCTTGATCCCGTGTCTTGTTTAGACATAGCTTTTCCTGTGTTTTGCTATGTTTGATGGTCTGTAGCTGTTAAGAGTGGATGGTCTGGCTTATCATCAGTTCTCCCAAGCTGTTGTTTGGCCATTCTGTCTTCTGGGGCTTAAGTTCTAGTGTGCCTGGATGAAAAGTTTTTCTTTTCTGTTTGGGGTTGGGTTTTTTTTCCCCCTTAGGCCAGATACTTATTCTCATCAATCTTTTGTTCAATGATACTTACAAGGGTTTGTTTGGTTTTTTTTTTTCATTTCCCTGGGAGAAAAAGATAGCTTTGTTCATGTTCCCATGCTAGATTTATGGATGTATTTGAGTGGAAAACTGTTGCTTGCTCGGCAGATGTTCTGTGTTACAATAGTATCCAGTCTTCCTTGAACTCTTAAAAGTCCAATATAGCCAGAAATATTTGGGGTTCTCATATTCCCTAAGACAATCAAACTTAAAAAATGTTTCTTTCTCAACTTTTTGCAAAAATACAGCCTGTGTTTCCATTTATATCAGTGTAGTTTGCATATGTGACATTATCCAAATATACTTGGGTTTTTTCCATTAACTGGAGGGATGTGGGGTAGAAAGTGTGCATTGAGAGGTGTCTCCTCCTTTTTGACTTCTGTGTCTAATTCTGTTCTACCCAAATAGACTTCCTGGGAGACTGTAGGGGGAAAGAAGAAAAGCCTTGGAAAGGAAGGTTCAGAAAACAAAGAGAACAGAGAGAAACGAGGGGACAGAGAAGTGAGTCGCGGACGGGGAAGTTCCAACAGACGGGGAAGAGGAGGCAGCCGTGGACGAGAGTGTACGTATAGGGATTAATTTTTAAAGATTGAGACGCTTTTCTTACAGCTGGAACTGCCTGAGCTAAGAGCAAGTGCTTAATGGAGCAAAGTCCATCCGTCTATAGCTCAGTGTTGAAGGGATCATAACTTGTTTGTGACACAGGTATGCTTGATCTGTCTATGTGACTTGGTTTTGGGATGGTCTGTACTTGTTCAGAGACTCAGTTTAATATAAGTCTCTGTTCTTGTTTGATTAATTGATCTTGTACAAATTGCTGTTCTTCATGTAAGTTTTACAATTGACTCTTTGTAAGTCTGCTTGAGAACAAGTATGTCGCTGCACAGCTGATACACTTTTTTGTTTCTTTTAATGAAAAAATTATCCAGCTTTGACTCCATCTCCTTTTATGAGTGGGAGAACCTGAAGATGTTCTCATCTTCTCATAAGGGGAATGAAAACACGGGGATGATTATTAATCTCTAAATATATTTCTCACATAAATCAACCAAAGGTGAGTTTCTGCAACAGAGAAAATTTGTTAGTTGAAACATTTAAAGCTTTGCTACAGTTGCAATAATACATTGTACAAAAGCAAACTGATGTTTCCAAGTTAGATAGAGTCACAATAGATCATGGTCGGATACCAGTTGCTTTTTTTAGCAAAGTTTTGTCAGCATTCTCAAAGCTGTGCGCATTGTCTGTATTGGCTGTTTGCCACACTGATAGATGAGACAAGAAATCTGAATGGATACAATATGTTTAGCTTTGCACTTATAAGCAGGAAAAACATTTACAATATTAGCCAACTCGTGTTATTCATAATTGGAAGATATTCAACTATTGTGCCAATAGAGATGTTGTGAATTTTTGTACGATAGAGTAAAGTCAAGATGAAAAAATATTAATAAAACATGGAGCTGGACTTAGAAAAGTATAAATTAGATCAAGCAAAATGAAAACAAAGGGCAAATTTTTTTACCAGTGACAGATGGTGCCTTTCTCTTTTTGTAAACAAATTAAAGAAATTTCAGATGGTTACCAAATCTTGGTATTTTCTTCCCAACTTTATGTCCAAGCATTTTTGGTTTTATTATTGCCATTAGGAGAAATGCAGTACAAAGTCTCAACAGTGAGTGTTCAAGACTCCAGTTTTGTTGGTTTTTTTTTCTCCTTCAAGTAGCAAGCTGCATTTCAAAGCACCTTGTCAGGATTTTCCCACAAAACACTTAGGTTGCAAACCTTTTTTAGTGCCTTACCTTACCCAGTCATCATCCCTCTGCTTTAAATACATAGGGGAAATCTGTTTCCATGTTTCTACAGGGATGCGGTATGGGCAGAAAGGAGAAGAGATGGTGTTACTGGGTAATCTTTATTTTTTCACTGTTGTCAACCAGTGCGTTATCTAAAAAACACAGAATGAGCCAGCTGTATTTCCTATCTCATTAAATAGTGTAGGCTGCAAAACATGGCACTTGTAGAGGTTTGTCTCCTGAGGGACTTTTCTTATATTTTGCTTCCTAATTGTCCTATACAAAGGAAACATAACTTGCTTCTAGCGAGGCCTCAAAGAAGAGGGGTTATTGAGATCTGTTGACCATCCCACTTGAAAATTTTGCCTTTTGTTTTGAGGGGTTCAGGTTAAGCAAATGGCTGTATTGTCTCAAGTAGCAGTCTCTAAAGCTTCTCTTAAGCTGTCCTCTCTCCACAGTTAGAGCTGAAGAGAATGGAGTGGACAACAGTCAAGGAGACAGGCCTTCAGACCGTGGGAAACGTGGCCGTGGGAGAGGTGAGATGGTGGCATTGTGTGGGACTGGCACTGCTTTCATGTCCTGAAATGGAGCTCTCCCATTTGTTTCTTTAAATGCTTCTTCTTAAGCATTTTTTGTTTATCCTTTGATTCCATACACACTTCAGCTACCTTGTACTTGGGTACATCCCACTCCCTTATCCTTTATCATTTCTTGGTCTTGGAACAACTTAAGAAAAATTGACAGAGATCACTTCTGTGGTAATTTCCTGTGTGGCAGGCTGCTGTGCACTGGCTATGGAGAGCTGTTTTCCCAGACTGACTCATGCCAGCCTCCTGTGAGTGGGAGTGTGCTGGGTTCCTCAAGATGTACTTCAGCAGCAGGAGAGCACAAGATTCCATCTGTATGGCTCTTGAGGAAGGATTTGATGTATGCTTGTACCATTTCTTTGGGGTGGCTCTGGTTGTCAGGCTTGCCTTCTACTTTTGGTAGCCAATCAGAGAAAGAACAAGCCACCTTAGAGACATTTTGCTATGAAAAGGAATTCGACATGGAAGAGTTGATGAGAACTGTGGAGAAGAAATACTGTGGAGTTTTAGGTACAGCTCGAATCCTGTCTTGTAGAAGAGGTGGGATAATGGTTTGGATGTGGAATCAGGAGATGTGTATTTGAATTGGATTTTCACTGATTGGGGTGGAAAGAGGCTTGTTTTTCCTTTAAGTCGGAGGAATGAAAATAAGTAACACGTGTATGGTGCACATTATGGGTGGACGAATGTATTAAATAAGTTAAATTGATAAAATGTATAGCAGAACTAATGTACTTAGTAAGTACTGTCTGACTCAAGAAAAAAATCTACCTTCAAAGGACTCCTTTCTCTTGGGAATGGCGGGTAACAAGGCATTCAGAGACAGGCACATCCAGCTTCATTGTCTCCAGATCTGCATCTTGAAGGTGTGCAAAGATGCAAAGAAGTTACTTCCAAAGGTTTGCATGTGAGAGTGCCTATGAATCAGCAAAAACCCAATGGTGTGTGCAGAGAAGTAGCTCTGCAGGGCAAGGTGTGGTATAGTTCAGAGCTACAATTTTTGGTATGTTAACAGTTTATGCTTTAAGTAGATAGAATGTAAGTCTTGCAGTTACTTATTTTATAAAATAATCCTTTATTTTTCAAATTATAAAAGTAGGACTTTTTAAAAATGGTTCAGCAAAACTTAGAGATTGATTTCAAATGCAGTGGTCTTTTGCTTTAACCTTATAAACCATACACTGCTTTAGCTGTCAAAGCTGTAGTTTTGTAGATGAATATCATATATCTCAAACTTCATAATCAGATCAAACTGACCTGTTTAACTGAAGAAATAGAAACTTCAAAGAGTTTCTGTTCACTGGCTTCATGTACATAGTATTACTATATGTCTCTACCAAATATTTTAGACTGTACTGTGAGCAAAGTATATTAATGAAGTGTCTGTGATAAACCTGTTGGCCAAGTACAGGATCATTATATTACAAGTGTGTGTATTCCATGGCAGGAAATACCTGATTAATTTTACAATGCAAACCCTTGAAATCTTCAGGGAGTTTTAGAAATCTGTGTAATTCAATTCTTATCATTTCAGGGATACGCGGCCTTCTTTCTTTGGATATTAGTAGAAATAATAATAAAAAGCTTCCTGCCAATTCATTCTGTAGTCTTTCTTTTCTGTAACACAGAATAGTCAAATGAGAGATAACATACTTCAGCTGAAAGTAAACAGGTTGCTGGTAGTCACCAGAAAACCCATTTTTAGAAATGTTTCATGCAGTGTGTGTGTAGAAATCTAGGCACTGAATATGAAATAAGGGGTCAGCTAATTATCTGAGCAACACTCTCTATTTTAAGCTACCTTCTCAGGCAGGAGTTATCTTACTGGCTGCCTTCTAGGAGATTTGCTGGGCCATCATATGTATTACTGCTTCACGGTACAAAAACGTAATTTAAAGAAATTATAAGCAACTGAAAATAGCTAAAATGGGATTGACACAGAGGTGATAGTGTGCTGTTTACTGAGAGGGAAAAACCCTTATACTGAATATTTGATATTCGGTATGTGAGGCACTAGTTTTATCTGGCAGTAGATCTTCCATTAATGACCGTGTCATGTTCCTTGTGACTTCATAGGGTAGTAGGTAAACAGGGTGCAAACACCACTGTGTGCTGGTATGCAGGCAGTCAGGAATTTGAAGCATATACAAATTATTGATTGATTAACAGAATGCAAAAATACATCAGAACGTGTGTAACAGGACACGTCTCAACTGTAATTGCTCTAAGCTAAATCTTTGCTTGTTAAACTAAGGGTGTAAACTTTGTGTTGAAGTCAGGGAATATCTGGTTTTAAGATGCCTTCTCATCTGTGCTTCTTTTCAGAACCAAATTTCTTGTGTGAGCTTAATTTAAATGTAAGAAATACTGTAATGGTGATGAGCAGTAATTGCATCAAAGTGATTATATTTGTCAGTATAGCAAGGATTTGCAACTGTCTGGAATAGAATCTCCTGAAGAAATTGAGGAAGATGGTTATGTGTTTAGGATTATCAGCTATAGAAACATTTTCTTATTTTTATTTTAATTGGCTGCAGTGTTGTATACAAGTTGGCAAACTTTACAAGCACAGGTTGGTTTTAAGCTGCTGTTTTTTAGGGTTCTTGCATCTTCAATTTTAAGTGCAGGTCTGATTCTCCTGGTTCCTCTACTTCATATTGAAAGGATGCAGAGCGAAAAAAAAAGGGTGTAGAGCTAGAAAAGGCTTTTGAAGGTACCGGGAAGTCTGCAGTCATGGAGTATGAGGAGCAAGTAGTCTAGGATTTTTCTGCCTGCGAGAGAGGACTGAGTGCGTGCATCAACTGATCATGCCGAGTAAGTATGCAAAAGAGAGAATATTAAATGAGATCAGCAGGTTACAGCTTCAAGGTGAACTTAAAGAGTTGGTTCTTCATACATGTAGTGATCCTGAGGAACTCCTTTCAGTAAGATGATGTGGTGTAGGAAGTGTATACATAAAAAGATTTTCAAAAATTGCAGCCTAAAAAAGAACCACAGGCAAGAAAAAGAAAAATTACCAAAGATTTTGTTGTATGTAAATTATCTTTGACTAAGGAAGTCAAAGCCACAAATAGTTGAAGACCAGGAAAGCACCCAGAGAAACTGCACTATGGTTTCAGTTCATGTGCTCGTCCCAAGATATCTAATTGACCATGGCTTATAAAGGAATAACAGGTAGGTGGGCTTTTGGGCTTTTATTCAATTCAGCATAGAAATTGTTAGAGACGCACATATAGTAATTCTCCTGGTTTGCAAAGGCAAGATAGATTTGTTGCTTGCACTTCTGTTTATCTCTTTACTTCGTTATTCCAGAACAACATGAGCATGCCATAAATGAGGGGGTTTTTTTCTGCAAAACAGATATAAAAATGAAAGGAAAAAAATGCTGTGTTTTAATTCCAACTCTTGTTTTGTCTGCTGGCTGTATAGGAAAATAAAACAGCTTATCCTTTTCTTAGATACCTGATTATAGTCCAGTTTGTATTCTTGATCTCTTTGCATTGTTTTTATCATAAGAAGTATGCTATCCTTGAACAAATTGAGTTTCATTATTCAGAATTGCATGTATAAACATTCTCTTGGTATAAAAGCTTAGCCCAGTTGGCACAGGATATCTCTTGGAATTTTTTTTGACAAAACTAAGGAGACTGTTGTTTTTTTCTAAAACATGAATGTGGAGCAGACGTTCTGGAAGTCAAAATTTGAAGTTTGTTTAGTTTTGCTGTGGCTTATTCTGCATTAGTTAAGAAACTCTGTCATGTACTTTTTTTTTTTTTTTTTTGAGATTATCATAGTTTAGTTGTAACAAGTCACCTGTTTTCCTTTAAATGTAATTTTAGAGTTGAAAGTTTTCAGCATGAATTGTAAAAATGCTTTCTGGAGTAAATGCAGTATATGAAACTGATTCATTGCTTCTAGCTTTATGGTGACTAATAAAGACAAAAGTAATTTGAATTATTAAATCCAACTTGGGTGTTTGTTTTGCTAGTATGGAGTACCTAGAATTCAAAGTTTCTGCACTTTGCCTCCTTACCTCTTAAGGCTTAATAAGCCTCTGTCAAGCCTTGGTTCTGCTGGGAGGATGGCACTGCCAGAGAAGAGACCAGGGCAGTTCAGACATAAGCACAAATTTAGAGTTTTGCTTGCCCTTCCAGTCTGTATTTCCTTTTTGTTGCAGCTGTTCTTCAGGCCATTTCTTAACCTTGAAGTAACTTCCTCTAATTTAAACCCTGAAAATCTGAGTTTTGAAATAAAGGACCTGTGTTGCAGTGGAAGGATTTAGGTCTACAAGCTCAGCAGACTTGGTTTTCTACAGAATAGGTTATTAATTTAGTGGGCTAGTCCCATCTGGGTTGTGCTTCTACACACATTCTTTCTCATGCTGCCATGAAATGTGTATTTGGTCTGGGGGAAGAATTGTTGTGAATGTGGAGAGCAATTCTTGCCATGCATGGATGGTGCCAGAGTGGAGAAGTGATTATATGATGAATGTTTTGAACCCCTAGTGGGTTTTAGTGAAAACAGAAAAACTTGCCTCCTCCCTGGGTTGGATATAAGTGTTGACCTTTCTAGAATTCATTCAGTAGAAGAAAAATGCAAAGAGTAAGGCAGCAAGGGACAGTAGTAGGAGTTTTCTCTGAGAGGTACAGAGGCACCCCTTTGGTGACATGTTGTGCTTTCTAGAGAGGTGCAGTGCTTACCAGGGGATTTTATCAGGGATGTCACTGAGACTACCAGGCTTCTTGCAGTCTACTGACTGTTACTTCCTGCTGTTCTTTCGGGTGGGCACAAAGGGTACAGCCAGGAATGGTCTGAACAGCATCAAGGGGGATTGCAGAGCCCTGGGCATGGCCATAAGGCTCTCTGGAGCAACTAGTTTTTGCAGGTAGTTTTTTCATCCATCCTCCCAGTCAAAAACAAAGCAGGTCAAAAGGGCCAGTTTTATTTGGAGAATCAGCAGGTGGTTATAGGCCTTGTGCCACAGCAGGGGATTTCACTTCTTAGACCAGGGGACTCTCTTTGAGAAACCTGGTCTTTTGGGGACTGACGTGTTCCATCTGTCAGGGAAGGGGATGAGCATCTTTGGTCATCCTCGCTTCATGAAGGGCAAGTTGCACCTGACCGATCCGGTGTCCTTCTGTGATGGAGTGGTTGTAGCAATCAACAAGGAAAGGCTGGCATCATCTGTCTGGACTTCTGTAAGGCCTTTGACATGGTCACACATGACATCCTTATCTCTACATTGGAGAGAGAGGGATTTGAAAGGTGAGCTTTTTGGTGATAAAGAATTGGCTTCATCCAATTAGTTGAATGTATCCAGTTAGTTGTGGTCAGTGGTTCTATGTCCAGATGGAGGCTGGTGACAGGTGGTGTCCCTCAGGGCTCTGTCTTGGAACCGGTGCTTTTTAATTAATATCTTTATCACTGACACAGAGAGGATGAGTGCACCCTCAGCAAATTTGCAGATGATACCAAGCTGAGAAGTTGACACACCTGAGGATGGGATGTCATCGGAAGGGACTTAGACAAGCTTGAGGAGTGGGCCCATGGGATTCTCATGAGGTTTAACAAGACAAAGTTCAAGATGCTGCATTCGGGTCAGGGCAATCCCAGGCATAAATACAGATGGGGGAGAAGAACTCCTTGAGAGCAGCCCTGCAGAGAAGGACTTCAGACTTCTTACAGATGAAAAGTTGTCAGGAGCTGGGAATGCGTGCTTGCAGCCTAGGGAGCGAACTGGCTTGTGGGGCCGGTGAGGAATGTGAAGGTCACTGGGCTGCAGTGACTGTGAAATGGTGGAGGTTAAGTTCTTTGGTGCAGTGATGAAGACACACAACAAGCTCACTGCCATGATCTTCAGGAGAGCAGACTTCCCCCTCATCAAGGATCTGCTTGGTAGAGTGCCATGGGATAGAGCCCCAGAGGGAAGAGGGGCCCAGGAAAGTGTGTTAATATTTAAGGATTCCTTCTTCCAAACTTGGGAGCAATGCATCGCAACAAAAAGAAAGACAAAACTACCCCAACTGCATGGATGAAAAGGAGCTCCTGGACCAACTCAAACACAAAAATGAAGCCCAGAGGAGGAGGAAGCAGATAAATGTAGCTTGGGAGGAAGAGAGAGGTGAGATTGTCTGAGCAGCCAGGGTTCTGCTTGGGAACGCTAAAGTTTTATTGTTGGTGATAAAAGGATGACAAGGGAAAATGTAGGTCCTGTCTGTAAGAGAACAGGAGACCTGGCTAACTGGGACATGGAGAAGCCGGAGGTACTTAATGACTTTTTTTGCCTTGGTCTTTTCCCACAAGATTTCCAGCCATATGAATTACAGAAGGTAAAGGCAGGGGCTGGGAGAATGCATAATCTTCCACTGTAGGAGAGTATCAGGTTTGAGACTCTTTTAAGGAATCTGAAAGTGCACATGTCTTTGGGGCCTGACAGGATACATCTGTGGGTCCCCAGGGAACTGGAAGTAGAAGTGGCTAAGCCACCATCCATCATATTTGAGTTCCCACTGATGAAAAAAAGGGAAGCATAACCTCCATTTTAAAAAGGGCAGGAAGGCAGACCTGGGGAACTAGAGGCTGGGGAGTCTCACAGCTGTGCCTGGCAAGATGCTGGAGCAGATACTCCTGGAAGTTAAGGGACTTGGAAAGTGTGAGGTGATAAGTGATAGGCAAACTATCTGTCACAAAAAAAAGAAGCAGGCAACATGGTCACTATAGACAGCAGGGTTTTTTGTTGGCTTGGTGTAAAGGTTTTCTGGCATTTATCAAGGTGGGAACTGGTTTGGAGAGGTGATCCAAAAGTGAACAAATACTGTTTCCTGATAGTTGTTTGGTGCTCACTCACTGGAAAGTGCAAAACTGTCAGTGCACAAAAGAGCAGGGCTTATGATCGCTGGTAAGGAAGACCACAATTGTAGTAGTTCTAATTTAAATGGGTTTAAATTACTGTGGGATTGAATGCTTAGTATTTGGGTTCCTGCTCTGAATTCTGAAAACTTCATTTGCTCACTGACTTTTTAGTCACTGTGAAAAAGCTTAAAAAGTTTGTAGATACCCTGTGGCATTCACAGTTGTTTCGTGACTAAATGCTTTGTCTTAAAAGACTGTACCTTCTGTTTTAAGGCCATTTTTAAATTTTGACAGCTGAGACAAGTAGCTTTCTTGGCATGAGAATTTAAGGATATACTAGTGGTCTGGTTGTGTCAAAGAGAATATTAGCCCTTTCCACTGGCATCTTGCACTAGTGACCATGATGTATGAGATCCTGTGTTTGGATTAGGTGGTATTGCAGTGGTGAACATTCACTGTCCCATATTTTGAGTTAATTTTTCATGTGTTTTTTAACTTTGAATTTAGTATTTTGATTTGGTATTCCCTTTTGCCTTCTTTAGAAAGGTTCTTTTGCATTTGTTGATAAAACTTAATTCCAGTTTTGACTGAAAGCATAGACACAGCATTAAGAAGTGAAAGGAATCCACTTGAAATTCAAGTTCAGAATTATCTTTCATAGTGATCTGGTATAAAAAATGCCTTGCTGGCTAGTAGTCTACAACTGTGTGTGGAACTTCAGGAACAGCATTTTATCCTTTTTGCAATTTCTAAAACTGTTGCTTATTGATGTTTTTAGTCAGTAGTTTATTGTGCCCATTATGGGAACATATCTTACGTATGCCTGGCTTGCTAAAACATCACCTTCTTTTTAGTATGCTAAGGTTGTTCCTTCAGGCCTTTGCACTTGAGATACTGGGGTGACTTACCTCCTCTTGTAAAATCTATTTCTTCTTTCATGACAGTTTTTTCAGTTATATCTCTGTACCTTATGTCTGTCTCATGCAAAACTCTTTCTGGTTGACTGTTTCTGTGTTTTGCAGCTCTCAGTTGGACTTGTACCTCAGGCTGTCAGAAAACTGTTGATCTTGCTTCTCCACAATTTCTGTAAACAGTGTTTAATGCTCTATTGATAGTGATTGAAAGTAATTTTATTACATTATGGCCCCTACCATATCCCCAGGTAAACCTCTGTAGCTGGTTCTGCTTTACTGGACGGAAAGGCAATCCAGAGTGCTCTGACTTTGGTAGAGGATAGCAGAAGAGTAGGTATGCTGAGCAACAAGGTTCAGCAGCCAAGTTGGAGGCAGTTGGGTACAGTGGGGTTTGGGGCACTGTTGTTTATGGCAAAAAGCTCATGGGCTCGGTGAAGAAGGGTGGCAAATGCCAGGTTGCAGCAGTTGTTGCTTCTTTCCTAACCTCTGTCTGCCTTCTCTCCAACCAGTTGTGAAAAGAGAGCAAAGAAGGGAAGATCATGTAGAGATAACAGAGCTGGTCAGTGTTAGACTTAAGCTATTCTATGTTCTTATCCCAACAAAATGCTGTGTGTTGCTGGATGGGAATCTTTCTTCTGCTTTGATGCTTCTAAGAAATCTTGAAAAAGAGGTCCAGAAATGTATTTTGTGACTTCAACAGTGAACTGGGATAAGGGGAATAATGAGTGGTGAGAGCAGGAAACAGAAAGTAGAACTTTCATAAACTGGTATTACCGTGTCCTGGAGGTACTGCTCTTGCTTAGTTTGGGTGATCTCCTGAAAGTAAGAAGTAATTCCGATCCAACTTTGAACATCCTGTCATGGTAGTTCTGATCTATGGGCATCAGTGCTTTGGTGATTTAGGATTATAATTTTTGTGTGCTCTGGTAAACTTGCAGTTGCTTGGTGACTTATAATTGCCACATAATTTTGTCATTAAAATAAACATTGTTTTGATCTCTGAGTGCAGCTCTTGACCTCCTTCTGTTCTTGTAATACAAAATAATATTCTTACCCTTCCTCAAAAAAACCTGAACAAACTGGGTAAGCCTTACATAAAACCCCTAAAAAGGTGGGGAAGGAAATCTATGCAGAAATATATTACATATAAGAAATATTTGGTAACACTTTTTGTAGACATTTGGTTTGTGTATACTTGAATAACACAAAAATTTTCATGCCTTGTTGACAATGTAGTGTGTGCAAAAATTAAGCTATTAATTGTATCAAGAAGCTCATAAACTGAGATTGGTAATCAAAATTTGAGAAAACAAATACTTGTTTGTGTTAAAACAAATGAATATTTTAGTGGATGATAACAAGGAAGATGAGTTATTTGATTTCCTGTCAGTAACTGTGATGAAGGGTGAGGCAGAAGGAATGTGTGATCAGAGATTGGCAAAAGCACAGGAGGGTGGACAGGTGGTCAGAGTCAGAGAAAGAAACAAATGGAGTACTTCAACTTTTTCCTCATAGATAAGGAGTGACAGAGAATTGCTTGAGAGATCAGGATACTCAGGGAGGCTGGGATTCTAGAGCATCTTTGGCAAGAATGAAACAAAACAGACAAAATTTTGAACAATGTCTAATTAATTGGCAATAGCAGTATTTGGGATGAGTCTTTAGGTAATTTCTTTTAATGGCATTTGGCACTACTTTGTGAGACACAAAAAAGATGGCAGATAATTGAAGATCCTGCTGAAATGCATGGTCTTAGATGAACCAAGGCTTATTTGAGTGTGTTAGGGAAGCAAATTCTTTGTGGGAATTTGGGAAGTAAATTATATTTAACTTCAACTATGGTAGTTTTGTTCAACTGTGGCATTCTTTAATGTGACAGACTAGTGACTGGTGGCTCCTCTGCTGTTGCTGTTAAATGGTGTTTTCTCTCCTAGGGTTTGGACGTGGCAGAGGGAGAGGAGCGGGGAGGTTTTCAGCCCAAGGCATGGGGTAAGAAACATGCAGAGCACAGATTTTGGCAAGGATCAAACACAGTGGCAGTATTTATTGACAATGTTGCCACTGTATGTGTGGATATTGCTGTATGTTTGATAAACCAATATAGATGCGATAATTGAAAAATCTCTTAGGTGATGAATGGAATGTTTTTGTCTTAAACTAGTGTTTCTAACTAGGCACACCTGTAGAATCCTAATGTATGTCTATTCAATGTTAATAGCTCAAACTTGGACAGCCGTACCTGCTATCAGTAGCAGCCACATAATGTCTTGGAGTCTCAAAGTTGTGTGCTACATATAGTCTTAGGTAAATTTTAAACCAGATTTATTTCAGTGTAATGTAGAATGTGCAGTGAACATATATAAAACTTGAAAGTAGCAATTCTAAACTTTGTTCTGTTTTTGAGGTTTCATGCTTTAGCTGTTTGGACTCACATGGACCTTAAAACAGATTCAGAAGTTGTTATTCAGCAGCTTAAAAGTTTGCTCTCAATTTTGTTGGAATAACTTGGGTTATAGAAATGTAGCCTCCACTACTTTCACTCAGTGTTTGCCTATAATGACACTTCATGCAACATCAGTGATGTCATGATGAACTGGAGTTTTGTTCTACTTCTCTAATAATTCTTCTTGTTCATACTTGCAGATGATGAACTGAAAAGAGGTTTTTTTTCAATAATGCTTTTTCACCTTTTAGCTGTATCTGTGTTTTTTTGGCATTGTTGTCAGCAGAGCACTTTGAAGTAATCTTACTGGTGCTCTGAAAGGACATGATACTGGTCACTTATCAGTCAGCCACCTCCTGAAAAACTTACCAGTTGAGAGAGTCGTATTGTTGTGTGTATAAACTAATGCTTTATAACACTGGGAGGAATTGGGATATTGTTAACTATTTTTTCAGGAATTTATTTGGGTCAGTGTCTCTACAGGAATTTTGTTTACCAGTCTCTTCACTTTTTTCTCTTCTTCTCTTTTCTCCTTTTTTGTCTCTGTCTGCTCATAGAAGATTTTTTTTTAACTAAAAGCTGTCAAGATAACTTATGTGGAAATCAAGATGTTAAATCTAATACAACTTCAGCTGAAAATTATGACACTTATGCTCACTGAATGACCCATGTGTTCTCTTCCATTTCTTAACTTTCAAAACTCTAGGACATTTAATCCTGCAGACTATACGGAGTCTTCTGCCACTGATGGCTTTGGGACAAAGTCAGAGATCTGGGAGACTGGTCAGAATGATGCAGATGATGGAACTGGTAAGATGCTTCAAGAAGTGGAAGGATTAGAATGAAGACCTGTAGCATATTACAGCTAAAATAACCATTCTGTTAGTGTTCAATTAACTTTTGAAAATTTGTATACATCTCTTGTGACACAGATATTAGGTGATTTTTAAGTTTAACTGCTGCTGATGTGTAGAGCCTGAGTGTCTCTCTGGTGAGAATGAAGGGAGGCATTTTGCAATTCTTTTGTTGTAGTACCAATAAACCCTTGAGAGACAAAGGAATTTGAAGAGTCACTGGAAGATCCTTGTATGTAAAGAAGTGTTTAGATATCTTAATACTGCTTAAGATCTCACCGAATGTAGTTAAGGAGCATAAGTCCTCATAGAATTGATTGGTCCACAGGCTTTAGGCAATAGGATGTGAATATCTAAGAAGAAAAAGAAAAGAAAAAGTTTACAAGTATGAATTCACTCAGTGACACTGGGATGGCTTTGGAAGCCTCATCTGCACAATGCAGAAATGTAAGAATGTCTCTAAATGAAGGAGAGTTTCAAGATCTGCGACTTCTGAAGAGAAAAGTTATTAACTAAAGCATGAGTAGGCACTTGAATTGAAGCCAAAAAGCCATTGACCTGTCTGAAGATCAAGGCAAATGTGTGTTTCTTTATGAAGTTTCAAGTGAGAAGTACGCACTTCCAGCTAAAGGCAAGAGACTGGCATAGTTTGGAAAGGAACCATTTGGCAGTGGTCTCATGGTGATTCAGAAATGAGGCTGGCCTTGCTTATCTGTGATGGGAAAAATAGGATACCTTGCTGCTTCCTGTGTTCTGTAATAGGAGATGAAGGCAAAGTAAACCTTGTGTTAGAGTGGAGAAAGTCATGTATGTTTTTGTCCTCACTTGGAAGCCATTGAATGTATTTCTTTTAACTGCAGCAATGGGTAACTCTTCTGATCTCTTCATTGGTGAAGCCTGCTCAGATGAATTTTCATCAACTCCTGCGTCAAGTGTGGAAACTGATCCTGAAGGGCGGAGTGTGCTCTGTTGAGGTCTGCTGTGAGGCACTTGAGATGCAGCTTTCTGAATGTCTTACAAGCCATTTTCCACTTAACCAGAGAAGAGATCAACAGGCTCAAAGTTTAGGGAGTCTTATTAAGCAGCTGTCTTGTCACTCTGATTGCCTTCTCAACAGTGTGGAAGAGTGGCTTTGAGGATATTAGTGGTTTTTAATGGGAGCATTCTTGCCAAATATGGTATCTCTCTAATGAATTACTTCTTAAATTACTTGGTTCTGTAGCACGAACAGAAATGCACCTTTTGTTTTCACTCACATTAGTTTTTCAAATGAAGATACCTAATGTCTTGAAAATTCCATTGGGGATTCTTACGTTATTGTTTGCTACCTGTTAGTGAGGGGCAGGGTATATTATCACAAGCGCTGCAGAAGCTGCATGGTTAACTAAGTAAAGAAAGATCTGCAAGAAAGGTATTAGGAGATTGGACCAGAGGTAGTGAATCACTGGTTTGTTACTACTGATTGCAGCTGTAAGGGTATAGCTTACGTATGACTTGTGCTTTACTTCCAAAATTAACTCAAGTGTTCTGAGACCCTCCTTGCTAACTCAGAGTAGCCTCCATGTGCCTCTGTTACAGCAGGTTCTGTCCTTGTAGGCAGAGCCTCCTTGTCCTTCTTACTCAGTGTTCAGTAATGGAAGAAAATCTGACTAGGAATAAGAGTATTTTGGTGTGGGTAAACAGATCCCTCAAACAGTATGAATGTGTCATCGTTAGAGGTGTGCTGCTGACAGAGTGGTGGAAATTCAGAGTTTTGATGTGTGGAATTTCTGTTTGGATGCCAAGCGCATTTTTGCTGTGCATGTGTCACCAACAACCACACTGGACTTCAGTAGCTTAAGGCATGCATGGAAATTTGGGAAGCATTGTAGGAAGAAGGTGTGAGAAGGCATCTGAGAATTTTCACTGGCCTTGTCAGATGGATGAATCTTTGAGGTATGAATGTGGGGTGTCATTGTGAGGGAGTTCCTGCAAAATTACTTGGTTGGCAGAAAATTAAAGTAAACTAGGTAAATGTGAATTTTCTTGTTGGATATTGAGTACCTTTTTGTTGCTAATCTTAATTTACTTTCAAATGAAAAAGGGACAATAAGTGACAAAAATGTCTCTCTAAAGAATGCTTTCTTTTATGGTGTTGTAGACAAACTCTAGGAATGTCTGAAAGAAGTCTCTGGGCCAAAAGGAATCACTTCAGCAAGAACAGGCTTTAAAATTGAATCATCAGTTGTCCAAGTGGGTAGCTCTTTCAGCCTTTTCAGCCTCAAATGGAAAGGATCTTGAGGGTTTTAGAGGAATCTGCAGCTGGCGTGGTAATTTTACAACAGAAGAGACTGCTGGGAAGGAACATGGAAGCAGTGCTGGGGCGGGGGGGGGGCAGTGGCAGAGAAGGTATGGGGCTGGAAGTAGGTTGCATAAAGTTGAACATTATTTGACTTGTTAATCCCAAATATTAATTTTCAGATTCCCCTCCCTAAATTTAAGGTGCTGTTTTGTTAATTACAAATCAATGACCCAGTTAAGTTCCCAATGGGGAGTAAACTGAGGCTTTGAATGTGGGAACTATATGTGTATGGAAAACTATAAAGCCTGCAGTGGGCTTTGTAGTTGTCTGGTAAGAGTTTATACAGGAAGGACAGGAAGGAAATTGCACTCTTTATTCTTCATTACCCAGTCCCATTTCTTATTTAATCTAAAAAGAAGGTAAAAAATATTAGCTCATGCTATCTATCTACTTGGAAAACTAGTGTCTTTTATCTGCAGTTACATTAAAGAGGAGATAACTGAGTAACTGCCTAGAGAAATAAGAGATCTTTGCTTATCAAAATATTTTCTGGAGACATTATAGTAATATAAACTCTTAGTGACTTTCTGAGTTATGTACTATGTACTTCTTTCTTTATCCACTGCTGGGGAAATTAATATTTTCATTAAAAATAAATACAGTATTTTTTTCCAAAATGTAGTTTCTGTTATGTGTACTCTGAATGTGCTCTAGAACCTCATGCCTTGAATTATTGCAGATGCCAGAGGCCTCATGCTAACTTGAATAGTGTTTCTAGGTGCACCATTGTGTAAACCAGTAGAAAAGCTAGCTGGTTCTGTGAAGGTAAAATTAAGTGTTGGTTGAAATATAGACTGAAGGGCAAGTCTTTAATAGTTCATATTGTTATATCTAATTGTATTCCAAATAATACAGCATCAGTTTTCCTGCATCCTAATTTATATAGAAATAATGTACAGATGAAAGGCAAAGAGAAGGGACAGATGAAGAGAAACAAAATTACCAGTCCTCCTCCAAAAGGGAATAAACTTGAGCAGCACGATTTCTCTTACCTTTTTTGTAATGTACAGAGCAGTGGGAGAAAATCAGCACAAATCACAGGAGTTCTTAAACATAAATTATATTGGAGGTGCTCACTTCTCAAAGTTGGTTGCAAAAATGGCCTTGTGTTCTGGTAATTTACCCAGGTCTCTACTTTGATAGTTTCATAAGTTTCATGGAAAAACTTCCTTTGTTATCTTAGTTATGAACAGCCTTAAATTACTCTGAAACTGAAGAATGAGTAGAAATAAAAAATAAATTATAGAGTAACTTTCAAGAGGACAGTTGTGTTGCTTGGAAGGTACAAGGAAGTTGATGTTTGGGTTTTTGTTTTCTGGGGGTTTTGGTTTGGTGTTTTTTTTCAATATCTGCTGTAAAAGTCAGAACAACATTTTAAGGAAACCTTTAAGTCTTTCTAGAATGTAGATCCAGAAAGAAAGAACTAGTACATAAGTTCAGCATAGACCAAGTTTTATTTTGACCATATTTATTTTGGAGCTAATATAAAGAATTATTCAAAGAAAGAGTAAAAAATTAAGGAGTGTGACTTGGAGAGAGGATAATTGGAGGAACATAGCTGAAGACTCATCAAAAGATGTATTTTTATTGGCTTGATAAATTTCTAAGCTGAACTTGTTACAAAGAAAAAGAGGAGAGGGTCACATATTACCACCTAGGTTGAAGCTTGTTTGACAAGGTTCCTAGAAAACACAAAACATAATTTTGATGGGAAACAGAAAACTCTTGACTTGTGATGCTTTGCAAAGCTTAAGGAAAAGATTGGAAAGAGGATGCATGAGTTGCAGGAATGCCAAGGTGGACTAAAAAGAAATTTATGTGCTTGTGGCAGGGTCTGACTTAGAAATCCCATCAATAGGAGGAAGACATTGGAAAACTGAATTTAATGCAGGGAAGAGTACTGAAATAACTGAGAATGGAATGATTGAGTTGGGAAGGAAGAGTGTTAGTGAATGATACTAGTAAACTTGGCAGCCTGGGTAAACTAATAAAAGGGTGAAAGGCAGTACAGAATATTTAAAAGAGTAAACCCTCAGAACTAGTTTTATAAGAGGGAACAACAGATAGTTGTTTAAATTTAATGTCAGGAAAACATCACAAGTATTATTTCAAGTAAGTTTGGTTTCCCAGAGGTGGTGGAAAATACACAAGAGTCTGACTTGATGTACCTGAGCTCTAATAGTGATTATTTTATCAGACTCTGAGCTGTGTTCTGGTGTCAGTGCAAGGCTCGTCTTCCAGAGACAGGCCTTGGCACTGGCTTATGGGAGATAAATACAAGCAGGGCAAATACTTTGATTTCTTTTTCAAAGAAGAAATACTGGGGGAATGGATTCTGTGCTGGTCAGGGGAAGGGAAAGAAAATCAACTGTTCTCTAAAAACTGCTGCTCATTGGGCCTTTCCTCCTTTTCAGAATTTCTGTAGAAATGTGTGGATTACTCTAGAAATTTGAGGCATTGTAGTAGTTTTGCTACAGGGTATGGTTATTCGTAAAGACATCAGCCCTGGGTAGGGGCTGTTTGCTAAAATGTGAGCATGAGATGTTTCAGGCAACTCTATATTGCTCCACAGAGCCCACACAGAGCGGATGTTACCTTGCTCAGGACCTGCCAAATAATTTTGGATTCCAAGGTATAGTTCCCCTCTCTTCCCCCCACTGTATGTAGGCTCCATGGTCAGCCTCTTTGCCTGACAGGACTGGTGCTGCTCAACCTTCCTCTGCCAAAACCCGCTGTGGTGTCATAGGGTACGAGAGGAAGCACTAATGCAGTGTTGGCATTAGTACCAGGTGGCTTTGATGCTATCTTTGGGAGGCTTGTTTCTGGATTAATGTATCTCAGACCAGTTCCTGGTTAAATTAAAGGAGATGATTGGAGCAGCAGTCTCTTTGCTTTGTACTTGATCCAGGGTGCTGGCAGCGCTACCTTTGGTGCTGGTGTTTTCTTTGCTTATGGTTGCACAGTTTACATAACGGCTCTGGTTGTTGTTGGAGCAACCTTCCCTCTACTGCTGTCGGTGGTCAAGGCCTTCAGTCCCTTTATTGCTCTTGCATGTCTGTACCTGCTGTTTCCTATAGAAGGGGTTGGGTTTTTGCATCCACCGGATTGGTTTCTTTGGTTTTCCTATTTCTGCATGCTTCACTGTGCTCCAGAGTTTGCCAAATCCAGTCTGCCACAAGTTACAGGAAGTGTTTTTTAGCTACAGTGGAAATTTGAAGACTGTCCTGCTACCATCATAAGAATTATTTATGTTCTAAAATACATTGCTCTCCCAGGGGAAGGAATTGGAGTTGTGCTACTCTGAGGAATGAATTAACTGGTTGGAAAGTAGTCTCCGCAGGCATAGCTTGAGTCTTGAAATTGAATGTGTTGAAAGTAGGATTTTGGGTATTGGAGCAGGTGTTGGTGGTTGTGTTTTGTTCTGTATGAATTTGTGTGTGAAACTAGAGGATCATGTGGGAGAGTTGAGTAACCTCTCGCTGCCGTTGGGCCCATAGGAGGAAGTTCTTCCAATGTTTGGGATTAATCACTGGGTGCAGATGTGCGTTCATGCAAATTGAGTCCGGTACCATAGTGGCTAAGAAATCAGAAATCAAGGGCAGGGGGGAGGAGTGATGGTGTTTCCCTCCCAAAATTTTAATTCTGCAGACCAGTTTCCTAGAGCTTCCACCATGTTTCCAGATGTGTTTCCAACCTCCATCTCCTTGGTTTGTGTTCCACTGATAATGAAAAAAGGATTGCTTGTAAAGCAGAAGGATTGAAACACAGTGTTGTGCCTTTAACTTGTACCTGTTTTCTTTCTTTCCCCTATTATAATAGGAGCATGGAAGAACTCAATAGAAGAATGGACAGCAGAAGACTGGAATGAAGATGTAAGTGCAACTGGCTGGATGTACCAATTGATTATTTATTCTCATCAGAGTTTGTGTTGTTTTCAAAAACTAAATATTTGAAGTAAGCCATTATTCCAAGTTTATTTTCAGTGGAGTGAAAATAAGTCATCCCTTTTGCCTCCTCCTGCAAGGTGGAATGTCAGTGTTAGTCCTGGAAATGTGTGAATGTTTCATGTAACTGATATGGAAACTCCATTCTTACCTAATGATAGGGATGTATCTTTTGAGAGAATTGAAAGAAACTCTTAAATTCCTAGATTTTCTGTATCAGTTAATGTCATCAAAAACTGACATATTTTAAACCTGTCTTTAGTTTCCTCAGTGTGTGCTGGAGGTGGACTAAGGGCTAAGAATGGTGGAAATCTATGGACTGTTCTCACCCCTGTTTGATGCGGGTACAATACAGCATTTGTTATAAGGGAGGGGTGTTGAGCAATGCTGACTATGGATAGAATTGTTTTGATTAGTTACTAGAGCTGAATAATTTGCAAATGAATTTTGAAATCTCTAGCCCATTGTTAATTTTTATTAATTTTGGATCCTGGAAAAATCCCTATAACCTCGGAGAAAGTTGTTTGTCTCCTAATATTCAGAAAGAGTTGAATGAAATGTCAAGCTGCAGATACCTTAGCCCAAAACATGCACAAAAAAAAAAAAAAGGAAAAATGTATATTTTGTTCTAAAAATAATTGCATTCTATCACAAAACATTTTAATGTATTGAAATCTGCCTTGCAAATTTTGGCAAATTTATTACAGAAGGACCCTTATTGAATGTGGGCTTTTTAGAAGGCTATTAGTCCTTCCAGTCCAGGGCCAGATGCCATCTAGTGCCTCTATCAATGATTGGGAAGTAAAACTAAAGTAATTGCTTAATAAAATGTTTGTAAAATACAAAATATATTGGAATAGCATTTGAAAGTAAGCCACTCATGCAGTGAGATTTGCATCTCTGCAAGATTTGAACTGTTCCAATGAAAAATACTTTAATATAGTCAAGTATCCATTTTTTTTATAGGAGTAAAGACACACCTTCAGAACAAGGGCCTGGTGTCTAGAAAGCAGCAACTCAAAAGTTTTCAGGATTGTAGTGGATGATGAAAAAAGTACAGCTCAGCATGAGCTGATGCTGTATTAAAAAAGCTCCTATTGTAGTATTTTTGCCTGTTGGCACTCTTCCCCATCTCTTAGTCATTCTTGAGTTATGTTTCTGTATGTGGATGCTCCTGAACTTGATTCTTAAGTACCAAATCCAATTTCTCATTGCTTTTACAGATGAAAAAATGTGTATAATAGCTGAAAATGTCTGATCAAAAATCCTTGAAGGAAGATTTTAGTTTAGGAAATCTGAAAGGGTTACTTAAGGACCATATGATGGACTCTGGTTTTAGTCTAGCAGAGGTGTAGTATGAACCTGTGTCTGGAAAATGGATCCATGCATTTAAATATGCAACAAACAGTTCTAGTGGCATGACTATTGATTAAAAGAACCAAGGAAGCTGATATATTTGCTGTCTGCTGGAAAGACCAGGTGTTTTTCTAAAGAATATTTCTGTTTAAATATGGTGTTCTCTAGTCAGATACAAGTTATGAGCAAGTAAGTGGAATTTAACATTGTTTGAACCAAGAAGAATTAGGTCTTTGTGACCTAATAGTCCTGTCTGGTCCTTATCTTTTGCTGTGAGTATTAAGCAAGTATAATAGGTTGTCAAGGTGCTATTAAATAGAATGGAAACTGCTTGCAGTGAAAATAGGAGGTTGTGTTTTGTTAAAGGGATATTCAGGACATTAACAATGAAGGACTAGACAAATATTGAGGTACTTTAGGTGGGTCTGGATTTTGCTCTTAAAAGAAAGTAAAGTTTGACTACAGCAACTATTCCAAAGGAAAGAAACAGAAAAAAATACAAATTGTTGGAAAGTGGGTAATGGCAAACATTTTGTGTAAAGTGTTGGTAGTGCTAGTTTTTATTTGAAACCACAGCAACACTTTTTTAAATAAAGGAAATAAGAAAAAAAAAAAAAAAGATTGTGTTTTGGTGGAAGTGGTTTCTTTACTAGAAAGCAGCATGAGAAGTTGTTTTAATTTCTTTGCCTTCACTACATCATGCCAAAACAGTAATAAGCTTTTTTTAAATTTCTGACTGGTTGATGTTGAGTTTCTGTGAGGATGCTGGAGTATATTTTCCTCTTCTCCTCACCATTCCTGTACTACTTTAGGAGCTGATAGCTAGTTGTCAAGTGCATTGCCTGTTTGGTGATTGGAGAATGATTTTATCATAGGAGCAGGAGCTGCAAAGCACGGGCATTTCACTGCAGATGGAGGACGTGAGGCCAACACCGACAAATGGCTCACAACCAACCATTCGTTCAGTTTGGGAAAATGCCAAAGCCTCAGTGAAAGATTTGTGAGTGTAGTGTGCAGCAAGCATAATGGCTTGATTGGGAGCTGAAAATACTACTTCTGAGAAATACTAAATACATCTGGTAATAAAACTTTTCAGCTGCCACAGCACGAAATACATGTTTTGACGAATGCTGTAATCCGTGCAGAGTACTGAATTAAGTGCTTGATTAGACCTTTTGGCAGTGAGTTTGCCACAGGTTGTAGTATAAATCTCAATGTAACTGAGCTGGTAGCTGGACACTTGTTTGAATGCTGGTTCACCTATAGAGAGCATTTACTCTTTCACGCATCAAGCATGCATTTGCATTGTCACAAACATCCTCAGACTCCTTAATTTGGTGAATTTTTGGGGTTCATCAGTGTTTGTCCATGGTTTGTCTTTTCCTGGGTTATGTGAGTGTAAGAAACTGTTGACATTACAAAGAATTTAATATTTAACCAAGGGATTGCAGATCATAGAGTGCTGCTTGGGCCATTAGCTGACCTCCTTGTGCCATGTAATGCAGGAATATCATAATACCCCATAAAGTACAGTACACATTGCTCTAAAATAAAACACATCATGGGGAAAGTGCTGAACAATAGAGGAACAGCCTTTTTAACTGAAATGTACTTAAGTGGAATGTTCTTTCTTTGTTTTTGGTCAGTACACAGAGTTGTGGGCTGTCAGCATTTATCTCAGGACAAGTGATCCAGAAATGAGGGATTAAAGTGCATTGTGTTGGCAGCAATGGAGGGAGGAACTGTGTTAGGACTGATTTCTTCATGGTCATACATGCTCCTTGCAAGAGGGTGCTGGGAAGGTGTGTGAAATATCTCTACTCTGCCTCTGAGGGGTGATTTGCTCCCAGTCAGCCCTTCTGTGCCTTTCTTAAATCAACAGTGTTTCATAGGAGACCCCTATCAGATGTCCATGTTCAGGGATACACATGCTCTCAGTAGAGCTGCCTGTGGGACAGCAAATGAAATCGGCTCATGTCCGTGATGTCCTTTAAACTGCTAGAAATGTATGCAGTTAAAAATGCATCATTCCTAGAAGAGCTGTATCAAATAGCACATTCTAAAGGTATTCTTTGAATAGGTCAGTTATTCTTCAGTCAAAGACAAGGCTACTAAAGGAATTAAGGATGATTTTGTGAAAAGTAAATTTAAAATACAAACATTGTACACGCATAGCTCTGTCTTGCTAAACCTAACCTGTACTGGCTTAAGATCTATTGTGGTCTGCAAGTACTCCTGTCAATGGAAACAAATTAGCTTTAGGAAGTGGTAGCTGTTCAAGTACTACTTTTTAAACAAGGAAAAGTATTAAAAAATCCAACATGGCAAAAAACCAGCCTGCTCTTTTCCCCCAAAGTCCCAACCAGCTGCAGTTCCCCAGGTGCCTGTGCGAGTATCTCTCTGTGTTGTAACAGCATAATGAAAACAGTGCAGCTTTCCTCTGTGGGTGGTCTGACTTGTTATGTGAGTGTCAGCATGGCTCTCATTTTATTACTTTTTCCCAGCTAGTGCTCTCAGAACACTCAGTTAAAGACGTTATTGCCTCTCCTAACAGAGCTGCCAAGAAAGAACCATGAATGCTGGTTCACTGAATTTACCTGTACTAACCTGCCTCTCCTGCTGGTGGGGGCTGAAATGTCAGATGCAAGGATACATGGAATGAGCGGGAGCAGTACAATGTGTTACCCTTGTGCAACAAGATTTGTCAGAGTTCTCCGTGTGTCATAAATTGTCTGCACATTGATGGTAGAATGGCTGTCACATTAATTAGGTTCTACTGGTGTATTTCAGTTTAACTGTTTCTCAAACTGATGTAGTTACATTGGTATACAGTTCTATGCTGGTGCAGTGTTGTCAGTAGGTCAAATTTCCTAACTCAACCATCTCATTAAATAGGTACTTGATTCTGTGGAGAAGATTTTACTGAAGTTTGACTACATGTTTTTGTCTTTTTAAGCAGAGCTTCAGAGAAGCTGTTTGTAATGGTAGTTTGACTTTACTTTTATTTTGAAAGTGCATGACTAAAATGGAATTTCTGCAGATGTTGGAGGAGGGAAATGTGAGCATATGAAATTCTTCCATCTATTTTTCAGCTTTCTGAAACAAAAGTCTTCACTGCATCTTCTGTTCCAGCTGAAAATCATGTGACTCCTGGGCAAAGGTAAGGTCTTCTTCCATGTTTTCCCTATACTTTAAAAACCTTCTCCTTGATTAAGTAAAGTTAGCTTGCACACATAAAATATTGAATAAAAACTCTTGTCAGAGATTGGTCAAACTCATCTAAAAATTGAAAAAGCCTTGCTTGCAAATTGTTGCTTCTGTGAGTTCCTGAGTTACGTATTTTTGACTGTGAAAATGGAGACAAACTTATCAAATGTTTGAGCATAACACATCTTCTGCATCAGGACTGCTTACAGGCAGGAAGAAAAGTAGCTGGGAAGAAACATTTTTTTGCTGTTGAAAAGGAAGCTCTGGCTTTAGTGTCTAGAAAACGGAAAGCCTGTCTTTGTAGATACAAAAATTGTTCAGAATGTAGTGCTTTGAGAGATGTGTTAAATGAAAGCTTGCATTGGCAAAAAGGTGAATTCCCTGGTGAACATCACAGTTACAAGCCTTTACTGATGATAGAGGGTTAAGATCAAGAACCAAAAATAGGTCAGTTGCTGCCTTCCTTTGCTTGCCTTTGTCTTCAGATGCCTTGCTGGTGATGTTGTGGAATCAGCTGCTTCCATTAGCTTCATGCTCCTGGAGAGCACGTTAAAGTATAGTGATGAAGGCTTTGGTAGTTGGATAATATGAGATCTGAAAACTAGATAGGGATATGGTTCCAAATGTCCTGATTCTGCTGTACTGCAGCAAAATTTTCCATATAATATGGATGTGATTTGCATGAGGCATGGTATCACATGGTGTATAATTTATATTTCTTTCTTTCTTAAAGGTAGTATATTCATGTGTTTTATGTTCTTTTCTTCCAGTGGATGTTCCTCAGATTATGTTAGAAAATGTTTTAGTTCATACACTCCAACTGGGGTGGGATTTTTTTGTTTGTTAAGCACTGGCAAAAAGCTCCCTTCTCTCTCTTTTGTATGATTAGACAAAAAACATTTGAAAAGACTGCTAATCAGTAATAATTCTGTTGCTGGGATGGCAGCTTTAGTATTGCTAGTGCTTTCCTCCGTGTCCGTGAAGTTTAATCACTGTGTTCATTCCAACCAAGTTTCACTTTGTCTTACAGCATTGATTTGGTGACACTGCTTCAGAAGCCGGTGTCATCTACCCAAGAGACAGAAGGCAACTCATTTGAGTCTCCCCAGCAGCAGACCTTTGGCCAAGCCTTAGTATTCACAAATTCTCAGCACAGCACCCAGATGGCATCAGGAACAGGCAGCTCCAGTGCTGTAAACTCTTATTCGCCTCAAAGTCTGGTAAAACTATCTTATGCTTTATAAATAGTATGTTTTCTAAATGTTATTCATGAGTAAATATTTCAGGTTAAACAATTTTTCCAGTGTTGGTCGTTTCATAAGGTGTTTTGGTATTTGTTGAAAAATGAAAATTAAGAATATCATCCTTTCCTTTCAGCCCCCTCCCTCCTCAAAAAAATTATTTTTTTCATTTTGCTGGTTGGTTATTTCTGCATTTACATGAAGTAGTTATATTAATTTTTGATTAGAGAGCAGATGTGTTCATTGCTTGCTGATGTAGGATAAAATGATTTGTTTATCGTTAAGAGTTCTAGGCCAAAAAACGGATGTGTTATTTCCAAGCACAGATTCAACTGCTTCTTGTGGAAGCATGCCTATTTCTGAGTCAGTTTTGAGGGTGTGAGATGAGGTGTTTATTCTCTAAAAATCGGTCCAACTATTAGCAAATCTATGATATTTTAAGATGCATGGGTTCAAGTAAGTTAGCATTATTGTGATTACAGTAGTGGAAGTTTTTACTGGTCATTTATTAGTAATCTAGGTCTGAAAAGATTTTAGTTGCTGCCAGATAGCAGCTGTAGACATTGACCCTATGATTATGTTCAATTATTACTTAAAATATTAACTCCACTCCTTCCCCTCTTCTTCTTTGTCTTTTGGTAGTCGGCAGTTCTTTGTTCTGGCTTTGGAGAGCTCAGATCTTCTAAATTGGCAAACTCCACTGGTTCCCAAATCTTGGACCAATTGAAATCACCAGGATTGGGTCAGTTTACCTCTCAACAAACCAATAGCAGTTCTGCCACCACTAGCACAGTTGCTGCGTCATCCTGGGATCTAAAACCACCTAGTACTCAGTCCTCAGTCCTCAGTCAGTTTGGTAAGTGCTTTGACACAGGTTCTTCTCTCTTTCTCTTTATATTAGCCAGTAAGATTCCTTGATGCCAATGATAGTTTAAAATTACTTTAATGAAAGACTTTTTCAAAAAAACTTCATCCTAGTAATACAATTACTTACAACATTTTAAGTGTTATGTTTATTTGCTGGTAATAAACATCACAAGTATATAATAAACTAAGTTTAGTTAAGCTTAAGCCTATCCCTAAATGTCATTACATGTTTAAAGTTATTGAGCCTTCCAGGTAATGACATCTTTGATTCAGTGTGCTTGAATATTTACGTGGAACTTCGTTGGTGACTGTTTTTCAACAGATACTGGAAAATACTTATTTTCTTTGTACCTATGCTGCTTTTAGCTGAGTGTAAAGTTGTGTACTTGTATTTTGTTTATTCCCAAATTCTCTCTTCTAATCATTACATGAATTTTGAATGAGTACTATGTAATTTCTTCATAATGTGCATCATGCCTCAGTGTTCTTTCTGTAGTGTGCTGTGAAGAATTTGGGTTACTTGTTTTGTATGTTTATAATTGTATGAATTTTTCAGGTAATTGAGTAAAATTAGTAGCAACAGTGAGAATGACAGAAACTTATTTTCTGTAGTGTTGTTCCTAGCAGTATCCTCACTGTGAAGAAGATAGCTCGTGTCTCTCATGTGTGTGTGTGTTTATGTGTAGATAAGCAGCCATTGGTAGCAATAACTATCTTGACATTTTAAAAAAAATCTAAAAAAAAATTAATGTACATTTTAATTTATGTACATTTTAATGCTTTCTAATGAACTTCACCAACTGAATAAAAACCCCTTCACACTGGAAATGCTGGAGGTCTCTGTGGTGGTTGACCAGTGCTTTAGGTCACTTTATGGCTTTCGGCATTCAAAAACTATGAAAGGGAAGACGGGGGAAAAAACTTGTTCATGTCCAGCATCTCTTTGATTCTCAGGTATTATGAGATGGTAGAAGACTTCCTATTTTTTTTTTAATCATCTTCTTTGCAGGGGAAGGGAATCCTAAGTCATAGTACCTCTAAATTGCAGCAACTCTTTACCCCTTGGAAGTAATCGCATTATATCAGCACAGTTAAATTCAGTGAAACTTTAAGCGTTTGATTAAAATAATCTGTAACAATTTTTGAGGAGTTGTGTATAATAATATTGTGACTGTGTAGATAGGTTTGTTTTCACATTATTGGAAAAAACTAAATAATGTTTGGCCACAGCTGTTTATTTAAAGTAGGAGATTTATAAATATCCTTCTTGTCCTTATTAGTGTTAGAGTGGTAATGATCCATGTGAAATCCCTGTGATGTCTGAAAAAACTTGCAAATGCTATAGAATTATAACTACTAAGCATCACATGGATTCTTGCATAAAGAGTAGAACTGTGAAGGGCAGAGTTCAATGCTTTAATTTTGATATTTACTTTTTCCAATACTGACCAGACTTTAAATCCCAGCCTGAGCCATCTCCAGTTCTGAGCCAGCTGACACAGCGACAGCAACAAATGCAGGTGGTTCCCGTTCCTCCTCCTGGGCTGGAGTCATCCTCCTCCCAGGTAAAACTCCGAGAGCCATCACCAGTAGACACCTCTACAGCTGTTAGCAAAATATTACAGCTCCCCACTATCTCTATGGATAACCAGGCAGTGACTGTTCATCAAACCCAGCAGAAACAGATAAAACCACCAAAAAGGAGGATAACTCCAGCATCCAAGGTGGGTAACTGTGTGATAGCTTGTCATTAGTTAACTTAAAAACCACAAAAACTTGTGTGAGTAGTGGCATAGCCAGCAGGATCAGGGTAGTGACTTGTCTCCCTGTACTGGGCACTGGTGAGGCTGCACCTCAAATCCTGTGTCCAGTTCTGGGTCCCTCTTACCAGGAAGAGGTTGAGGGACTGGAGCATGTCCAGTGAAGGGAACAGAGCTGGGAAAGGTCTGGAGCACAGGTCTGAGGAGCAGCTGAGGGAGCTACAGGGGCTCAGCCTGGAGAAAAGGGGCTCAGGGGAAACCTGATCACTCTCTAGAAATGAGGGTGTAGTCAGGTGGAGATTGGTCTCTTCTCCCAGGTAACAAGTGACAAGACAAGAGGAAACAGCCTCAAGTTGCACTAGGGAAGGTTTAGATTGGATATTAGGAAAAATGTCTTCACTGAGGGAGTTGTCAATGACTGGAGCAGGCTGCCCAGGTAAGTGAGAGAGTTACCATCCCTGGAACTGTGTAAAAGATACGAAGACGTGGTGCTTAGAGACATGGTTTGGTAGTGCTGGCTTTAATAGCTGGGCTTGATCTTAATGTTCTTGTCTAGCCTTAATGATTCTATGATTTGATTCAGTATATGTTTTATATAAATTGCTTGGGAGGAGAGCAAAGATCTTGGTATATTTCTTATCTGTGAAGCAGGATGTACTAAGCGGGATAGTTATTAGGTCCAAAATATTGTGGTGATATCTTTTGCAAGCACATAGCTGGTTGCTCTGTATGGAAAACGGCTGTTGCTGAGTGATGTACAGAGGGATGTACGGAGATGATACTTTGTTATTGTGGAATAGTATGGTTTACTCCTTCAGCTCCAGATTAAAGCAGAATCAGTGGATTAATTTCAAGTTGCAGATGCATGCAAAGGAATTTTATCTTCTTTTCTTCCTTTAAGATTCCTTCCTCTGCTGTGGAGATGCCTGGATCAGCAGACATGACAGGGTTAAATGTTCAGTTTGGAGCTCTTGAGTTTGGATCAGAGCCTACACTCCCAGAGTTTGGATCAACTTCAAGCAGTGAGAATACCAACCAGGCGACCAACAATAGCTTATATTCAAAATCTGTAAAGTATGTGTGAGTTGCCCTCCTGCATTCTCAGGGGTTCTTGTAGGGGGTCAAGTTTGTGCTAAAAACATCACGACAGGGTTACAGTGTAATGAAAGGAGAAAATATGATGACTTGTTTTCTGTGAACTGTGTCTTAAATGATAAATTTCTACTCTAATAATAATCAAAATCTCCCTGCATGGGTAGATGTGAAGCTGGAGATGACATGAATGTAAATAACCTTTTAATAAGCTGTCCTTTATAGAATTTTCTTCTCATGTTAAATTGCCCTGATTTTCTAGTGTTTTTGGGGTTTGTTCCTCACTACCCGTGTTTTTCTCCATCTGATCCAGCAGAGTTGACCTTTGTACCATATACGTGTGTTAGTTAGTAGATTGGCACCAGGTTACAGATCTGGTGCTGCTACAGGATGAATAAATGAGAAAAGAAGCTAGGCTTTCTGTATGCAGAAGCTCTTACTGAAGTGCTACAAAAGCCAATGATAAGTGCCACTGTACCAGTAAACCAGTTTTAATTCCTTACTCATTGAAAAATTGGCATCAGTAAAAAGCTTCCTGAAGTTAATTCAGAAATATTAATAAAAATGAACTTCCACATAACTTTTAGTTTTATACATGATATTTAAACTAAGTGGACAATAAAATATTCCTGCATGTTTTAAAGTATTTTTTAGCTCTTTACATAATTCATTCTGTAACATTAGAATTCTATTGTAAAAGAATCCTATTGTTGTTACTCATCATATTAGAATTCTAATGTAATTCTAGAATTCTATTTTAAAAAGAATCCTATTGTTGCTATTCATCATATACCAGAGTTTATCAATTCTGCTTGTTTGAAAAAGAAAGATTATGATCATTAATTTATCCTTGGAAAAGGTAGAAATAACATGACTGAAAAGTACTTGTGTGTAAATTCTTGTCTTGTTTAGGCTGGAACGAGGAAGGTGAATGGTGGTTAGTGCAGGTGATGTTTGGAAGCAGTGATTAGTAATGACCAAAGCAATATTGTAATTTTTTTTTGCATTCTTAGATTTTCTAATATAAATAGTGTAGATTTTTCTGTGTGTTTAGGGTAGTTCTAGATAGCTATGTAGAAGCTGATATTTTCATGAAAGTATTTGAAATACTTACCAAGATGATAAATAATTCTTTTTTTCTAGTGATCCTTTGAATACCTCTTTGCCAGTATCCAATACAGTACAGGACTCCACCTACACAACCTCTGCCATCAGCTCTTCCAGTCTGCCCTGCTCATCCCAGAGCACTAGCCCAGTAACAACTTCCTCTTATGACCAGACTTCTGTGCATAGCAGGATAGCGTACCAAAGCTCCATGGCTCCATCTGAACCAGCCCCTGTTGCAGTTACGGTGAGTTCATTACAGAAACAGGACCTAGAAAAGGGGGAGTACTCTTACCTCTGTTAGGTTTGTATTCCCTTGATACATTAAAGCTGTAACCAAGCCAAGTGGTATTTTTGATTCCCAAGCCCACCCTCTTGTTTTTGCTTTTAGTGGTGTGTAGTCATTTTTGGTAATACTGTATTTGGGATATAAGAGCATCTGATTTTGTGGGTGTTAACATCTTAAATTGTCTTTTGACCTTTTTTTTAGTAACACTTAAAATTCTACTCATGTTTCTTTCCCTGAAGCTAAGGAACTGTCTCTGTATGTAAATATTAGTTACGGTATTTTGCCATAACTAATAACATGACAGTTTCTATACAAATGTATTTTATTTACTGAATTTACGTGGCACCTAGCAAATGGATCCTAATTTTTTCTTGGCCCCTCCAGTATTACTTTTATGTTGTATTTGAACACCAGTGGGAATTAGTTTCACGTGTTATTTTAATAAGCATAAGGAGAGGTCTAATGTAGGACAAAGAATCTCATGGGAGATTCAGACACACCTGCTGTCTTTGTATATGGAATGTAGGTTTGTTTTAAAAGAAATGAGTTTATTGAATGTTTTAGGAATTTGTGAGACTTTGTAAGTTTATTTACTTCTGGCCTTTGTTATGTGTTGGCTCAGTCACACTTGTCTTCTGTACTAGCTCGTATGTACTGGTGAGGATCGAGCATAGACTATCCACTTCTGTACTCCAGCGTTATCCAAAAAACAACTGGTGCTTCTCAAGTCTTATCTTTCAATGGAAAAAAATTGGCGTCTCTGTGTAACTTGGATAGTTAAAATTGTGAGTTACATTAGATCAAAAGCACAACCATTTCCTATATGTTAATGCAATTCCTTCTTTCATATTGGTGTGAACCTGAAGTTTATGTTATATACAGTACATGGGAAGGTTTGCTGCTGATGGGTGTATTATGGGCAGTGTATGGGTTTCTCTATGTTCAGGACACCTTGCACTTGAGACAACTTTATGATGCAGTTTTTTTAAAGGCAGTAAAAATTTAATTTTCTGCCTTGTTGTTCAATTTAGTATGAATATAGAATTTTGCATGAAGCATGTTCAATGTGTGATTCAATTTGAGCATTTAATATGCCACTAAGATGATTTGTTAATTCATTTCTTCTTTGTTTACAGAATGGGCACAGTGGTGTTAGGACACAGGCAACACTTGACAGTAAGTTTTCAAAGCTTGGTTGAGCACAGGACTTTCTGTTCATTCCTTGCTACTTGCTGTGCACACAAGCGTGTCAGTGACATTGGGTTTAAGGTTTTATATTGTTCTCCATTACTAATTTATGGCTGACCCATTTGATTTTATTTGTTCTTGCATAAAATGCTGCTTGCTTCTCGACTACAATTGAAATATGAAGGCAGGTCTATTGAATCTACAAACCTAAACAACCTTGGAGGTAGAGAAGCTGCTTTGCTGTTGGTTTTCCTTTTGAATTTACCTGTCAGAAATCATTTAATATAAAATAAAAATGCAAAATTAGAAATAAATATGAGATTTTTTTTTTAGCAGTTCTTCCACTTCTGAGTTGGGAAGCTGCAAATAGCATTTAGCTGTAGTGAAATGAAGTCATGTTCTTTGAGTGCACCTCTCACTAGATATAGTTCTATCCCTGCCCTGTTAGAAGCCTGTGGGGAATAAAAGTGAGAAACACATTTCCTCTTCTGAGTTTCTTAATACTTTGCAAACAGTACTTCAGTATTGACTTTGGTATAAGTGTTAGTTTCTTCATCTTGGCCTGTTTGTAGTGTAGCCTGGACCTGTACCAGGCCTGCAGCTCTCTACTTGGAGTTTAAATAACTAAAGTATAGTATTCACTTTTCTGATCTTTGTGCTGCTCCATGGAAGTTTTCAAGGACAGTGGTGTGAATTAAAATCTTTTGGAATTCCAACGCCTCAATTTTAGGTCTAACCTCCTCTTAAACATCTCTTCAGTTAGACCATTAGTGGGACAGTGTTTTGTTAGTGCCAAGTTGAGTATAAAGGAGCAGGAGTGTGTATGCTCCAAGTATACAAAGGCAGCTTTTCAACACAACAACTTTTCTAGTGTTATGTACAGAGTTAATAAACAGTTTATTCACTGCAGAACCTGTCCTTTTTTCCTACAGAAAACAAAGATCTGAGTATTCCTAATACTTTTGTATTCTGTAATGGCTTTACTAGTCTCTTTTCCTAAGCCAGTTCTCCTTTGAGAGCATTTCTGTTTTCTTCCATTGAGTCTATTTTATGCAAATTAAGACAAATGATTTTGTCTTAATTTTTATAAGTACTTTCTCCCTTCTGTATGTGCTATAATGTTCTTAGTTGTTCATCTCTTTTCTTTGCTGTTCTTCTTTAATATCCAGATCTCAAGCTTCCCAAATCCTTAATTCAAAGCACGACTGATGTGTTTTTCTTTGTCCTGCACATTGCATTCAGGCATCTTGTAGGGGATCTTAAGGTGATGATTCTGTCCTTGTGTTGAGGACATCTACTTTTACTTCAAGATAGGAATCCTGCTCTTAATATACTAGGAGTTTCAAATGTTATTTACTCCTTTTTTATATGAGTTTTACCAGGAGTTATTAGGCGATTTAGTTGCTGCCTTCATAACCATGTTTGTCACTTGGATTTCCTTCTCTTAGAGGCCATACCTATTGCCAAGGCCAGGACCTTTTAATTCCTGTTTGCATTGCAACCCAACAACCTGACTTTGGTCATTTAGCTAGGAAATCAAATCCATAAAGTGAACAAACTCTAATATATAACTTCCAAGTGTGTATTTGATTTTTGTTTGATGACCAGTCTAAATTGTCTTCGCATACATTACAAGTTAGTGATGATCCACTGGGTAGTGATCCCTGGTGTGGTGTGGGAACATGGCCCAGGAGAAGGTAGGGCTCAACTCTTTTCAGAGTTTTATTGGTGAGTGAGTGTCTCTAATTCTTAGTTATTTTTTGTAGGAGTACAAATAAGTGAAACAGCTGGGAATCATGTTGAGCAATAGAAGTTTTAGGCATGTTATTACAGTATAGTATAGTGATCCTATAAACAAGTTTTTATCTGTGTAGCCTAAAAAGTGTAAGATAAAACGTAACTCTTTTTATTATCTATGTAAAGTGAGTCAATATTTGACAGCTCCTTAGGCATAAAAAATGCTTAATGCTGTGCTCAGTTCTGGCCTTTCATTGTAGCTTTTTTCATTCTACTGCAGTACACTTTTGACTGAATGTACCAAAGTGCTAAGTTATCTACCCCTGTGCTCCAGCAATCTCAGTCTCCATCCCCAATGGTGCTGTGTAGGTCTGAATGAAGAAGCAGAGCTGTAGATGAAACTAGATTTATACAGTGCCTTGAAAAGGCAGAAATTACTTCTTTGCTGAACCAAAAGCAAGAAATTTTAGAATGACTTGTGAGCTTAAGTTAGTAATAATAAGTTAGTAACCCAGATAGTGGCAGGTGAAGTACAGAAGACAGTTGTTTACTGCATGTGTAGCAATGATAGTTGTAAATTTCTTATAAGGAGAGAGCTTAAGGGAAAAAATGGTAGATCAGTTGTGTTTGAATTTTCCTTCATTTTTTCCTTCATGAATTTTCCTTCCTTGTCATGGTTACCCTTTCTTAAATGGTCAGATTTTTGCAGACCAAGGGGAGAATGCGATTGTGTTCCCACCATCTGGGCTGGGATATCAAGTGTGCTGGAATTTTAATTTGAATTCCTCTTTTTAACTTGTTGCAGCTATTTCATCAGTTGCAGCACCTAAGACAGAGCCTTCTCCCTCGCTACCTTCAGCTGGCTCTCTGCCCAGTGTGGTGTCTACCACAGCCTCACTTCTGCCTTCAGCATCGCAGCACGTGGCAGCATTGCCCAGCTTGCCTCAGTCCAGTGATCTGGCCAGCAGCTCACTCTCCCAGCTCAGCAGGTACAGTAGAGTTCTGGTAAACTGAAGGGGTCAGTTTTGAGGATAGGACAGGTGTAAGGGTGGTTCCATATGAGGCTGGCAGGCACCAGGCTCCCTTTTCTGATGTGAACCAGAATTAGGAGATTCAGAGGATAACAGAAGGTAGCTCTGAGCTGCCTTCTAATGGCAGAGCAGCTGCTGCCCTCAAGCTTTCATGATACATATACAACTTTGTGTTTCAAGATGTTTGCTTCAATTATGCTAGCTAAATCATCTAAATTGATTCCCCCAGTGTGTATTTCCTACTTTGTGCCTGCTCTTTTTTCTCAGTTATATGTTTGAAACTATTCTTCAACAGTTTACTACATGGCTGATTTGAAATAGCATAGTCTCGTTTGTATTTCTTAAAATTAAAACCCAGAAATAATTTCACAGGGAAACTGTGTGTGTTTTCTTTTTCTAAGATACTTCTTCAAGATATTGCAAAATATCAGTTTGATGTTCCTGGAAGTGCATCTAGCACAATTCAGCTCATTTGCACTCTCTCTCTGTTTTTCTGAATGCCTGTTACATCCTTGGTCAGGTTGATGCCTTAGGATTTTAGCTTTTATATTTTTCATTTATTTGTAATCCTGCAGTTCTTTAATGTATAAACCTAAACTCCATATAGAGTGTTAGCTACTGTTTTCACATTTTGGTTAGACAGAACAATTCCTCTCTAGGTCTGGGACTCAAGAACACCTTACTGTGTCAGGCCCTGGAAAGTATAAACAAAAGTGAGATGGTGGGGAGCTAACTTGGGGTAAATGACTTCATTACCTGAAGATGTAATTGAAAGATTAACCCATCAATCCATTTGCCAATATGCAAATGGAGCAAACTTATAGAAGTGTGAAAATTCATAACTGGTCATGCATGTCTGGGTGTAGCCCCTGGGGAGGCTTCATCTGCTCTTAATGTACCTGAAGGCCCTTCAATAAATATAATCACTTGTTATTCTCTTTATTTTGTCTGGCCTCTGGTTTTAGGGAAGCCTGAAAAAGGCATCAAGGTGACAATCCTGAAGCTGTACTGATTGAGTTACATTTTTGATACTTACCTTTGTACTATATTTGTTAATACAAGAAACTGATGTGGGATATCAGTGAGTTTTTTTCCTTTTCATAGCTAGGACATAGGTTATTTTCTTTTAACACTCTAGTATTTTTTGTTGAATAAAATAGTATGTCGAACAAGAACTATTTCCTTTACATTGGTCACATTTCCCCACAATGATTTGTTGAAAGGCTGTGTAAACAGATGGAAATTTCAGCTGGAGGTCAGTGCTGTTGGACAAATACAAAGTTTCAGCCATCATAGGGATGCCTGAAATCCAAATGTGTCTGACTTGGTAGAGCTGATGGCTGTCATCTATGTCTCTATCATAGGTCAGATGGTGAATTAAGACTTATCAAAAGAGCTGGGAAGAGTGGAAAAACGCTTGTGTTTCCCTTGTTGCTTGAAGTGATGTTGTTCCAATTCCTGCAGAAGAGGGACAGTTTTGAAAGTTAATCTATGCAACTGTGAAAGTTTATTCTGGGCCCACGCCTTGAAGAGCTACCAGAAGTGTTTGCCCTTAAATTAGGTCCTGTAATGAAGCTGTCAGCTTTGGTCTGAAAACTGTTTTCTTGTGGCTATTTCCAGAGACAGCACTAAACTAGTTTTGTTGTTAAGATCTCTCCTGCTTCTTATTTAATAAGGAGGGGTTTTTTTTGAGCACCAAACTATACACGTGTTTTACATCTTCATTTTGGTTACCTTTGTTCTATGTTGGTTCAGTTTATTGCATACTATATACAGTAGGTTACATTCTTGACCTCGAATATAAAGTCTAACTTGTCAGTTTGAATGTTCAAATGCCAGTTTCAGTCACCTTTCAGGGAGACATTTGCAGATCATGGATGAATTATGGGGCAAGTGCCCTGCAGTTCTAATTGGTTGAGTTAATGTTATGCAACTCAAAATGTGAGAAACTGCACAGTGAGTCAAACCAAAGCACTGCCTTACTTTGAACCTGTCCCCCATGGTAAGCAGCAGCAGAGAAAGAATGAGAAACCAGACTTGTGCTTATGTGAACCTTGTTTTGATTTTGGACTTCATGTGTTATGGAGTCATCGCTATTTGATATCTGAAGCAACTATAGTTTTTCTAAAGATAAAGTAAATTGAAAAATACAAACAAATGGTGTTTTAGATGTTTCTTGTTAATAATAATGACTCTGTATTTGATTTTTTTCATTAAAAGGTAGTAGGGTACTAACTAAAGGAAAAAGTGCCTGTAGAGGTGTCGGTATTCATACACACACATATTCATGCCTGTGTGTGTATGTGTGTGTATACACACACTCTTACAGGTAATTTTTTCTTTACCTATTCTGTTACTGTAGGTGTGCACACACACCTAGAATTTTAATTCTTTAACTAATGCCCTAGTGCATATCTGTATTTGTTAAAAAGGGAAAATTAATTTTATAAATTCTTTACAATTTCCTTCTAGCTCTCTTTCCAATCATCAGACCAGCCTCTCTCCTGCCTCAGTGTTGTCTTCAGGCACATCACATGTGGTAAGTCCTGTTAGTATTGAAACAAGTGCTTGGCAAATAGTCAGTTTATCTCATAATTATGACCATCTCTTAAAGTTGGATGTGTCTCAGTACCCCAAGAACCAAAAGAAGAGCCTTACTTCAGGGAAAAAGGACCGTCAGCCCTCTAGTGGGGGAAAAGTGACTACCACTTGTGATTTGTACTAGATCAGTAATAGCTATGACTGAGACTTGCCAGTCACACAGCTGAGAGAAATTGTCATGCCAGCTAAGGGGGATGAAATAAAAAAAAAATGCTTATAACTAGTTAATTACAAAACAAAAACAAACTTCAAAGTGGCAATCTGAAATGTCTCCTAAATGTGGACTGTTAGCAGTCTGGACTGGAGAAGTTAGCTGACAAAATGCAGGTGATGAAATAATACATGTTACATTTGAGTTACTGTATTATAATTTTGTGATGGTATAGCAATTTGAGTTTAGCTCTCATACAATCATTTTCTTTAAATCACAAAAGCATCATAAGCATGCAACTTAGTTGCTTGCTTGGTACATAGATAATGCATATCTTTTGCATGTGCTGCTGTTACTTTAGAAGTTTTTGATGATTTTTTTTATTTTTCCCTTTTTCCCAGGCATCTTCCACTGTGTTTTATTTGCTCTGTGATCCTCATTCTTTTTGTCTCCTTTTCTAGCACACTAGTATTGAGAACACAACTTCGCTCCAGCCCTCAACAACCTTTTCAACTGCTTCAACCTCAGCCACTAGCACCACCTCCTCGGTTGTCAGCATGGCAAGCAGTATGAACACTACAAACAGCCTTGGCCTGAGTGTTACCAGTGTGTCTATACCAGCTGCTACCACAAGGGCAGCTCCCTTAGTGTCTTCAGGTTGGCAATATTGACAGATCACGTGGATAGACAGAGGATTTCAGTCAGCAGGGCTGTCAGTTGAGCATCTCACCCGCCATAACAACGCTAAGGAAGTCCACAGTCTTCACTGGCATTTCCAGCATGCTGTATTTGCTGGCTTATGAAATAAACTTGCCTGGTTTTATGTATTTGAAATATTTGTTAGGGTATTATGTGGCATTTATATAGCACATTTCATCCCCAAAGAGCTTTATAAATACACACCAGAGCAATTCTGACTTGGGAAGTTTTGGGCTAGAAAGTTCACCCAGTTTGTATTCCGAGCTGTGATCAGCTCCTGACTATGAGTTCACATAAGCTTTAGTTTCAGGCTGTTCTGTGACTTGAATTCATTTGGCAGTATCAAAATATGCTGCAGTGTCCTCATTATCATGTGTCACATCCCTACTGCCACTTCCACAGAAAGGAAAGAAATGTCTGGGTCATTGCACAGCAAATAGCACTTCAGAAGCAGGGTCCATGGAGAAGGAGGGCTGGGAGGCTTTATGCACTGAAGTGGAAGTGATGCTAAATTCTCTTTCTTCTCTGACGATCCTGAACTGCTAAAAGGAAATCTTATAGAGAGAAAAGAGTGACATATTACTAAGGATCAGGCTTAGTTACAGAAGTATTTCTCATTTCTATAGCTTGTAAATGAAGTGTCTTATGACTGGCCAAAGTGCATTGTTCTTTTACTGTTCTGCTTCCTAGCACTGCTTCATGAAGGCAGCTGAAACCATTTCAGTCTTCTCTTTGCTATTCCTAGCTGTAGTAAGTCACCCACAGAAAGCATGCTGGCAACATTTAGTGCTTTCCAGTCTATTGCTGGTGATAAAGGGAATGCATTGACAGAGCAGGAAATGAAAGGAGAGAATTTGCTCTCTCAGATGGAGAACAGTTTCTAAATTTGCCTTCAGGAAAGGACTGAGCAAAAGAGAAGTTTTGTTACAAGAATCCTTGTATTCTTGTAATCCTCTTGGACAAAGTAAATGACAAATTCAGGCTGTTCTGTGATAGGAGTGTTTTCAGGCTAAAGTAGCCTGTGCTTTCCCTCCCTTGAGGCATGGTTAAATTCTTCAGGCTATTTTGAGCATATTCATCAAACAGCACAAAATCTCCTCTTTATAATAAAATCTAAGATGTGGCGCAGCTGCCACAACTTGTGAGCTATCTTGTCTCAATGCTGAAGCCTTCTCTTTTCTAAAGGCTTGTTAAAGTGTCTGTATTTTGATTCTACAGGCAAAGCACCCCCAAACCTGCCCCAAGGTGTACCACCCTTGTTGCATAACCAGTATATTGTGGGACCTGGAGGACTTCTGCCTGCCTACCCAGTAAGCAGTTTCATTGTTTCTCTTTGATTTCTTAGCCCTTGGCGCAAGTGGGCCCTCCAGACCTGCTACTGTCTATGCCAAGTCATTTCTGGTGGCACATGTTACACCTGGAATTCTTGTTCCAAATGCTAAAGAACATCTGAAATATGTTCAGTAGAAGCTTACTGTCGATTGTAAACTGCAGAGCTTTTTGGACAGACCTGATCTGTCTGCTGTTGAAGCTAAACATGGGTGTGGCTATGGTTTTCAGTGTTAACAGGTTTTATACCCTTTGAATAAGTGTAGGCTCGTTTAGGTTTGTGTTACTGGAATGGGTTTGCCGTAACAGTGACTGAAATGTGCCATGTCTCCTGTCTGTCATGATTTGAAAGACTGCACATAGCTTTTTGATGTCTGACCATCATCAACGTATTTTTGGTTATCTGTTTTTTGAATCTGAACCTTTATATCAGTAACTTTTCTATATCAAACTTAACGTGAGGAGATACCCAGGAGGTTGTGTTGTGGTCAAGTCATCAACTCTTTAATCTTATTGCTCTTTGAAGTAATGATACAGCAAAGAGGGCTGTTGTTCTTACTCCCAAATCTGAATGCCTGGTAGATTTTTCTAAGTTCAGGAATGATCTGTCTGTGAAAACTCTGTTGAAGATGGGACAGTCGAACTCTCCTCAGAGGAAGCTGTCACCAGGAGACAACATCAGAGTGACAAGCCTTTTTAACTTCAGTTCTACTCTCCTTGAAATGCTGCAGTGCCCCATGATAGCACAATGCAACATACAGCTGTAGACCTTTAACACAGACTGGGCTTAAGTAAAACTCAGTTCAAAGCCCCAGACTGATCAGCATCAGAAAAAAGTGTTATAATGATGTTGTATTTTTATCTGTCTTCAAGCAGATTTATGGTTATGATGATCTCCAGATGCTTCAATCCAGACTGCCAATGGTAAGTAAATTACTTACTTAATTTTAAAGTTGTCTTCACTGTTGATCATTTGTGCCACATAAATTGATTCATTTAACAGTGGTTAAGAGCTTTTTCTTATGTTCTGTATTCTTTCTGTTGAACTTTATACAAGAATTGTGTAAATTGATACAGAGCAACTGTTGCATCATGCATTTGTCCAGCTGCAAAATCTCTAAATAGACACAACTGTGTTCTGTGCTCCTGAGTGGAGAAATGTCTAATTTTTGTAGCAACATTATGACATTTTGTCTAATCTAGTTGAAGTCCTAAGTGTTTTCTTTTACCAAGAGGTAAGGTTTAACAGCAAGTACACAAGTTGGTAGCCAGTAGGTGTATCTGAGATTTTGGATGTGGTCATAGGTATAGATCTTTGCATATGCATCATGGCAACAGATGGAGGTGAGCTGCAGGAGGGAGAGTGTACAAATTTTTTTTCCTTATCTGGATCCGGAATGCAAATGGCATATGAGACATGCTGAGCTCCCAGACAGATTCAAAAAGGGCCTCAATCTAGACTGCAAAATGATAAAGAATTTTCCTATCAGAAATGTAGGGTAAGGAGCTTGGAGAGAAGGTTTGGTAGTAGGTAGCTGAGAACAGTTACATACCAGAGTGCTGTGGTGTATCTGTAGAGGCAGAAATGGAACAGTGAGCAGTGATCTGAGAAGACTGAATGAATGCCATAATGTAAGGCCCAAATAAGTACCAGGTATTCCATGGAGAGCTTGGAGCAACCAGGGTCAGATAGATTAAAGGTGAGTACAGGGATGATTCAGACCCTGTCAGACTGCAGACCCTGTAAAGTTGAGCACATAATAAAGACTTTTACCAGAGGAAGTTGTGATACTTGAAGAACTGTCAACTGAAATGCATGGAATTATCTTTGTGGCAACAGGATGCAAAATATTTGAAGCTGCAAGGCCAGGAGACACATACTGTAATGTGTTAACACTGGCTAGATACCTGGTGACCACCAAGGTGCTCTATCACTCCCCACCTCATCTAGTCAAGGGGGAAAATACATCCTGAAAGACATGTGGGGTGAGATAAGTACAGGGAGAAATTACTTGCTAGTTGTGGTCATGAGCAAAAGGGACTTGACTTAGAGGAATTAGTTTAACTCATTAGCAATCAAGTCAGGGCAGTTAGCAAGTAGATAATGAAATAAAACCAAATCTACAGAACACCTTCCCTTCACCTCTCATGTTTTCCTGGACTCAGTTTCACTCATGATTTTCTCTACCTTCATCTCCCAGATGGCGTAGGAGGATGGGGAATAGGATGGCCTTCTGTGCCATCACACTTCCCCTTCCTCCTCACACTCTTCCCTGTTCCCATTTTGGTTCCACAGTCCTCCAAAACTTCAAAACGAGTCCTAAAATGTTTTATGTTGAAAGAGGTGATCTGATCGCAAGCAACTCTGCCATGGGAAGGGAAACCTTCTCCTGGACCACATTGCGAAAAGCCCCATCCAGTCTGGCCTTCAACAATTCCAGGGATGTCGTAACCTGGCTAACTCTAGGACTTTTTCCAGCGCCTCACAATCCTCATAGTAAACAATTTCTCCCTAATGCCTAATATAAACCTACTCTCTTTTGGTTTACAGACATTCCAAGTAGTCCATTGCTTGTCAGTGTAAATACTGTTCAAAATTCAGTTTGCTTCTTTTTTGTAAGGTCCGTTGAAATGTTGAAAGGCTGCACTAAGGTCTGTCTGGAGCCTTCTCATCTTCAGTCTAAATAACACCTGTCACCTATCTTCATAGCAGAAATGCTCTAATGGTCTGATTGTGTTTGTGGCTCTCTACTAGAAGTTCTCCAATAAGTCCATGCCTTCCCTTTCATGAGGGTTGCAATAATCAGGACACAATAATCAGGAAGAGAGTTGCAAACTACTGAAGAACAAGGGCTCAGGACATAATTGAGATGATGATACCTAACAGTTAGTGATGTTTCACCAAAGCGGTTGGTGAAAGATCCTTCTTGGGCAGGTGCCATTGAGAACAGAGAGCAGGGGATGTTAAGAGCTGTGTTTTGATCATGATTTGGAGTAGGTGTTGAGCGGAGATGGCTTTCCCCAGGCCCA
>VZRH01005487.1:109346-133123 GCA_013397555.1 Urocynchramus pylzowi | reverse complement strand
GGGATGTTTGAACCAGTTCAGAAACGAAGCTAACGCCAGATATAGATAAATCAATCTACAACCAATGATTCATTTGAAACTCTACCCAGGTGCATTCTACTTAATTAAAACCAGTTCACGCATCCCTTAAATTGTTATTACTATTATAATTATAATAATAATTATTATTATTATTTTGGGTATTTTTTGGTTTTTGTAATTTTTTGTTTGTTTATTTTGGGGTTGTTGTTTTGTTGTTTTGGTTTTGTTTTTTTTTTTTTCCGCAACTCTCCACACTAAACTGCGCAATACTGTGGGGGAGAAGCCATTACTAAACTATATGCTGCAGAACAATGTAGCAAGTAATTAATTCCCAGCAGCCTGCCGGGACATCTGCTAGCAATAATCACTATTGATTTAAAGCTTTATTTAGCCTTTATCTATATCCTAGTAGAGTATAAGGTCTTGCCACATTTTATTGACATTTTTATTAGTTGAGTTTGACTGAGAACTGTTGCTGTTGTTGGGGTTTTTTTTGTTTCCCTTCCTCCCCCCAATATTAAACTGTGAAATTTATAATGTGTTTAAACTATGGGTGAATCTTAGGCTTTAGTTTGCATGTTCAGCTAATTTGTCTCTATACGATTTTCGTTTGAATCTTTTTATTTTTTTTCCTCTCTCAGGGCTTTTACAAAAAACAAAAAAACAAAAACAAAACAAAAAGAAAACAAAAAAAAAATCTTCTAAAATTCTTTTGCCTGAGTTGCAATGGACTTAACATGGAGATAATTCAATCACTACATTAAGCACTTGACTGTGAAAGCGCAAAAAAAAATAAAGGAAAAAGAAAAAAAAAGAGAGAACCTTGTTTGAGGCTGTTGTGAAATAACTTTAGGGGGCTATGTGACAGTCTGATTCCATTTTCAGAATGATTCATCTTCTCTTTCCTCTCTGTGTGTCTCCTTTCTCTCTCTTCTCTCTCCACGAAGGAAGTTTAATCCTAGTGATTTCATCCCATGCAGGAAACAGTAATAAATGTGTAGAATTCATATTTTTCTAAAGGGAACTTAAACTGCTGCTACGAATTGTGTACAAGACTGGTTTATGCCACATGAACAGAGAATCACACATAGTTTTGGTACTTTTATTCCTCTTTTTTTCAGTTGTACAGTACTTCCAAATTCAAAATAAAAAGTAAAACTTGTTCTGTATCAAACCATCTAAGCAATAAAATGTTATATTTAAAAATTATAGGTCATGAAATGGGCGTGGCTCTTCTTGGGGGTTTGTGGTGACTTATTCTCTGCCTTAGCTCTGCTGGAGGATGACGTGCAAGCCAGTTTGTCTGTGCCAAGGGATCACTGCTTCTCTTCCTTCAGTTGATGTGAATTTGAGCTGAAGATGGTTGCAGAACTCTGAAAACTCGTGTTCATTTTGACCACCATTTTCTGGTAGCCAGGCCCCTTTGAAATGCTGCTTGTCTCCCGGTGCAGTTCCCCAACGCAGCAACTGAAGACAGCAGAAAATGCTGGTTTTCCTGCATAGGCAGGGTCAGGATTCTTTTTCAATTAATGGTAGCCCCATGGTCACATAGGTGAGCATCCTCTCAGCAGGTGGTGTACCAGTCACTTTTTTTATAAGTTAGGTAGGTTTCTGCTACCATAGTTTCCTTCTTGCATAAATGTTTATGGCTGCAAACTCTTCAGGATGTATTCAAAAGCCACGTGCATGTGTCAAAAAAAGATAAAGCCTTTGTTTTAGCTTGTCAGAGCTGCCTTAGCTGCATTTTATATGCCTTCCTATAAATAAAACCCATTTCACAGGACAGTGAGCCAGAGAATCATCAGAGTTGTGTATCCAGCTCTCGAGGCCAGGGAATTGCAGTGAAGCTAAGCATCCACATCTTCCTAAGTCCTGCTGCGGTGGTGCTTTCTGGCAGAGAAGTGAACCAGGTTCAGAATGAGAGACAGACTTGAGGAGTGAACTGCTGCTGCTTTCCTCCCTCAAGCCTCCTGCACCTTCCCAATGGAGGTCAAAATGCCTCACAGCACTTGGTCTGCTGAAGACCTTGGTCCCTCACCCCCAGGGAGGGACAGGTTAAAACAGAAGCAGTCAGCCAGCCAGCTCAGCCCCAAACCAAGGATATCTGATGAAGTGGGGCTCAGAATCTGAAGGCTCTCTGGGTGAGCTCATGGGGTGGAAACATCATTTCTGAGGGAGGAAACCTGCAGAAAATAATTTTCCCTCTCCCACCCACTGACCTGAATCGCCTCTCCTCTCGTGAGACTGATGGGAAGCTCGCGTCCAAGTGGCCCAGGGACCTGTCAGGAGGTGTAAAATCAAATGGGATGAGTTTATGTGGCTAGGAAGTGATGGTGACTAATAACTTACAAAACAGATGACTTAGAAGGCACTTGGTTCTTGGCCATAGAAGGGTATAATTGCTGTGCCCAGCCCTTTTCTTCTTCTACCTCAATTTGGCAATGACTATTGCTGAGTTGGGAATTCCCTTGCTCTTCCTGCCTTGGACAGGGTAACACCCTGCAGGCCAGCTGAACTGCACTCCTTGCTGGCATTTCCCTTTCCCTCTTCCTGCCTCCACTCCTTCCCACACTAACGCCCATGGCAGTGATAGCTGGAGCTGGCCTGAAACACCAGCTTAGCAGAGGTGGGGAGCTGGGGAGGTGGTGGTGGTGTCTCCGTGTGCTTCCTCCAACTTGCTGCTTCCTCACCTCATTCCCTAAAGCTTTTTTTTCCCACCTTGGCAAGGGTGAAGTTGAACTTAATTCCTGACATGGAGAGTGGCACAGCCCCTGTTTGAGGCAGTGCTTCAGGTGTGGAGCATTAAAGAGCATTAAAGTTTGGGGAAGACCCAAGTCCTGTGCCACCACAGGGATGCCTTGGCAGCAAGGGCCACCAGGAAAGTGTTTTTTTTTTTTTCTGAAGTGTAAAGCTGTGGGGAAGGAGACAGCAGGATTGGGTGAAAACTGCCCCAAAACAGAATGTGGAGCCTGGTTGGAGCGTCTTTTGCATTTTTACTGCTACTGAAATGCCAACAAGTAAAAAGGAAGGAATAAAGTTACTTGCTTTTCATTATGCAGCTGTCTCAAAGTAGCCAGCATTTGCAAGATGGGAGGGCTGTACACCTACAGCCCAAGATCTTCAGAAAGTGAGTGCAATGAGAAATTATTTGCTGTTGACACTTAACAGTGTTTTGGCCTGTTCTGCTGGAAAAAGCCTTTCTCAAACAAAATGAGTCACAACTCAGCTAGCAAAGGCAACAAGGGGCAAAAGTTTACTTGAAACCTTTCCTTCTTTACAAGTGTCCAATTTGAGGAATCATACAAGCCATTTTCTTTCAGAATTTCTGTAGTTACGATGGGATTGAAAATGTCACTTTTGGAAACCCTTAAGTTCAGGATTATCTGCAAAAGGGAGACTCAAGACCCCAGCACACAATAACCAGCACTTTCTGTACGTCAAAGAGGCACCATTTTTAATCACCCACTCTGGCAATGCAAAAAAAGAAAAGGATGGAGAAATGTATTGGATTGTTCAGCTGGAACATCTCTTAACTGCTGGACTGTGGAAAAAAGGGGCCACGCCAGCACTTCTCAAAACCCGAGTACTGGAGTAGCCAGCATCAGGGAGGGAAGTGAGTAAAACCTGTACTAGGCACCAGCATCTTCGGGTAGGACGGGTCAGCTGAGCCCTCCAGCTGAGGAGGAGCTGCATTAAAGTCCTTTCCCCCTTTTATCCCCTTCCTTGGCAGTAATTAATGTGCAGGGGAGAGGCTGCACCCACACTGCAACAGCCAAAGGAGCCATGAGGGAGATGCTGGGATTTGGGCTCCAGTCTGTTTGGAAAGAAAGGAATTTACTTAGATTTTGAAAACCTCCTCCATGTCAGGGAGCTGAATATTCCATGAAAAATGGTCTGAGGTTGGGATGGCATGATCTGCATACATATCTGCATCCTGGGCTGGGTGGTGTCTGAGCTGGGGACGTGATGGGTCACCTGGCTGTGTGTGCTCTGCAGGTTGGAAGGACCACATCACTACAGTGATCCCTGGAGTCCTGGGTGTGCTCTGGAGTTCCTGGGTTTGGCCACAAGCCCCACACTGGAGCTGCCCTCCTTGCCCATGTCCTCATGGAATGACTCAGGAAATGGGAGAAACAAACATCCAGGAGCATACTGCTGTCCCTGTCTGGAAACTGGTGACTGCTGGTACCTGCAGATTTGCTGGTGGATCAGAGGATTTCCCTAGTCATGGGCAATTAGTGCCATGCTGGATCACAGGATTAGAAAAACTGGAAACAACCCTAAAATGACAGGAGGTACAGCACAGCTGGGGTTTCTGAGCCAACAGCTCTGCTGAAGGTATGTATGGTCAGTCTGTTCCTCTGGTTTTGAAGAACATTAACAGGAATAGTGGTTTGTTCATGAAGCCCTGCCAGAGCCTAAAGCGTCTCCTGCAGGTGCAGGGTCTTCCAGTCAGCAAATTCAGACCTCTTGGCCTTTCTCAACACAGCCTCCAAGGTCCTTCCTTGTCCCCTCAGCTGAAGATTGTGGTTTTGCAATGCAGTTTCAGGGAATGCATTTTTAGGTGATTTAAACTCTTCTCAGCAGTCCTGAAAGGATGATTTATGCCAAGTAAGCCCAAGGTGTTTCTCCCACAGGATGAGTTGGTGTCAGGCACAGATGGTGTGTGTCCTTGGCCCTATGACAAGTTAGGGACTCACTTGTCCAGTGGTGTGCATGTGTATTTCTCAGGAACTATTAGAGGACTGGAGGGGAAGGGAAAGGGCAGGGGGAGAATAGCACAAGGAGGAGTGCTCTGTGACACAATTATTTGGTGTTTTTAGGATTTGTCACCAGCTGCACCACTAAAAAAGGTGCAGAAGCTGCAAGAGCACCATCCCTGTGGGCTGCCAGGCCTCATCAGTGGCTTCACCTGGGCAGCAAGGCACATTTAAAACAAGGGGAAGGGTGAAGGTTGGGCTGTGGGCAAGGGGACAGTTGTTTATGAGCAACATAACATTTCTGTATTGTAAAAAGATGTTTATGAGGCTGTTTTTCCAGAAGTATCTTTTTATTTAAAAAAAAAAAAGAGTCAATTAATAGCTGGGAGATAAAGGGTGGAGAGGCAGAGGGCAGTTGGCCTGCTCAAAGGCAGCAGTGAAGACACAGACTGCTGGCAGGTCACTGCAGAGAATGGATGCCCAAAGGATACAGGAGCATCTACCTTGCTGTTGTTGTATGCAAGTGTCACCTCAGGTAAGTGACATGTAACCTGCACACACATGCCAGTGTCAATGGGCTGCCTGACAGATGACAAGCTTGACTGAACTCTCTGGGGAGATGTAAACCTCCAGAGTATTGCCAGGTAAGGGGCTCTGATGCCTTCATTTCAAGATGTGTCTGAAATCACCCTGAAAAAGTGAAACTAAATGGAGTTGAGAAGCATTGAGGCTTTTCAAAAATTCTAGTATTGCCTACTTTCATTTCTCAAGATGCCTCTCAGAATAAAAAAAAAATCCTCACAAAAAGCAAGCAGGAATTTTTCATATATTAAGCAGTAATAAATGGGAAGACTTCTCTGGCTCACCCAACCTCACTGCGTAATGCAGTAGAAAATGTTGTAGCAATCATCCCAACTAGTAGGAACTGAAAATAGCTTTCTCCTTTGCTGTGCTTGTTTATTTCTCCTGTGCCAGATCTGTCTCTTGTTTGGCAGGGAAAACTGCCAGGAGTGTATGAGGAAACTCTGGGCCATGGTGTTGTGAAAGCACTTGAACTTCTCTAGAGCCTTTCAGCAGAGGGTTGTGAATCAGTTTACGAACATCAGTTAATGGGAGGCTGTAAATAAGAGAAATCTGCTGGAGAAAAGGCTTTTCATCATGAAAGGCCTGATCTGTTTTCACAATCTCAGAGGCATGAGGTTAATGCAGCGAAGGCCAGCACCGCTGTGGGCTGACTTTCCATCAGTAATTTTTAGCCTGTAACCACACGTGGAGCCCGGCCCTGCTGCTCGTAAAAACGTGCCAAGGTTGGGACAGGACCTCAGCCAGAGGGGTCAGCGGCTCCACGACAGGGCCTGCCCTGAGCACATGAGGAATGGCAGAAATAAATGCTCCTGTGAACGTGTGCACACAGGACCATGGGCCCCTGCCCTCCGACATGGAGCTGTATTTGGGTAACCAAAGCAATTGGTGTGTTAGCCTTTCCTCCCATCTCCTGTTACCTGATCCTGCAGAGAAGGACAACCTAGGTTTGTTGTTTGCAATGAGCAGCATCTGACTTCCAAGGAATCTGCACCCAAAAGAAGTATCTGTACTTTATCTGCGGTGATGCCAGTGCTAGCTGTGAGATGCAGGCTTGCTTTGACCAATATTCCTCCCAAGTTTTTGCAACTCAAGCTTTACTGCATGACCTGAGTTTGGGAAGGGCAAAAGCTGGCTGTAAACAGAGACTGTAACCTTTGTCATTGCTGTTTAATTCTACCAAAGCACAGCCCTACTCAATGCACAGGGCTCCTCCTGGGGAGGAGGCAGCACACGTCCTCCCATGTCCTACTGCATGCACTGCTGCTGAATGGGATCCAGCACTCCCAGATTTGCAAACTTTGCCAGAAAAGTCCCTTTTTGGTGGCAGGACATTCAACACCATTTAATCTGCTGCCTTCAAGATGCCTGTATGACTGAAGCTTTACAGGCTCCAAGGTTATGTGCATCAGGTCCACGATACTCCACAGCCAGAGAAAATCAAAGTATCAACCAGCCTGCATATACACAGCAGCCAGTGTAAGCCTGCACCAAAACACAGTGACTCGATCTTTGATCTTGTGTCTACATCACTCTCTGTCAGCATCTTGGAGCTGAAACCACAAAGGCTGTCTAGCACAGCTACCCAAGACCCAAAACTCACTAGAAAATGAGCAGGGTGGTAGGTGAAGGAAAGGGAGGGATCTGGAGAAGTGAGCAACCTGGGCACCCCATGGCAATACATTTTCGAACAGGATGCAGAGCCACATGCTGCCTTTAATGCATTTGGTTATTACTTTTTGTGAATGCATCTCTTTGACAGTTTTTAACTTTCTCTGAACTCTAAGAGTCTCTTTAGCAGCTGCAAAACACCTGCTTAAAAAATAAGGTAATTAATTTGAACAATACTTAATTAAAAATGATAGCAGCTTCTCCACCAGTTCCTTCAGGCAGTGTTTTACTGAACTGCAGTTTGAGGGATGTTTTGCAGTTTGTCAGCAGGTCCTTGGTGGCCTGTACTTATTCCCACTGCACTGCATCAATGACATCTAGCACCATTCAATTCTATAAATTCAGCAGAATGGGAATGACAGGGTGATGGTCCCTGGGGACTGCCAGTGAAAGGAAAGGAGTAACCACAAGGAGTGCTGCAGCTCACTAAAGGAACAGTAAATGACACCCAGTGAGATGCTTTGCACGGGAGCGGGAGTTCAGCCTCAGGAGGACCTTGAGGGAAATGTCTTGCCCTGCATGAGCACAAAGAAAAACTACTGAGTGAGTGTTCTGGCTGCATGACTGTGACTGATGCCTTGTACTTCACTCTCGGTGCAGCTTCAGCTGGGGTGGTGGTAATGGAATACTGCAGAACTGCAATCTGCCAGGCTACTACAATGTTGGAAAGGAGATGGTCTCTGAGTAGCCTATTTTCTAAAACACAAACTAAATCCTGCTTCATTTTTTTTTTCTTTCCTGTGGTGCCTAACAGGGAGATGTACTTCCTGGTTTCCAGCTTGCTTTATAGCAGCAACAAGTCAGGATTAGTTGGGCAAAATGTCATTTCCAGCTGCGAGAAGTAATTCCACGCTCTATGAATGAGCCACTATTACAAACAACCAAGCATTAACCAAGCCTTAAATACTGGCCTCAAGGAAAATATGACACACTTCCAAATCAAGTGTTTTAGGGTATTTGAACTTGCTTCTAAATATAACCTGTTCTTTTGGTGGCAATGTTTGCCATACCATGCTCAACAGTCACCAGATGCTATTTAAATTTTCTAGCTTTTCCTTTCCCTTGGAAACCTGCAACAGGGCATTTTAACTGCCCTCCTTGCTGTGTAGACTCCTCTCAAAGAAAACAGGGTGTCTGTTCATTCTTTCTTTCACTCTTTAATATTGATGGGTGGAAAACTTGCCAGCTGATACTGGATCAAGTCCACTCTCAGGGCAAGGTCCTGTCCCTTGCTTGCTTCTGCAGGGCTGTGGATCCAGGCTCTGCCAAGGGAGTTTTTTCAGTGTTCTGAACAGACTGGGCTCTTTGATTCAGCTTGCATGGAAGAGCAGAATGGGAACCTGTGTCTGAATGTGGTCAAGGTACCCATGGGGTTAGAAGATCCAATTCCGTTTAACTTCTAAGAAAAACTGGCTGTGGGGCCATACACCAGGTGGCAGAGTCAGTGTGTCACTATAAGCTCCACCTCTGCAATACCTTCGACTGACCCTGTAGGTGGCCACAGCCCTGATTTTTTTTGGAAGCAAATACCAGACACCAGCATTTACAGCTTTTCTGAGTTCAAGCTTCACATTTGTCAGTTATTTTCTGAGCAGCACAGAAAAGTGAGTGCTCAGGCTTACTTCAGTGGCCAAGATAAAGCATGGAATATTTAGAAAGGCCAGACACAGTTGCTCTGACCCTTCCCTTTAGATGCTGCTGTTTGAGCAGGGGCTAAAGCACTCTATGTGCTTTTCTGTTATGAGAAGCAGCTGTCACAGGCTTGGGAGATCCCTCAGCTGGCAGATCTGGGAATTGCTGGCTGTAATAATTTCCATCTAGTGAACCTAGCACTATATTTTATCTCTGGGGTTAATGCTTTTAAATCACACATGCTCCACCACTGCAGCCTCATCTCTATGGAAAATACACATAGCTCCATCCAGGTCCAGCAGGGCAGGACTGAACCTCCTTTACTAGGACATGGACTGTGAGGTCCTCTTGAAAATCTGTTCAGACCATTGTGAGACCAAGTGCATCAACTCCAAGTGTTCTCTTTGTTGTGTGAAAGAGACAGCTCTCAAATGACAGATTCAATACTGAATTTAGGTGGCACAGGGAAAACTCAGTTGTGATTTCCACACAGGCTGAACAGATTGAGAGTGATGAATCAAGGCAGGTTAAATTTCAGCTTTGCCTCACCAGCTAAGGGACTGGAATGCTGTAATGCTGAAATTTTACTGCATCATGGTTAATATAAATTTATAGCCAAGACTATTTACATGAGGGGAAAGAAAGTTAGACAGACTTTTCAGACCTCATCTTGGTCTTGGTACCTGTTCTTTCTGAGCCAGCTATTGCAATCTATCTATCTTGATCTTTTCAGTGAAAGTTGAGGCAGGCTTCAAATTTGGAGTCATTTTTATGTGTTCTGGGACCTAAAAATACATCAACACATCTGCTTTTAATTTTTCCCTCTTTTACCCACAGATATATCTCACAAATACAGGGGTCCCAGCATCCTTTATTTTTAAGCCTTGTCTTGTTTTTTTGTTGGCTTTTTTTCCCCAGTAAGTTTTACCTTCTTCTGTTTGGATGCAGAACACCTGCTGGAACTGCTATTTTCAGAGTTACTGCATGGAATGTGAGCATTTGTTTGGTCACACAACAGCATGCACATAAAAACTGGAAGGATTTGGCCTTGTGCTTCAGCAACCTTTAGGCATCTTAACAGATCCTTTTTTATGCTGCCTATGGTTTAACATGAGGTTATTCCTTCTATAAATGTAGGGCACTGTGGCTCACTTTTAACCCATCAGAATTCAGGAATTCACTGAACATTTTCCCAGGGCCCTCCCTTAAAAGAATTCTAATCTTAATTATTAGTCCATTGTCCAAAACATCACAGAGTACTTGCTCAATATTATTTCCATTCCAATTAGACCTGTAGAAAGGCAGATTTTTAAGAATGGCATGTTTTCACACTTTGCATATTTGCTACTACCAATTGCTTATCAAGGACAAGGCCTTTTTTTGGTGCCATACTCATGCTTTATTAAAAAAAAAAAAAAAGCTACACAATGCTAAGAAAAAAAAAATCAAGTATACTTTACAAAAAACCTGCAGCTGTTTTTAAGAGATCTTATCTCACTTGTAAATGCAAGTCAGCAGGTAAGAAATTAAATGATAATTTAACACTTCAGTTGCAGTACATCACCTGAACTTAATCATCCAAAACAATCAGTCATTCTTAAATTGACTGTTGATTGTAGCTAAATAAACAATCATCTGTATCAACTGATTAGAAAAAATCCCTGGGAAAATTTAGAGATAAATGGAAAAATAACAGAAGAATGTTTACTTAGCCCACCTAAAATTTTTTGCAGAAACTAAGAGATCTTTCTGGCTTTGCTCTCCTCTGTATGTTAACTGCAACTCCTCTGCGTAATTTAGAAATGTCAAAGTGTAAAGCTGTTAAATTCTGGTCAGTGAGGGGATTAAATTAGTACAGTATGGATCTATGTGTACAGTTGCCAACCATTTACACCAGTGCTGTGTCTTACTCTCTCCATGGAAGTGTATTGTGCAAGTCTCAAATAACTTCAATCAAAACACTCGTGAAACAGCCCTTATGTCACTCCTATGAGGTAGGTACTGTCCTTCCTTTGGAGAAGAAAAGAGAACAGACTCTCTACTGCTCAATACATCAAGCACACTGAAAAACAGGACAACCAGCCTACTTTAGAAATTGACTTCCCTGGATTCAGAGCTCTCACCTGCAACATTTTGTTTAGCACCATGCATTCTAGGAATAACCAGTAAGTGATAATTTTGATTACACCTTTTCCAATCTAAGGAAGACATTCAGCATAAATGTTTCAGAACAAGCAGAAGCACTGCCATCTCTAGTCTGTTTCATCCAGCTCCACAGCCTATAACGTCATAATTTTGTATGTGGAAAATGAACTTCAATCCTAGAGTCTGACAGCAGCCACTCTTCTTTCTCTGATTGAAGGAAAAAAATGAACCACTGCCAGAAAGCAGACAGCATACAGAGGGCTACAGGTATCACATGCAGTTCAAGAGTAGCCTGAATTAATGCTTTGTTGCCCCTGTAAATGTGAACTCTAAAGCTGTTTTTCCTACCTCAAGTGTAGAATTGTTAGGTCTTCACAATTTTTTGAGTAATTTAAGGAGCTGTGAGAAAGGAATTCACAGAGCTCCTTCACTCTAAGCTCCCACAGTTCATCTGCTCTCTAAAACCATTTTAGGATCTTTTACTAATAAAGAAACCCTAGCCCACAGCTTCTTTCACAGTTGTCACTCTTCCCAGAACCCCCCAGGAGCAGCTGTGTGGCAGTGTAGTAAGCTGGCTGAGAACTGGTAAGAATGCTGGATTATACAGATGCTTGTGCTGCCAAATGGAAATGGGTGGCATAGACAGGCAGAATTGCTGCTGTCTGATCTTTAAGTAGCAAAACTACACCCTACTCAGCTGAGAATAACAATTATATCCAGCAACATACCTGTGACACTAAGCTATCCCCCTTTAAAAAATTGAGTATAAAATTCAAGTACCAAAATAAAAGATTCTAACCAATAGGATAAAGCAACAACTCTAAGCCCCCAATTTAAGAAAACTGAGTGTAATAGACTGGCTTATTCACTAAAAGCAATACTAGAGATGCCAAAGTTCAGTTACCACTGCATGCTGGAATGTTACTGCTAAATTTTAACTACCGCAAATTAATGAGAAACAAGTAATTAAAAAACGTTATGACATTCATCAGGAGCAGCAGTGGTCTACTGTCCCCTGCTCTTACAAACTGCTTCTGGCTAAGAAAGTCACTATGAACCATCTACAGTGAATGCCAAGTTGCAGCATCAGAAAAACAGCCTTGGTACACCTGGACTTTCCCACCGCTGGCTCCGGTGCAAGCTGCCTTCTCTCTTCTTTCATGCTTAGAACTTAAGTATTTGTAAGTCAGCCACTGAGTGCACATAAGAGAGCTCTTATTTGTACAAATAAAACTAGGATATTACAAATTAATATCCTCTGTTCTGATCCTTTGTCTTTTTTTCCTGGCACACCACTGTATCATCACCACCACCTCAAAGAGTACCTTTAAATCTCAGGAAGAATTAAGAGTATACAGTTCAAGATGACCTATTACAAGAAGGTGAAAAAAACCCCTCTCAGTGCCAGGTTAGAGACACAATTCAGGAGAGGGAACTTCCAAGTTCAGTGCATCAGGTGCTGCAATCACTATGGGGCTTAAGCATGGGAAGCATTTAATCCATAAACACTCTGTTGAATCAGTGCAAGCTGGAATACAAGCCTGCAAATCTACCACAGAACCAGCCAGATTATATCACTAAAGGCAAATAAAGCTGTCCCACACAATTTGAGTGGAGATACCCCTTATGAGGGCAGCATTCAACTGTTTCCTAAATTATCTGAATGGCAATTAAGCAACCTTAACTGCAAAAACTATTCTGCCCAGACTAGCTGTATTTTCAGGAAGTTGAACAAAGCATCTCGTCCATAGCAGTACGAGTCAAGAACATCTTCACAGTTCATTCTGGCAAAGTGTGTAACAAAACAGTGCCAGCATAGGTAGATGCAGAACCAAGATGCTTCAAACACATTGTGGTGGGATTTGGAAGGACTGCTGAGCATTCACTGGCTCAGAAGTTCAGTCCCTGCAGACCAAGTGTGGAACTAAAAGGGCATTTTCACAGGTGGGGATCACAAAAGGGAGGAAAAGAAGACAGAGGCCTCAAATCTATGCCTCTTCCTGAACTCAACAAGCTTTCAGATAACATTCATACATAGGAAGAGAGGCAGTTGAGATGCAAACAGTTCAAGCCTTGCCCAAGCAAACTGATGCTCTGCATATTGGCTCTTTTCCCTGACAAGTAATTCCTGAACACAGTGGATGTGGATCAATACCTCAGTACCTGGTAATCATGTAAGCCACAAAAAGAAATCTTGCTTTGATTTTGCACAGAGCTTTTCTGCTTTACTACTGAACCAACCTGCAGCTAGTGATGTATATACATCTGTGTTACTAGTTAAGAAAGACCAAGTGAAAAAAAACCTCAGACCAATGTACTGACCAGTGTAAAGATGTCTCAGATTTAAAAACTGTAAACTGTGAATTAAATACTTTGCCAATAAAAATAATTATTTGAATCCAACTGTTTTTCAAATTCAGTTTCAAGTTTGTACAGCAAATCCTTGTAAAGCTTTAAAAAAAAAAAAAATTGGTGTTTTGATACATATGACATTCTAGTTATTAGGAGAGAGAACCAAGAACTCACTGAAAAGTTGTTCTGGCTTATTCAACAGTTTCTTGAGTAAACATTGCAGAACTACCACTATAATCTGAATACCTAAGATGCTGGCACGATTCAATAACTAACCATTTAATAAATTTGGTATAAAAAAGAAATTTATGTAGAAATATCAATTCAGCACACAAATTCCATGCTTCACAAGTTCTGCTGCTGTGCAAGAGTCTTCCTAACATCTATGCAGCTAAGTTCAGATTTTTAGGTCACTGCATGCCCAGATCAAAACAGCAGCAAAATATCTACCACTACAAGCAGCTATACCCAATTGTGCCTTTAGAATGAAATCTATGCAGAAGTTGAGATGATCAGTGCCTGGCCACCGAGACAGGACCACGCACTCAAACTTCAGTGTGCGCACCTTGTAAAGAGTAACGTTACTGACTGAATAAGAACAATGCGTTCAGGTTCTGATACAGATAGGATACAATCAAGACAGATTAAAGTCACCAGACATTCAGACTAAGGAGAGGAGAGAAATCCTTCAATGACAATGTACAGATGACAAGCCAGCATTACAAAGAACTCTAAAGGCACATTTCAGGTAACACGTTTCTGTTAAGACCAACCGCTTTACACACGCAGGCACAAATCTTAATGGCTACCTCCCCCGACCCCCAACAATTTAAAAAAAAAAAATTAAAAGAGAAGTGCATTTTCAGTAATATTAACACCATTCAGTTAATCTGTTCAGTCCAAATGTTTAGCAGTATTTTCCTTATGGTGGTATGGGTTCTCTGCACTACTCCAATCCAAAAAAACCAAACAGGCAGAATTAGTAAAGGTTCAACTGTTGCACTAGTTAACATTACTCATCAGAGCCCACTGGTCTCTTCTGTGCCCTCTTGTAGGGCAACCTCCTCGGTGAAGCTTTATCTAGATTAAAAAAAAAAAAAGAAAAAAGTGATAGTTGCATCAATTGCAATTGTTGTACAAGCATGTATTTTTCTCCTCCCAAACACAAGACAAGCTGCCCTTCTCGTGCAATGCATCACCACAGAGAAGCCAGTTCAAACAACTTGTTAAGGCTTTTTAACTACCTGCACCCTAAATAGAAGGTAACAAGAAAATACATTTCCATTCTGTAACATGCAACAACAGGGTAAGGTTTGTTCTATTTGTCAGTTACTAAAATGCAAAAATACCCAAACCCAAAAAAACCCTATGTCATCCCTATTTGAAACTGCGGGCTCTGCTGCTTAGAAAATTTTCATGTTCAGTAATTATACTTCTGGAAAGTTAAATGAATTATTTTGATGACCACTGCCTTGAGTTTACATGCCTGAAGAATATAAGATTGACTCTTCTTTAGACAGCTATGTCTTGCATTTTATATTCCCACATTCATACAACTAACAGCAGAAGTGTCTTTGTTGTGGAAAACTGCACTTTTCCAGGAAGCATCCACATTAACTGAACGATCTTTAAGGCCCCTTCAAAACCATTCCATAGCTTATGATTATTGCAGAAAACACTTTCAATTACCTTCAATACTTTGCATTAAGTGCTGAAGTGATTGCTAAGTGCATCTGGTGACTAATTTTCTTAAACAGAACAATCTCCAATAACCCCCCAGGTTAGAGCATGTGCAAACACAAGGAGCAGCCACCATGCCCTTAGAGGCCAATCAGTACCATATGAAGTGTCAATAATAAAAAAAGTCAAGAATATCTGAGATGTTGAAGGTCATTATTTTAAAGAATTCTAGTGTAGAGGTCTAACTAAAACTAACCTGAAGCTAAGAAAACCACAATTAAGAACAACTTAACCATTCATTTTTCCTAAACTTCAAGTGTTCAGATATGAATACTTATTTGGCTTAAGAAAAGGATGGTGGTGGGGCCTAAACATTACCAGAATTTGATACCTTTTAAAGTCAGCTTGCTCTTTAGCAAAAAGTAGCATTTAGACCTTCAGTTTTTCTTGCTAGATGGGAGGCTTTTTGAATTCCTGTGTCTGGATTTTATACTATTCTAGTGTGTAACAGAAGAAAGTGTACAAGAAAGCTTTTCCCTTCACAAGTAAAGCACTAGTCTTTACCTATGCTGTGTAAGTACTCTTAAAAAGGGTAAAGGAATTTAAAAAGCCCAAAGTCATCAACTCCTAGCACAATTTCATACCACAGCTAAGGCCTCTAGCCCTTCTTCACCAAATGAAGCTCAGAATACACTTATTTGATCAAAACAGCAGTCCTTGCCTAGTAAGGGCAGCTCCTGCAAAGGGCTTTCAAACTCTGCATCTTGTGTAGGATGCACTTCATTGAGGTTTTCTCACCTCACAGCAGTGACTGCTACTGATGGCAGGAGTTTATCAGCCTGACACTGATAAACCCCAAGGTAAGCAGGGAAGGCAAGATAAACATCTGCCTTTTAGGAAAAGAATTCTGGGAACCATGAGAGAAGACAATACTTCATCAATATTCTACTGAAACAATGTTTCTACAATATAACCAGAAATATATCCACATAATACATGAAAACATAAATTTAGAAGTATATAAAATGTATGCCATTGCATGCATCTGTTCTGCATCTTTCACTGCCCATGCTACATCACCAGTCACAGCATGCAGGAAGTTGTACTTCTATCCATGCCTAATTATTACATGGACAACACACTAAGCACTTTTCACTCTGCAGCTCACAAAGAGTCTGCCTCACCTCTTCTACTTTGCACTGAAGCCATGGGAAAGCAAAAGAGAAGAAAGAGTAAGAAGTCAGATATATCCACAGTCTTAAGAAATCAAATACTAGGTTTAGTGTTGGCATTTCAGGTATCAAGTAGAACTTTCAGATTTGTGAAGGAAATTAATAACAAGTATTTATGTGGTTTTAGTTAAAACACACTTCTAATGCTTACTTAAGACTTTGGTCTACAGGTAAACTTCCAAACAATTTACAGAAACTCTGAGACGACTGCTACTTTCTCCTATTTAAACCATCTTTGCAATCCAGGTTTTGTATAGAGATATTACACTGTTGAAAAATATTCTACAGAACAAATCATAAAAGTCACCAGTAGTCATTATCTTATCAACCAATGAAGTTTGTTCTACAAGGAATAGGCTGCTAAAGTAATAATCTCGTCCTTAAGTACAGTGCTTGAGACAATCTGTTGTTCCCTAGAAGACACATGCTCTTCTAAGAAATTGGTATCAGCTACTTACTCAGTTACAACTAATTGGTCAAGTCAAGTTTGTTATGGTCTAGTTTGTGAAAGGCAGAATGCTTACTTATTTGATTTAAAGTTTCTTGGGGAATCCAGCTCATATCAACATCATTCTGATTTGATGTTCCCATCTCTACTTTCTGTACCGGTCTTTTCCTCTGAAAATTCAAGAAAGAAGAAAGATTTTTCTTTTAAGTAAGACTTGGATAGCACAAGTATTAGAAATTACTAAAAAAGCAATATTTAGTGAACTGCAATTATATCACTAAGGTACAAACTTAAGGCTAGTCAATGTACAGAGCTGTCTTTCCCATTAGCAATTTATTCCTCTAAACTTTGTATTACCACTTCTAACACCTTACAACATTTTCCACATAAAGGCACCAAGATTTCATGCACAGCTGGGTAAATTCATTATACCTTTTGCTGATGATCAGTCAAACTTTGTGATGACAAGTTTCATTTTGCTTTCTCAGATTAGCACAATATTCTCACATGTGACCTGACCTTGCAAAATAATCAACATTATGGCAAAGCTTTGCTAAGAACTAAATAATAAAAGGACTGACAGCTGTTTTCCCCTGAAGTCTGACCTGGATTAGACTAATAGGCAGAAATAGAGAGCATGGAGAAAGTAAGTACTGCATCAGTAGACAGAGACATCCAGTGATTAGAAGGTATTCCAATTCAGCCACTTCAGCGTGCAGCCAAAGGGCAGACCTAAAGGGCATGAGCTCAGCAAACAAAGTATCTTCCATTAGGAACATTTTTTAAGGACGCTCTAATTTCCTCAGTAACCTCTAAGGTTCTAAAAATAAATCTTGTACCTTTACCATCATATGCCAGAAGCAATCACTGAATTGCTTTCTTTTCACATCAGAAAGGCTTTGTATTAACAAGTACACAGACAAACACACCACTCACCTTCCTAGACTCTAGTAACTGATGTAGGCCAACAATGACCAGCAGACCAAGTCCAGCGAGGAACATGTACATGAAGATCCTTTAAAAAACAGTTTAAGAAACAATGCATTAACTAAAAATGTCAAGTTTTGAAGACAGCTTATGAAGAGGCTTAGAAATTAAGCCTAATTTTGGCCACACATCCACTTAAATATTCCCAAGAACTTCTGTAGGGGGCAAGTGGGGAAAATACCCATGGAATCTGAAACTAAAGTTCTAACAACTATCATGTAATTATTCTGACTTAGATTTTAGAAACAGTAATCTTAAGTTTAATTCTGAATAACAGAACATTTGAAAAATGCTGTATAAATTAGAAAAATGTTATAATAAATATATACTGAAATTTAGTAACTTCAATAACTCTTTTGCACTATCACAAAGTTTCAAGGTATTGGGTCACATGCAATATTTATGTCTGTGACAGTTTTAATCACTTATAAAACCCTTAAAAGTCACTTATATGCTTCTAGCTTGCTATTGCAAAGCAAGTACTGCTAGGACACTATTAATTTGCAACAGAACTTTGAAAGACTTTGCTGATCTTGCTCTGTGTTCCACAGTTAGAATTCTACCTACAAAATCAATTTTCTTAATCTGTGCATTCTTGCTTGTTTTGAAGAATTTTATCTGAAGTATCTGTTGATACTTAGCAAGAGGTAAACCTAAGTTATAGCTAAAATTGATTTGGGGATTAAGGAATTTACAGGTAAAGAACTTATTCCAAGCTGAACATCTGAACTCTCATTTATGATAAAGGAAGTTATGGAGTTAAACTGAAGAAGATACTTAATTTCAATACCTCTTACAGGGCAATTATCTGTTCACAGGACATTCACACAAACCAAATCTAATATTGGAATTGTTTTGAGAGCTCCTTCTTCAGAGTATCACACATTTTCAGGTGACCAACTGCTCTTTCATTTATACCACTGTATTTGAGAATCACAAATTGATGCAACAGCTATTTCTTTTGGATGACCTTTTTTAAAAGGAAGCTTCTCAACAAGCAATTTCTACCTTTGGCAGGACAATTCACAAATTCAGCATTGTCTACACGTATTTCTGAATATTGACTTTTTTAACGCACAGCTTCACTTAAAATTCCATTCCAGTGCTACAATATTTAATAGCATTTTAGCACAGCATACACTTGAAAGATATTTGGTGTGTCAGATCTACCTAAGTCTGAAAAAATCACTCCTGAAAGATACTTACTACCGACAGGGGTTACAGGAACTCAGTCAATCTTTGATGTGCTATTTGGTACCCCAAATACATCTTTCAGTTTACATAAACTTAAGATTACACTGCAGTGTTCCAGAAGAAAGCTATTCCAGTCCTCACAGCAGGACCCACAGCCTGACACTGTGGACTCTCTGCATCTTTTATCTCTTAGGAAAAAGCACAGTAGCATAACAGGAGTTTAACAGCTTTGAATTGCTATGTAGCTGTATAACATCAGGTCCTAATCCAGGCTCAAGCCCTCTGAGCTAAAGCACATCTGTCAGCTTCTCACTGACACACTGAAGTCCTGAAGATTCCCACTAATAATAGAGGAGATCTTAATTTTGGGAAAAGTTTGTATTTTCAGTCTGCCAAATGTTGCTACATCATCCACAAAACATAGCAGACCTAACACTCAATAAAATGACAATATAAGAACTATTTTCAATGCCACCACCAATAACCTTTCTACCAGTGCACCAACTAAACCTGGATCTCCAGTCTCCTTACGTTTCTCCATCCAGCCCATCTTCTTTTTCAATAATTGTAACAGTTTGATTGAAGACAGCATCTTGAAAAACGTTGCCCTAGAAAAAAGTTTGCACATAATATTTTAAATTCATTACTTCAACACATACACAAATATTTACCTTTTTCCATGTTCTTAGAGAAATTCTAGAAAGCAGCAGCTCCTGCACAAGACTTTAAGGTTCTAAGTCATGCTAGTTTCACTCAACTCATAAAAGCACAAATGTTTTGTTGCCCTCTACAGCTTCCACTGCTGATAAAACTTGAAGTGCACGTAGGCAGTCACTTGCTATGCTTATGTATCTACTGATTTGCTTAAATACTACAGAGGCATTCACTTTCTGGAGAGGCACTTGACTAAGCAGTTCCTTCCTGACACCTCCAGACGAACTAGAAAGATTCAAATGAATTGGAGCATCAGGCTTACACTTGCATCTCTGTAGTTGAGATTGATAACCAGGCCAAAAGGACGACCACCCATAGGCTCAGCAGGGATGAAAGAGTACTCAAACGTGGCTTGTCTCTGTGGTGGAACTACTGTGTTCAGAGAGAGAGCTGTGAAGTTCTGGATGTAAAACTGGTAGTCTTGAGGGTACCGGAAAGAAGCATCGAGAGACTCAACAATGAAATCCTCTGTACCCTTATTGGTGAAGCCCACCAGAAATTTTACAATGTTGTTTGCTGGAAAGTCTGGAACAGAAAAAAAAAAACCCAACTCAACCATAAGAAACCTCATGCACCACACACAGCTGATTCTAAACAGAGAGCATCTAGAACAGACTCTGTGGTTTCACTGTTTTAGGCAAACACTGATGTAGTCTAAGCAACAGTAGAGAGAATGGTGGATTAGCAGAGGACACTTACCTTCACCTTTCACAAATAAGATGGTTGTGTCAGCACTGGGTGAGGCTTTAGGTTCTCCTGACAAGTCTTCTTCCTCTTTTTCTTCTGTCTAAGACAAGAGACTTTTTTGAAAAATCCTATAATGAACAGTGAAGCAAAAACCACGCTTGGTTCATGAAAATCCCGTGTGTCAAATCATGCAACAGTGGCAAGTATTTGTACCAAATCCTGCTCTTGCAGGATTAGCACACAGTCTGTTCTCCCTCTACATTTGAGGAGCACCCCTTTCAGCATTTATCTTTCTACTTGTTATATTTGACACAGTGACTAATCTGAACTACATTTAGCTCTATTGAAGGGTTTAGAATCAAAAAGCATCAGTAAGGTTTCTGTATGGGGGTAGAAGGAAAAGAATAGAATCTGAATGTTAAGTGTTCACATCTAAGCTATTTCTAGTTAGAAAACAAGCATTTTAAAATAAATACAGCCATAAAATGAATTAGTTACTTTCACTACTATGTTTATGGCAGCTTTCTATTTAGTTTTAATTAGTTAAGTGTCATGCATGCCTGAAAATGGTTAGGCTATTGGAACTACATAAGTCCGTGGACTCACTTGTTCAAGTTCACCTTGTGATGAATCCCTTTTTAATTTGACAAATGCAAGCAGTAAGGCTTATTTTCCACTTGGGGATCATGGGATCATCACCATCCCCACCAAACAAAAACAAGGCTGACCCAGTATTGAACAGTCTCAGCTAAGTGCTGGGAAGTCAGTTGGATCATTTGATTTCAGTGCTTAAACAACCTCCTGAAGGAGTGGAAACCCTACTGGATCAGTCATGCATGTACCATGAACTAGGGAAGTAGAGCTGAGCATGTAGGATCTTGATTCCAAGACACAATGAAAAACCCTTTAATTTGAGTGACAAATAAAAGAAATTGCCTAAAAAGTATCATGTTTTGTACCTGAGGCACAGACTATTTATTAAAAGGAAATTACATCCAAAAGTTTATTTAATAATATTCTGTCAATATTGACACTGTATACCTTCTACAACTTAGCAAAGCTGGTCAACCATAAGCTCACCAACTTAATAACAGCAGTGAAATGTCATAGAATCAAGTAACACTTTACCAAATCTGCATTTTTATTATGCATGTGTTCTCCTACTAATGTCCCAGACTTCTTTAATGAACATCAGAGATTTGAAAAAATTTTGCACCACTCTAAGCACACTAAGCTTCTAGCAAGCCTAACACTACACTGCTATAAGCAGATCACAAAACTATGTAAAACATTTCACTTTTCTGTTTTTGATTTTCTGGGTAATTTTTTTGAATTTGTGTTGTAAACTTAGTTAGCTGTATTTTTTTTTTAACAAGGGTTTTAGAATTCATTCTGAGCTTATGGGCTTAACTCTTAACTAAGAACTCTGCTGCCCTTAGAAATCAGTATCAAAGAAGCCAGAATGAAGTAGTTCTATCCCCCAATGTTCTTAGTTTACTGAGGTGCAGCTTCAGATAGAAAAGGACTACAGATGGCTTCTATGAGAATGTGGTTCTCTCACTTGGTGGTTTGGTTTTGGTTTTTTGGGGTTTTTTTTGTGGCCTACAATTTTGATAGTCAGAATTCATGTTGTCTCCATGTGGTTTTTCAACTGGTAATTGAGACACAAAAGATAAATCTTTCTGACACTTCAAACTGAATACAAGATTAATCAGATACATGGAAATAGCCACCTGAAAAAAATCAATGTAAGTAAACTTAATTAAGTTATCCAGCTTCAAGCACTTCTGGTCTAATTCATACTTCTGAAGTAACGTTCATGTACAATTACCAAGTCTGTTGGCTCATCTTCTTCAACTTCAGCTTCATCATCTTCATCTTCAACTATAGTATCTTCCACAGCTTCCTCATCTTCTGTAGCATCTTGAGCCGCAACTAATAAACCTGCCAAAACAAAATGCAAATACAAGAAAGTCTTTTAAATGCCTAGTTAATTAACAAAAAACTGATGTTTAAGTACAATTCTCAAACTAATGTTCGAGGAACTTCTTAAAAACCTGTCCAATACAGTGTTTTGAAGCCTCAGTTGCAAAAAACTCCTATTCAAATGATGTCCGTGTTGATCTTTCAGCCTTATTCCTTCACTAAAAACTCTCTCACTTACTTGGTTATCTGCCACTGAGTTCAAAACCAAAAATTTACAGCTGGATGACAAAAAGTTCAGCATTCAAAGAGCAATGCCTAAATTTGCAAAAGGCAACTGATTTACCTTAAAAGCTACTGTTCAATTTTTGAACATGTTAACGTATGAAAACAATTCAATTCTGCAATTGCAAAATTGAAAATAAGGTATTCCTATTGCCAGGAAATTAATGTAGTAAGTACTGTTTCTTCTAAGAGTAGCAAATCTAACAAGTTATTAGCACACTGATAACAGAGCACCTTGAAAGGTACCTAAAAAGTTAATTTTTTTCTTTGTACTTATTTTCATTCAAGTTTTGGAACCTAAAAAATGCCTTTTTTACTATGATCTCAACAACATCATGTATAGCCATCTATCCAACAGAACCACAACATCAGTCAGAAAAGAAACGTGACCTAGAGCAAGGCTCCAAGACAAGTGCAATCTGATAGTCCATTGCTTCTTTCCTTTCTTGGAGCCCAGCCTCATACATTCAAACACTGGGCAAATATGATTAATAAAAATACTGGCCACGGGACAAAGTTCTGTCTGTTTGCAGTTCAGAGCACATGCAAGCAAGGCTGAGATCTAAAACATGTGCAGAAAACGACAGGTTTGGGTTTAACAAATGTCACGTCTTCTGAATATGAAATAGTAGAAACGAATGGATGACTGATTTACATAGGTCTGAAAAAAGACCTAGCTGCTATAAACACAAAAGTTAAAAGAAATATTTTCACATTTTTATGGGAAATAGGAATCCTTGAGCAGGACAAGCATATCCAAGGACTTAAGAATTGCCAGTCAGTGCTAGAAAGAGTGAACACAACCTCTCCTCTCAAGTGTCTCTAGGAAGCACACTCAAAGACTTTTGCTCGACCATATGCAATACTTAACGTAAGCCTTAACTACCCTGATTTTATTTGATGTTTCAAACTTGAGCGTAAAAAAATTAATTTCTACAAAAATTCTTACAAATAAAGGTGGGAGGTTTTAAATTAAAAATGAGCCGATAATTCCGAACAGAACATTAAAAATGAACAGCGTACAGATAGGCTATAGGCACCCTTTGCCATCTGCTGCCCAGCATACCCTCAAGACCCCTTACGGTCTCTTCGATGGATGTCAGAGGGGCTGATGATGTGGCAATAGCGGGAGAGCTCCGGGAAAGGACTCGCACACGGCTGCAGCCCGCTGCAGGAGCTAGGCGAGAAGCCTTCCCAAACTTAGTAGTAGGGAGGCAATTTCCAGATCGTGAATCAGATAACGCCACAGCGTAAACAGAGATTAGCGCTCCCCGGTGTCGCCAAGGACACTCGGGGGGTGGCGGCAGACGAGGTGGGAAGGCAGGGTGGCAGCCAGCGCATCTGTTAGGGAATGCGGGACCCCAGCACCGCCGGCGAGCGGGGAGAAGGACAAACCCGCTGCCGCCGCCGCCGCCTCAGGAGGGGCTCCCCGGCTCTCCCGGGCCGCTGTCACGGCCGGGCCCGAGGCTGGTGCCCGCAGGGCCCTGCCCGACACCGCGGGTGGCTGCGCCGGGAGGGGCCGGA